>JAJCXA010000030.1:0-258677 GCA_026770245.1 Clarireedia aff. paspali H2
GGGGGGGAATTCGCAAGCCTTCTTTGATACATACCTGTAGGTATGGGGGCGTCGGGGCCTCTTTATAAGAGACAGGGCATGAGATACTACCCGAAGAAATTGCGGCTGTTATCTCTTTCAACCGTGTATAGACGCGAGGGCACGTAGCTATGTGCAGAAGCGTACCGCGCAGAGCGCTGGCGGTCGTATCTGAGCTAGCGAAACTGTTTCAATGATGCATCAGTCTCTGCATGCGCTGCCATGTACTCCGAAAGTCAATTAAAGCTTACAGTGCAATAGTTATCTCAGACTCGGCTTGCTCCCTTGGGACGCCATGCTTAAGAAAAGATCCAACAATGTCGTGTCTTGCAACTGGATTCGACGCGAAACGTTCGTCTACAACCATGCGGGAAATCTACGAGTTATTCAGTATATAACTTACGAGGAAAGTATGTTCAGGACATACGCCGATAATCTTTCCAAGGCCATGCTCATCGGTGAGCTGTGGAAGGAGAACTTTTTTACGAAAGGGATGTAAGAAATGCCGGCAAGGACTGAATTTAGTTCAACGATGACTGAAAAATTTTCAACAATAGGTAGACGAGATTCAAGCGTAGCTATGAAGCCGTACACGTCGGTATGCGATTTCAAGAAGCCGAAGGGTTCTCCAAAACAAAGGTGGGAGATGATGTCAGTTGTCAAATACTGTGCACTCCTACCCATATCGTATTTGATGGTGTTGCACTTCCCCGAAAGGCCCTGCGTACCAATATACGAAATCCATTCTCCGATTCGCTCATCTAGGTTGGGTTCCAGAGTCGGGATATCATTTCCGGCATACTCCAGCATCCAAGTTAGCTGGGGATATTGATAGGTACATCTCATGACTTACCCCAGCGGCCATCTGGTGACGCAAGATACGGTGCTTACGCTCATCCCTTTCTGCGATCAAATTTGCTCTGTGTGGATCAATCCTTAACGCGTCATACCATGACCCACGAGTATACTTTGAGCCGCCGGCCAGCATTTTCTTTATGGCAACTGGGTCGCTCAGCAGAAGATGATTTGGGCCAATTCATGCTAGAGGGCCTGAGCAGAATCAGCACCATGAAATATCAGCTCAAGGGACTCCCAGGAAAATCACCATATTGCTTGTTAAATTGTATGTACCAGTTGTTCGAGTCTTCAGAAGCTAGAGCTTTAAGAAGCCATAGTCTTGTAAATGGAGCCCATGCTGGTCCTGGTATGATCCTCAGATGTAGGAACCGAACGATGAAGAGCTTTAACACAACGAAAAGGGTCGAGCAAAAACAAGCCACCAACAAATAATTCCATGTCAAACAGTGGAGCCAAAACAAGTGCTCGAGGCCGATAGTCTGTTGCATCAACATGACTAACACTAATTATGGCAACAGAGCAAGACTGATGAGCACTTGGACACGCTTTATAAGAGAGAACTAATGCCTGTTTGATGTCTCGCAGAAATGGCGAGCTCTAAAGACATGCTTAGGGTGTACTACATATATGATATTATTGCAATCTGAACTTGGCTCCATAGTAAGAGTCAGATAGCTGTCTATGTGCCATCATTGGCACTAACAGAAAGCCAACATTTACGATAATTGCTTATCGGAAGTACCAAATTTGGTCTTCACATTGTAAGCTTACCACAACACTGTCGACAATGTTGCCCGTATAGCAACCTTCAGATTCGTTGCCTCGCACGCGCATTTTGTTATCCTTCTCTAGGTATGTCAGCGACGAAGCCATCTTTGCGCCGCCTGTCAAAGCCCTGTAATGTTGGTCTTGATAATGGTGACCGAATGCGAGCTGAGACGGCGGCATGGCGACATCCGACTATATGATAAAACTCTGCTTGGTTCACGAAATCTACCTTTCTATCTTTGAAGACGAATCACCGAGCATCTTTAGCTGAGTGAGATGTTGGGGTGGGGCGGGATGGGGTGGGATGAAGCCCTATCATGTGCGTTGGAACAGTACCTATTAGACTATTGATTATCACATATACAGAAGTTGTCATCACAGGCGCGGCTCATATCTCTGCAGCAAATTGGAGGACTCTAGCCCTTGGTACCGACATACTGGATCGGCTAATGCAAGCGCATATTTCGCCATCCTAATTCAACAGCTGCCAACTCGATCGTCCTTTTCTACATGGGTTATCAATACATGCAAGTCAGACTGCTTCCAAATGATTGTCTGGGTGCATGGTTATTGCACTCGTTGTACCGGATTTCCGAGAAAGATTTTCCTTTATCGTCTTTCCTTACACACTATACCATTTTGCTCCTTGCTTCTAGAGCTGGAGCACTGTGGCAATGTTGATTCATGGATCAATCCTGACTTGCTATCATGAAAATATTCCCAGCAGTAATGGTGGAGTAGCCTTGATTTCTCATGCAAGTTCGGCAAGCATGACCTGTAAAAATCCAAAAGTGAAGCCACTTCTGGAGAAGTGACTATTTGGGCTTATATTTTGATTTCATATGAACAATGTTAGTAATGCTACTAGTTAAACCACCCCCCCCCCCCACCCCCTCCCCCACACTATCCCCTATCTTTACTACGGAATCAGGTACTACACAGGTGCGGCGGCACAACTTTCACGTGCTGGAATTTGCTGCGCATCAAATTTGGGAGAAAAAAGTTATATCAATTGGTTGAGGTTATTGATAGCTATTCGCGAATAGTTTCCACTTAAAATTTGAGACCGCCAATACACTTCTGTGAAATCAAAATATAAGCCCAAATAGTCACTTCCCAAGAAAGCAGCGTCACTTTTAGATTTTCACAACTTCCCCACAGGCTCGGCCTGCCAAACCAATGAAAACCGGCTTTTTGCTATCAAGTTGGCGGTTCTTCCGTACGTGTACTGATGCTAACAGTGTGCAGCTCACACAAGCACGCCATACTCAGATGCTTCTCAAATCTGCTACAAGACTGCCACGAGTGGCTGTAGATCCGTTGTCTGCCCTTTTTCGTTCTACGTATGAGCCGCCCTTAACCTCCGTTCTGCCTTGGCGACTTCCTTTGATCTTGGATGGAGCGCTTGATCTATGACTCGCAGAACAAGCGACCTTCCTTCTACTAATACGTTTTATGAGAGAAGCGAAAGCGGGCATGGAACCGCAGATGATAGCCGCGTCCATCTCAAAGATATTATTGATATGACGCTGGCCCTGGAAGCATTCTGAGGGTGGTGACTACCAACCAACATTGTCAGGAAAAAAATGTTTTGATTCCAAGTGTCGTCAGTTGATTTGAAAACCTTCACACGATACACTAGTCCTATGACATTGACCACAACTCCCGTAGTGCAATTAGATACTTTTCATCAATTAGATGGTAATCGTACACAAAAAATCGCAGTAGCAAAGACCCCGCCAACCAAAGACATGTTTTTGGACCCCATTTGTAATCGCCAGATAATAGGAAGCGGAATTCATAAAATCCAAAACTTTACCAGTACGTTCACAGTACCTTGTACAACCGCAAACAGCAGTGTACGTTAGTAATACATGAGCAACTTTAGGTCACCCCAGCCTGACTCCCCATGAAATGGCGCACAAAATGCGATTTCTATAGGCACTTCTACCCAGTAGAGGCAGAAGTAGAATGCTAGTGTGAGATATATTGTAGTTCTGAAGCGATTGCTAGAGTGCGAGAATAATCGAAGGTAGAGAGAAACGATATCGGTGACTTAGCAAAAAATGCAGCTGGGGCCAAGAAGAGAAGACGTCGCGAAACTCAACTGATCAAGTACTGGTTAGTATACGCGATATCGCTGGAGGCTCTGGGAAAGAAAACGTACCTTAAATGCATCAGATGTGTACTAGCTCAGTAGGCGTTCTTTACGACGCCGTATTTTTTCGAATTTTGCTATATACACAACCAATAAGGAGCCAACATAAAACCCGCGTTCGAACTGCATACGAACTGTACTCTCGAAGCAGACATCTGATGCGCAGCACTTATCTCTTTCGTTCTGTATGGTTTATTGCAATTAGAACCAAAAGAAGACTTTCATGAATCAGAGTGAGGATTTGCAAATCAGGTTCTCGCTACATACTTTCTTGCGGAGCGTGACAAGCATCTTCAAAGCTGGATATTTTTGGTTCAATTATCAGAAAGGTATATAAATTCGCTGCCCGCTCAATTGGAATTTCCACATGGTGAACAAGTGCAGAAGGGCCAATTGAAAAGCTCAAACGGCTACCAACATGGGAGTTCGTTCATTTCTCGAAGTTCTTCCCTTGCATTTTCTTTAAATTTACCTTTCCCGCAGCCCGCTACATCACTGCTTGGCTTGGGAAACTCAGAAATCATCCGTCACAGAAGCTCGGACTTGAACATGCTAGGAACGAAAGAAGTTGTAGGTGGCTAGGTCCCATAAGTCACGTCCAAAAAAAAAAAATAATAATAATAATAATAAAAATGCCCAGCTTCGCTAACACCTATCAGAGTGCAGTGCTCTGTACTCATTGTTAGGAAACAAGACATCCGTCCCCGGTACTGTCACTTATGCTGCCGCAGAGAGCTCGTACTTCTCCGTTCAGGAGCAAGAATTAGCGCCAGCATGCATCGCAGCAGCGACCTCATCTGTCGAGGTATCGAACATCGTCAAGACCCCGGTACAGTACATCGCCAGGTCAAATTTGCCGTGCGCAGTGGTGGTCACACCCTTGAAGCCGGTGCCGCAAAAATTAGCGCGGGGGTTACAATCAATCTCCGGTCTATAGATCAAGTGGCCGTCGATGAGAAGAGGTCCTTGGTTTCTGTCGGTGGCGGCGCAAATCGGCAGAAGTTTATCCGGTACTTGACGCAATGAAACTAGCCGCATCCGGGTGGAAGAGTTGCTGATGTTAGAGTTGGGGATTGATAACGGGTGATGAGTGACTATCCTACTTTACCTATTTATCATGATTCATTACTGAACTATATTGAGGTGGGATCTCCTTCTTTAGTGCAAGGAGAGGTCTATTGTGTGATAACGTTGGGAACTATGAGGTTGTCCTTGCTGACGGTACCATTGTCGAAGTCAATCAATATAAGAATCGTGATCTTTGAATAGCACTTAAAGGAGGTTCTAATAATTTTGGTATTGTTACTCGGTTTGATATTCGAACATGGAATCCTTTCAAACTGCTTTGACATCTTCGGGATTGCGAATGATTATAAGTCGGGACCCACCAACGTTGAGGACAAATGGAGCGGTACCAGAAAAGTGTTTGTTTGAAAAGTTTAGCGACCTGGAGTCATCAAAATGATAGTAAGATTAAATTGACTTACGTGCCTCGCTTGAACGTTTCCTCTGGGATTTTCAAAAACGAGATGGTGTGTGTCCTAGGTAGACGTGATCCGAGGCAGTCAATATTGAAGTCCCGAGGGGACTTACCTAGGAGGAAAATAGCATATGGTAAGACAAGGGACTCATCTTTCCACAAACTAGGAACTATGGTGAAATTCCATAAAACTCCAACCCCCCTCCCCAGGAGAAGACGATGATCAATATAATTTCTAGCAGCCAATTCCATATCCATGGCGGTGCTGAGCGCTTCACTGAAGACATTTAGCCGAAGAGATATTCCACTATATTTGACACCAGGCCGAGTACTGGCTATGAATGCTTCGATGAAGGAAAAGCGCGAATCAAAGAGCCGTATGTCTTCGAAGTAGCAAAAGACAAATGCAATAATCCAACTACTGTACAACCGTTAAGCGAAGTAATCGTGGGTAGCCCCTTAAAGCGCATACAGTACTTGCATGAAAAATGATTATGTAAGTGGGGCCACCCACGATGAGTATCGATTGACCTGTTCAGGACTACCGACGTGAAATTTTGGAACCAGTACTTTGCAGCAATTGCGAATGGGCTATCATTAATTAAATCTTTAGCTGTATGAATGGAGTGGATAAGCAAGAGTCCAGACGCCAGTAAGCTGCGAGATTTCACGGTTTTTCACCAATCTTCCGGCCTTTTTTTTTTTTTTTTTTTTTTTTCGAAAGAAGGGATCTGCGAAAGAAACCACATCGCTATCGCAATGCAAAATACAACTACGTGGATACGTACATGTCGTTTCGCAGGATCGTATTAGGACATGTATGATAATCCGCTTGGATCACATTGTGCGGTAAGGGTGTTGGTGCAGAAATTAGATGTCGCTGTTGGAGCAGGGGGTAGACGACACGTCGCTTGGTCGCATCATGCTGGACCGAAACCACGATTTATTTCTATAAATGTTCAACTGTTTGATCTTGTAGTTCTCGAGGTACTCTGAAATACCACCATTTTATATCTTATCCGATATTGGTATGTTTTTTAGAAGCTAAACGTCAAAAATCTGACGAATAGCAATGATGCGGGAAAAAACAGACACACCAGCAGTGAGAGCAGAATCTCCCAGTCTTCACGAGAAAGGTACTAGAAGCCAGGCCAAGTCTCTGGCATCTGGACTTTTGCTTTTTGGTATCTGTTTCGCGGCTTTCATTGTAGCTGTTGATCCCTAACATTCCTCCGGGTTTCTGTATCGCCTCAAGCTTCGAAATGCGATCACGAAGCACAAAATGGCAGACTAATGTATATTCCGGGTTAAGCAATCCGTACATATGTATGCTTGGAGATACTTTGCATGCTTATCATGCGCGTTTCGATCTTTGCACTATAATTTCTGCGTTGCTCCATGGTTATCACAGATGCTCATCAAGTTGATGACAATGGCGTTCTGCAGCAGCTACCAGTTCTTTGGATATTCGCTCTCTAGCGAGACTTATACACTCTTGTCTTCGAAGCGCGCAGTCATCATGCTTGTACTCAGAACGAAAGCAAGTCTCACAAAAGCAGATCGAATTCATATTGGTTAAAGGGGGAACTATTGGAACACACTGAATAAAGCATATGACGAAGGCTAGAGGGAACGCAAGAAAAGAAGTATTGCATAGAGCATCTGCATCGAAGGTTCGAGAATATCAGCAATACAAATTTCAAACTCGAAGAGAGGATAGCTATGCCAAAGAAAACTTTAATTGACATTGTATGAATGGGCTCTTGGACTAATGGGTGGATTTTGACAGCAGGAACCGAGAATAAGATCTCAATGGAAGAGAATATGGAAGTGAAGACCCGAGGAGTGGGATTGAGCTAACCGGTAAGGTGAATTTACTGAAGTCTGAAGCGGTAACGGCAGATGGATCGTGTGCTGACAACGAGAGATAGGATGATGGAGCGAGTGGATTGTATAGGCATGAGGATGATTTCCGAGGAGTTGCGGAAGAGGGTGCCCCATCTTGATGGATCGACTTGTCAGTGCGTTTTATGTTGATTTCAGACGATTATGCTCATTGGAACTGGGAAAGTGAATTGGTTTACTGCTATCCATTCGATATAAGGAAGAGAGCTCACTTTTGCGAAGAATATCTCGCTTGAGTATTCACATGAGCTGACCCTTGATCATATGATTCATATCCGCACATTTCCCAGCCTCGGTGCTTCCATTCTGAACATGGACATTTTGGAGAATATTTGATTAAATTCTAGGTCGTTGAAGGTATCTAGAGGGATAATCTTCAATGTGAAGTAAACATATTATATGGTTGATTTCTAAGAAAAGAGTACTTGTTGCTCTCGAGTATTCAACTGCCTCTGAGATAGATCATTCTACATTCACGCGTCACCAGTGGTGCATGCAGGTGGAATATCGACCCCTCACCATACATACATACATAGCCTTTCGAGTCAGCCCACAAAGATCGACATCAGCTACAAGTATGTCCTGCTCAGCTACGCCCATGTACGAAGAAGTACTTCGGTACTGTCTTCGACAGATACTCTATTGTACCTACCCTGCATTAGATGGTGGCAGTGCACGCACATACGAAGCAAGTAGCAGCATTATGCTTGGATTCTCGACCTGAGCATAAAACATATCGGAGCATATTGAGTTATCAGGCCTGTACACAATTAATTATACCTCCGTACGGAAGTACCTCTTTCTCATTTACTTTGTAATAAAAAGCCCCTCTCTAACCCAAAGCAGCGTCCTCTCTAACCCAAAGCAACTTTCCCTTCCTCAAAAGTGGCTCCTCGCACCCAACCTCCCTATTTTCCAATCCAAACGGCCACAACTTACCTACCTTGCCCTAGGTCACGTGAGTCGCTTAGTGCAACAAGCTCAGTTCTTAAAGCTCTTCTCGCCTGTCTCTCTTTCCTCTTTTCTTTCCTTCTTTTCCTCCTCATACTTACCTTCTTGAAGCGCTTCCATCTCACGCATTGGAAAGCTGCGATACGAGTCCTCCATTGCACATCGGGGCGACGAGAATCGTTCAGTTGGCCTTGGGTCACCTGATCGGGGGAATTTTTGATGGCTGTCTCAGGTTTAATTGGATTTCGATTCTTTTCATTGGGTTTGCTCAACTTTTGTGTTGGGGCTTGAAGAAGAGAAGGTGGTGTGGTGCAACAGCTTGTATGATAGATGCAAATGTTTTGCCTGGGGCATCAATGCAAAAGAGCGAATCAAAGTGTATGTAAGCTTACTTGTGTAACTTGCATACTTCCGGTATGGTGTATGGATGTTGGTTGGTGGTTGGAGACAGAAGATTACATAATCCTTTGGCCAACTACGAAGTATCCGATGAGCCTATCCACCTGTTCATCCTCGTGTGACAATCTTCTGAAACACTTCTGCGGGATTCAGGGTATGCCAAGATGGATCTATTTATCTTCAGACCTTCCACTTTTCCAGGACATCTTGGTGAAGTCTTGGTGCAGTGGCAGGCGACCCGAAGCTCTTTCTCAAGACTGTTCATCTCATTCTCCTCTGACCTGCTACAAGTCACAGGGTTGATGAAAGGGCTCTGGTGTAACGCAAAATACGAGATGTTTAATCGTGTCGTGCATGTCCTGCTTCTTTTATGTCTGCGCATCTGACATGTCGGCGTACTCAGTCTGGAGAGATAGGCCGCAGTTCCCGAAGCGGCGGGTCGAAATACTATGGACGGAAGGACACTGCTTTCTCGTTGCTGAGCCTCATTCGGCTGTCCGCTTTGCATGCTGCGCCCGATTATCGTGGGGCGTAGGAATACACCAGCCATTCTTCTAGAACCGTTTGACATGAAAGATGACTTCATTATCGTCATGGTTCTTCCAAGTTGGTTGGAGTAATTCTAATTATTATTATCGTCTTTTTTTTATACGGAGGAATACATAACTAGAAATTGAACTTGAAATTGCAATGGATTGATTCTGTTTTCTTACAAGAACGGTTTTACCAAGTGCCAGTGCCAAGTGCCAAGGACTTTCTGCCTTGTCTCGTAAACACAAGAGCGACAAGAGCGACAAGAGCGACAAGAAAGTACTTTGGTACAGAGCGTCGGGACCTGCCAGAAACGAGAAACCCATAAACCCGACTCGGGGCAATACAGTTCTTACATACACTCAGTACCCGAAGCACTTTCTTCCTTCCAACCTTTACCCTTTACTTTACCCTTTACCCTTTGCCCTCCATATCCACTCATCCACTCATCCACTCATCCACTCACATCCACTCATCCACTCACATCCACTCATCCACCCTTCCACACATTCACACATCCACTTCCACACATCTACATCCACATCCACACATCTACATCCACTTCCACACATCTACATCCACCTCATCTACCTCATCTACCTCATCCACCTCATCCATCCCGTCTCGCCAACCTCATCAACATCTCCATCTCAACATCTCCATCGCTCCTATATCCCATCCCTCGCTCTCTCGGTCTCTCTGTCTCTCCACCTGTCCTTCTACCCGCCTCCCCAACAACAACAATACCTCGTATTCCCACCGAGCCACATACCTATCAAATCCTTCGTTGTACAAACAACAACAACTCCCCCCCAAACCTCTGCCAAAATACGCTCGTTCTTCTCTCTTATCGCAAACAACTGTACACAATCCCGCACACCCTTTTGCCGACCTTCTCTCTGCGCCCTACCGACCTACTCTTAAACCCCTACTCATTCCAAAACCCACCGGCAAAAGAAATCCACGCCACACTCAAGACGTTTCACCACTGGTCTGACCATAATCACACACATAATCGAACCCGTCGAGTACAACAAATCTGCAATTATCCATCCCTTCGTATCTAATTTTCGCCATTATCGTTCAAAGACCAGCCCTTCCCAGTCTCGGTCTCCTCCCCAAGTTTGGTGTTGCGTGGAAATCAATTTGTGTCTCCTGAGACCCCTTCCGCCTTGAATCAAATTGATCCGTTCACCTGCGAGATTGTTGCGACACACGGTTTGGCACAACCCAACCAGCAATTCAACTCCCTCCCTTCGGACTGTCGCTTTGGCTCCTCACGAGGAGCCTTGAACACCGCGAACCTGGCTTTCAGACACGAATCGAGAAAGTCCTTGTTGACACTTAGTGATCAAGGGCCCTATCAACAATCGGTCGGCGGATATTTTCATCGAGAAGGAATCACATCTGGGTCGGACGGGATCCCGATACGGAGAGAAAAGATGTACATACCAAACACAACATGGACGTGGATGTTCATGATATCAACAACTGTGCAGGCAGCAGTTGTTCTAGCAATTGAATCGTAGGTTGCATCGACTTGGTTGGTCTCGATGATCGTGCTAACCCTGCGTCAGATATGTATTTGCAGAATTTCAAGAAAGTTTGGTAGCTGGGAAAACGCAAATCGCCCTCGATCGAACCATTCCAACATACCTCACCCTATTCATTTTCGGTTTCCTCTATCAAGTGGTCCTGGTCTACGACTCTTTGCGACTGAAGAACACGATTCAGGTCATTGGACTATGCATGTACAATGGGGGTATGCTTATATATGCAGCTATCCAATACGATCAAATCCAGAGTGCCATCGCATTATTAATAAAACATCAGTATATCGATGATGATGCGCATGTTTGGCCGGAGGTTCAACCTTTCCTACTCGCCGTTCCCTGCATCATCGCATTCTTCAGTATTGTAATGTCATTCACGGCCTGGAAGCTTTATGATGAGTTTGCCTGGACGATTTACAAGCACATCAGTGCAGACTTGAGGATGAAGCGCAGATATCTCACCTATCAGGTAAGATGGACAGTGAAAGACGATAGTTATCGGTGCTAATGTTCTTCAGATTTACATTGCCTTGTTGAAATTCGATTTCTTCTTCTTCCTGGGTTTCACTGTGCAGTTCCTTGTTATTGTTACCGGAGTTCAAGATTTCGAGTTTGGCCTAACGATTGCCGCCATTCCCGTCACCATCTTTATTCTGGTCATGGCCGCCTTTTGGACTCGTCGAGAAAGTAAAACCGGCATGCTCGTCACTATTTTCCTCTTCTTTTGCGGTCTGGCCTACTTCATTTTCAAACTTGCTCGCATGTATCAACCAGCCAAGGAAGCCGGCTACATACCAGTACGGAAGAATTTGACCAGCTTCGCAGTCATCACCATCGTCTTGATTATTCTAACAATCATAAATGCATCCTTATGCACAGCAAATTTTAATAAGGGACTGAAGCCCCATTTGAGGAAACGAAAGATTGGTGGTGAAGAGGAGAAGATGGATCATATGACCGAGCTACCGGATCTGAAGCATCCAGTAGCATCGAACCGAATGACGATAGATTAGAAAGGATATGATTGTGAATAGAAACATCAAACGCGGACAAATTCAAAGCATTCAACAAAAATCTGGTTTTTACACATATTTGGTTGAGGGATTTGGATTATGGATGGATGGTACAGTGTAGGGAGGGAAACTCGGGATGTACACTGGGATGAAACTATGACTTTGGGCTCTTGCTCTTTTCTTTTGGCCCGTTTCCAGCTTTTTTATTATGTCCTTTCTTTTTTTTTTTTTTTTTTTTTTTTTTTTCATTTTAGAGGGTTTCTCTTTTCTTTCTTCTGAACCTCGACTCGCGTCTTGTAGTTTGGTTTTGGGCTTGGCTTTGGCATATTGAGGGCCGGTCCAAAAGAAGACCAAACAAAAACTTGTTCATACCCGGATTTGACTTTGGAAATTGGTTGGATGGATGGCGTTTGGGAGAGTTGGGAGAGTGTGTATAGGATAGGGATTATGGTTGGCGAGGATGGAGTTTGGGTTGTCTATTTCTTTTGTTTGGTGGCTTAGCTTCGCTTGAAGTGGGGTGGAGAGGAGTGGAGGGAGGGGAATCTTTGGATTTATAGGGTGGATGAGAGGAGTGGGGTGGGTGGTGGACAGGAAGGACTTTTGGGGATGCTGGAAGGGGAAAGGAGAAGGGAGCAAGGAGAGCAAAGCACGGCATAGCATAGCATAGCATAGCAGCGTTGCGTGTCTGCCTACTTGTGTGTATATGAACTATTGAGCTTTGAGCCAAATCTTTATATTTTTTATTTTGAAGAAAATGAAACTGATATGATAAAAGATTAGAGCCTTTCATCTACTGTGTGTATATATATGTGTGTGTGTGGGTGGTTCTCCTGCAATTGATATCTGAATGCTACCCTTATCAATTATGATTAATTTACATACGAAAGTAAGTAAGTATGCTTGCTTACTTGCTTACTTGTTCCTTGTGCCTTCTCTCCCAGGTGAAAGGAAAAGAGGAATGCAGCTAACGAACGTCCTTCTTCAAAGGGGGCGAGATGGATGATAGATAGGGTAGGTAGTAAGGTTGGTCTTGTGATAATGCTCACTTGCGTGAGTGAGTGAGTGCGTGAGGTGAGGGGGGGTATTCCCCAAAGTCACAACACAACTGAAGATGTGTGATGGGGATATGGGATAACGGGATTGGTATGTATACACGCCACTTCATCCAAAGGTATCATCATCAATCAGTATCAATCGGTGTGCGGTCGGTCGGTCGGTCGGTCATTGGTTGGTTGGACGCCTGGTGGAAAGCGTAGCGAGCGGGTCGGGGCGGGTCGGGGTGGGGCGGGATGGGATGGGATGGGTTTATTTTTCGTTGCGGCTCTTCTTCTTGAGCCAAGTCAAGAAAGAGGAGAAGAGATGGAGGGTGAGGGTGACGGTGAGTTGCTTCAGATGCTCTCTCCGTCCAAACTTGCAAAATCGAGTGCTGAAATCCTTGGGCTCGGGATCATTGATACTCACTCCGGTTGGTGTTCTCTAGGGCTAATTTATATATAGTTGAAATGAATAGTGAAGACGTAGATCACTTCGATCACAATCTCTGTTCTACTGAATGAAGTCTAACGTTTCCAACGTAACTTCTTCACATGTTCGGCTTTCCTCGGTCGTATTTACTTGCTGCACTCACTACTGTAGGAGTTTCTAAGCGTCATTATCCTTACGTTTGGTATCCGGGATGAGGTTCGTATATCGCTGATACGGTTCTGGGGAGGCTGCTGGCTCGTGAATGATTAGGTGGGACTAGAGTGTGATATAAGCTGTGCTTATATAGATTCACTTGCGAAGTACATTGTGAATCATCGGCAGAGGAGGGGCACCGTCCATTAGGTTGAGAGTAGCAAAGACCTGGAGGATAACACTTAGATGTCTATATGAACTTGACCGTATCTCTTCTGTTGTTTTCCTCAGTTCATATATACACAATCCAAGTATTTCTAGTTGAAAGTATTTCTCAATCATTCAATCTATCTATCTGTCTTTTTCATTTGTCCTTGCTTACAGAGAAACATGCCGAGTACTACGATCTATCCAACTCCTTGCTCTGGCGATAAGTATCTAACAACGTTTTCGTTGCTGCTTCTGCCGCCTTTATTCCGCTGGCTGCTGTGGTTGCAGATACTTCTTCAATTACAGGCACATAACATACATAAGAGAACTAACCCATCGTCTGTCGTATCCAGGGAACACATTTTCACCACTGAACAGAAATTCCAATCACTAAACACGAGTGAACCCCAAAGGCATATCGAGCTTGCAACTGGAAATTCGATTGTCTCCTGGTAGTTGGTTCTCTCTGCGCAAGGAAGTCTTGATATATATATATAGTTGCTAGTGTGAGCAAATAGTACGAAGAGGCAGCGCGGTTTGATATGACGTTGCTATTCACCTCTAACTGTTGCACCCAGCTCCATATATCTTTATGCTATCTTTCCAAGAATAAACCACTCTCTAATTGATCCATCCTGTGTGGTGGAGGAGTATATAAACTCCTAGCTCCGCAGTAGTTCTCATCATTGGGAATGAAGAAACATAGAGAGAAAGAGAAGAAGTCAAATAATAACTTTATGCAGCCCAATTCACTCTAACGGTCATCAATGTTTGCAACTAGCGTAGATCGAAACGATGTTAAACTCCTTGACGCGCCCACATGTCTTAACAGTTTTTCATTCTTACCACTACACACGCCAGCTCATTCACCTGCTCTGCCTGGCTTATCCATTATCGGGTGTCCACGATATATACCTCTTTCAGACCGCCGCCTCGCGCTCAATGGAGGCTGCAATGATTGTCAGAAAGCCACGGGATCTATACTTCCAGCGTGAATTCGTGTGTCGACTTCCGCAAACTCTTGCGATTTTCTGCATCTGAGCTGATTCAAGCAGAGCAAAATAGAGAAGATGCCTGATTCTCCTCTATCTCAATATCCACCTTCAATCTAACCTCGCACAATCCATCGCAAATTCTTTGGCGCCTCCCTCCCACATCACATGTATCTTCTACGATAGATGTGGTGCCGATCCCACCTATTCAATCAGTTCTAGTATAGGCGGCGGCAGCCTGGAACTACGATAAACCACGTCATCCGACATTCTGGCCTCATCTGTTTGCGGTTTGAGGGGTCGGCGATTATGCATGATGACAAGTTAAAACACTCGGAACTGCAGCTCCTTACGCTACAGTTCCGAGCTTTGTCATACTTAACATCCATGGAGCGTGTGTTATCCGCGCGCTCGGCTGCATCTCACGACGACACGTTGGTTCAATTCGCGCATTATACAACCCCAACGTTGTGAAGTAACCAATCATTGCAAACTTGACTGGGAAGTCGGCTTGATGCCTGGTGGTATTGATACGGCTAGATGACGAGTGCAATCTATGCTGCTGCCTAGAAGAGTGAGATGTGTCCGTAGACACATTGTGATCAAGTGTACACTGCAGTTTACATACTCGTCGGAAGATACATCACCGACATCGCGAATAGCCTCAGATTTACTTTCCAGAGCGCTTTTATGATCCTAAAAATTAAATGCTAAACTGGTGGGTGATTTGTTTCTCAATAAAACTATTTTGAGTAAAAACGATTGATTCAGTAATAAGTTATGATTTTTTGAATCACGGCTTGTGTTTTTTGAGTTGTTGAGATTCGCCAAATCTGTGGATACATCGTTTCAACACCCTAACGAGTACTGGATGCAAGGGTTGTCAGCAAATATATATATATATATATATATATATGTTGAGCGGTTGTCAAATATTTCAAGTATTAGTTCAACAAAAGCGTACTCAATCTATACATATTTCACAAGCATTCTCAAATCTTCAAGCAAGTCGACAGAGCACCCCCATTCCTACACCACTCAACCAGATACTATACCGTTGTTATTCATCCTCAAGTGTATCTTCATCAGAACTTAGCACAGTATGGCCTCTCATACCGAGCCTGAGATTGTGTTATATGACTTGGCTTGCACCAAGAATACCTGCTTCTCTCTTATTGTCTGGCGCATCCGCCTCATGCTCAATTATAAGAAAATTCCTTATAGGACCATCTTTCTTGAGTTTCCAGACATTGAACCCACGCTGAAAGGGCTGTAAGTTATATTTCATTTCCCTTCTATAGTTATAACCTCCATATTTTATTTGTTTTTTTAATATGAAATCCTACATCAAAGAGGTTCCCCGAGCTAACCCCCCCCCCCTCTTCTAGCGGTCTGGTCCCCCTTGAATCCTCTGAAGGAAAATACACCGTCCCCGCCATTCACCACGTGCCCACCAACACCTACCTCATCGACTCCGTTCCCATCGCCGAGTTCCTCGAGTCAACCTATCCATCACCACCCCTCACCCTCACATCCCCATTCCAGCAACAGATCCAAGAGACCGCCCTCCCCCTTATCCGCACCTCCCTCCGGACATCGATCCTACCACGCGAGCTCTCCATCTTATCACCACGCTCACAAGAGTACTTCCGCCGCGCGCGTGAACCTTCACTCGGACATCGACTGGAAGATTTGTTCGACAAGGAAGAAGAAGCCTGGGCATCGGTGGATAAGGAAATGCACGCTTTCGGCGAGTTGTTGTTGACAAATCGAGCCAAGGGGCCATATATCCTGGGTGAGAGTCCAAGCATGTCGGATTTCTCTATTGCGGGGCTTCTGCAGTGTGCGAGGGTGATAGATGAGGGGGTGTTTCAGAGGATTTGCAAGTACCCGGGTTTTGGGGAGATTTATGAGGCGTGTGCGCCTTTTCTGGAGAAGAAGGATTGAATGGGTATTATAGTCATGTTTAATCAGTGTCGTGAGAGGAGATGGGCATAGAAAAGAAGAGCTATATGGATAACCTATCTTTCCACTTAGATTGAATATATATTGTGATTGAACCCAGATTGCAAGCAAACACAATCTAAGTCCATTCCAAACCTTGATTCGGTGCCACTATACGGTGTTTAACCAGCAGCTATGTAAAGACTATGCTACTACAAGGCCTATCAATCAAACTCCAGCGGAAATCAAGTGTAAAACACAAATGTGAATGTTTACACATGTTTCCTAGAAGAACGAGCCAATCCCTCGTACTAGCTGATCCGTCAGTTGCAAGATAGATTGACTAGAAGAATAGTTCTACACGAGAGATTCACTCACACGATGCTACAGTATATCACGTTACAGGATTCCTTCCTAGTCTCCTATATAAAACCCCCTTTCGACTATCTTCACCCTGAGTTTTCCTAACAGTTCGGCGCACTCTTCTCCATTACTCTCTCCTACCTAGAATTGGCCATTCCCTTGAAGGACTCTTATTTTCCATATTTTAGTTAAGTCAGTTGTTGTATCTAAGCATTCTCAACTCTTAACTTCGTGCTACTAAATTATACAAGTCACACATACCATCAGCATTCGTTCTCATTGTTACCTTAAAAAAAAAAACAAAAAAAAAAAAAAAAAAACATTACACTCCCATCACCATCTTCCCTTCTTGCATTCTCAACATCACTCCCGCACACGCATATCATCACCACCACCTATTTCTATATCCCTCATCCGCCCACCATCGCCTCCCCCTTTCCCCCTTACCGCCCGGTCCAGAACGTAAAATTCCCCATATCTCAACCTACCCACCAACTATAATATACCCCATCTGCATCCTCACCCATACACACATCATCCCTCGCGTTTCCCTTCACAATCCGTTTCCCAATCTAGGTGACAGCAGAAAATAGACCTTTTACACGCCTGCATGCATGCATGCATATATATATGCATGTATGCATGTATGCATGTATGTATGTATGTATGTATGTATGTATGTATGTATGTATGTATGTATGTATGTAACTTACATATATATATATGCGTGTATGTATGTATGTAACTCACATATATATATATATATATATATATATATGCACATACATACAGAAGCGAAGAGCGCAACTACCATACATACAGCTAGCCAGCCGAAGCAGCAGAAGTATTTATTTATTTATTTATTCACCGACGGTTGAATTGCCTTATTATTTTGAGTCGGGCCAAGTTAATTACGGGAAAGAAATGGTATCGATAGTTATTTATACATACCATACCCACCTGTAAAACCGAATCGGGCAGGAGAAGTGAATCAATCAATCCACCCACACACGTCGTCTCAGACCTCTAGGGACCCAGAACTACACCCACCCACACACGGCATGCATCATCATATCACCATGTTAGAAGGCCCGCCGGGTCTGTTGGGGAAATATGATATGAGGTAGCACCGATGCGGAAAGTGCGCCATATGAGATCATGACTTCTTCCATTAGGGAATATAAGTTAGCCATTGATATCGAAAGAACTCTAGTCTAATCACTCCAGTCACAGCAACTTCCCGGTGGAAATTTTATTTGATTTTTATTCGAATTTTCTGTGTAAAAATATATATATTATATCCATCTAGGCTATAATATCTCAGAGATAGATGGGGGGGAAAAAAGGAGGGGTATCTATTCATATAAACTCGTATCGATCATGTATACCATCCATTTGCCGGGAAAAGAAACATCATCCAAACCAAACCCAACGTAACCCAGAATCTTGATATCCTATTACCTTTGACCTTCCATACTGCCACTGTTATCCCCAGCTAACCCTTGCCCCTTCTGAAGGAATAGCATTTTCTGGTCCTCCGATAGGACCCTCTACATCAATATCTTTTTCCTTTCCCTTCCCCTTATCCTTCCCACTCACCTTATCCAGCACACCTCCTCCATCTTTCCCTTCCCTCTCCCTCTCTGACTCCTTTTCCCTCTCCCTCTCCCTCGCTCTATCCTCACCCCTCTCCAACAACGCCATAACTCTCCCCTTACTCCCCCCTACCACCCTTCTAACCAACCTCTCCTCCTCCCTCCTCTGCCTCTCCTCCTCCAGCACCTTCCTCTCCCTCTTCGCACTCTCACTCTGATCTAACCTCTCTTCCTCCTCCCTTAGCGCTGACTTCCCCCTTACCAACTTCTCCTTCCTCCTCCCCAACTTTCCCAAAATCTTCTTCCCCCTCCTCCTCCCCTTAACGTACGCCTCCAGCCCCACCAGCACCGCGTAACTCCGCGAAATACTCACTCGGCTCATATCCACTCCCTCGTTCTTCAAGCTATGCACAAATGCTCGGAAATTGCTCACCGGCGGCCGATAGTGGCCGCTGAGCGGGCTCAACTTGGTTAACCTCCCATCTTTGATTTTGATCAATCCCGCGGCGGAGATGCGCGACCCGTGCAGAAAAGACGAGTGTTGGAAAGCCCCAGATTGTTTAATCCCAACGTAGAGTCGGAAGGAAGTGTCGGCAACAAAAATCCAGGTATTTTTCTTGACGGAGCCGCGGAGGAGCTTGTTGAAGATGGTGGAGGCGGAGATGTGGGTTACTTTTTGGTAGCCGTGGTGGGCATCTACTTCGGGAGTTGCGTATTTGGAGGCGCGGGAGGCTTCCTCCTCTTCTTTTGTCGGATGCTTGTGCGCATGATGGTGAGGATGTGGAGATGTGGAAGTAGAGGCGGGTTCCGAGGATGATGATGAGGAGGAGCTGGAGAGACTAGTGGAGCTTTTGGCAGCTTCGTTGTCGAGAGGTGCGTATGGTGGTGTAGGATCGTTGACGGGGACGATTCCGTGAATACTGTCTCTGTACTCGGAAGTCGTGTCGATTCGAGCGCCATTCTTAGCCCAGCAAAGTCGACCTTCCGAATCAATTTTGACTAAATAGTCTAATCTTTCTTCTTTTGACAAATACCGAACTCTTTCCCTATCCAGTCTCTCTCTCGGACATCCCTGACAGTCAACGAACCTCCCCTCTCCATAATCTAACCAGTAAAAGAAGTTCTCGTGCGTATCTCTCTTTTTCCATTCCTCATGATACGTCCTTAGATTCGACCCATACCGATGTTTAAGATCCACCACCTCGAGAAAATACTGCAAATCCATGATCTTCGCAGCTTTCTGTCTCTCCTGTTTTTCCGCAATTCTTTTCTTCCGCCTCTCCTCTCTTTCTTTCTCCGACAAATTCTCATCATCGTCATCACTATCCTCGTCTGGGTCTTCATCCCATCCAGCCCTTCTAGCAATCATACTAATTTTTCTCCAATTCTCCATCGCGTGCGCATGCGAAAGACTTCTATCTCTACTCGCCTTCCCATTTCCCTCGGTCGCACCATCCATCTGGTGCGCCCTCCACTGCGCCGCACTCTCCCCAACATCCGTACTCGCTCTCGCCCTCGGCGTCGTCAAGTTTCTATACCTCGCTTCCTTAACCGCCTCCACCCACCTCGTGCTAGCATCCAGCCTCTTCCCCTCCAGAATCCTCCTCTCTCTATGGCCCCTATAACTTCTCTGGATCAACTCTGCCGCTTTCCGCCTATCTTCTTCTGACCCTCCTCCCTTCTCCCCACGCTCACTCAAGCGCTTCTTAATCGCTTCCACCTCTTTCTCCTCCTGCACCTGCGCAATGCGTTCGATTTTCTCCTTCGACGGCATCTCTAAACTATCCAAATACTCCTTATGACTCCTAGCTGATGCTTGTGTAGAGACGCTGACGTGCGACTGTCTGCAGCGTGTATTGTGGGAGGGGTCGGATTGCGTCGTACGATTCGTATGCGTGCTCGTCGTATCAACACTTATCTTGGAATCGTGTTTCGCATGTCTTGTAGGATAATTGTGATTGTGGATATTCTTACGATTGTATGGTTTTGCGCCGGTGTGTGCGCTGGAGATGGACTTGGGTTCGTCGGCTTCGCGTGGGGGACATGGTGCAAATTGAGGGGTCATGGCCCGTTTGGCTGAACACAATTCTTGGCAATGCGAGAGGGTTGGTTGGTTGGTCGTTTTGTACCTCGAGTTTGAAAACAAAACAACAGAGTGAGGATTACGAATAGCTTGTGAGAGTAAATGATTCGCTTTTCTATAGATGGTAATGATTCTGGAGAAATGCCCTGCAGATAAAAAAAGTAATGAATTCTTAACGTTATCCACCGCTCGCAGTGCCGATGCGTCCGAAATGGCTATTCATACAGCAAGCAAGTAGATGTGGAATGCAGCTCTTGCAAGACCTACCGCCGCCTTCTTAGTCCTTTGGTCAGGTTTTAAAAAGTGGCCAGGATCCCTCCACGAGCACTGTACACACATACTTGGTACACATAATCCAACAAAACACACCAAAGCACCAAGCCCTGCTGCCAATATTCTTGCGTCTCCTCGTGTCGTAAGGCAGAATGACGTTGTTGGTAGCCATTTGACGCAGCCCTGCAGTCCAAAAAGCTCGCCAAGCGCATGACCCGGTTTGCCGGGCTTTACCGTAAAGGATCAAGTTTGAACCCTTGAGAGTTGAGACAGAAATAGAAAAACCAAACTTGCACCAACTGGAAGAACCGGCACTGCAAAAGCTTGAATTGCATATATCGCATCTGATTGGAAGATTACTTGATGCAAACTCCCATTGAGCTCTCCGTTGTTGCTGGGCACTATATTCACGGCATTGCATAACCGGCTTGGGTTTCTTTGATTTGATGATGCTTTGCTTCATGAATGCTAATCTTTTCATTTGCCTTTCTACCTAGTCTATTTCGATGAGTAGGCAGCTATGTCGATATTATGATCTACTATTCAAGAATCTTCCTCGAAGCAAAAACCATGCTGAGGCCCATCTATGGTCGGTCACCCAGACTCAAACCAACGCCCTATCATGCCATGCTATGCCATGCAAAAATGCTAGCTTTCTAATTCCTCCTCTCCGTACCCCAGTTTCCCCGTCCTCCCTCCTAGAAAAGAAGCAGACTGTCCATAATATCTAATTAAATATCTTTACGTGTAACCCGTGTTCTCCTTCTGGTACTGCCAGCTGAAAGCTTGCCCAAAAAACAGTACAAATCATCTCTGAATCGTGACTCATCATCGCCTATGTAAAACCCCCCAACCCATAGAATACAGCCCAGCCAATGCCTGGAAATGGTACAAACATCTCATGAATCTTTTGAAAGGACAGTAGAAGAACCCTAGAAGTTCAACTGTAACTGTCGTGGAGGATAGAACTGCAGTGAGCAGATCTAATCAGCCCTCTTGCCGTTAGGTAACGAATTGGGTGATCTGGCACCGCTTCCATTTGGTGTCTTGGATTTCTCGTTGATCTCGGCCAACTTTGCGGAGGGGATTGTCAAGCAATTGATACCCAGGTATGAACAAATGCTATCGATAACCAAAAATGCCCATCTGAAGTAGACAATCAAAGCGAAGACCAAATAAGCACGAAGGTACCACAACTCAACAAATGCGCTGACAGGAGGAAGACCAATTCGAGGCAAGTTGCCGAGGACTGCACCACCAACAAGAGGGGTTAGCATGACGGTCCAGTAGGGGAATGGTTGGCGAGTCAAATGAGCAAGGATGATCTTTGTGGTCATTCTGCCGAAAACGAAGGACATCGTGAGACAGAAAAGGACAAGACGGTTCTCCGCCATGAGAGTGGAGTAAGGCGAGAAAAGCCAGGCTCCGATAGAGAATGTGAAGACGGCCATAGGTGTCCATTCGAGGAAAACAGGCAAGACTGGAAGATTATCTCTTCTGCGAGCTTTGACAACGTTGATCACACAGAATGGAACGTGTGCGCCGAAGAGAGAGACAACAAGAATGGGAACCCAGAGGTCCCGGACGGAATAGGTGCCAAAGAATTCATGGTATCCAAGGAAGTAGTGGTGACCCACAAGATCCGTGATTCGATGAGTCCAGATTTCAGGGCCATAGTAACCAGACAAAATCATGATTGTGCAGGCTAGGATGAGACCTTCTGTAGGCCCGTTGAAGATACCCAGATATAAAGTATGGGTATGGTATGTCTCCCAGGTAGAGAAGAACATCGGCAGACAAGGAATCAGGGCGGTGAAAATTCCAGCCCTAGATGTTCCCAAACCCATAGCAGCAGTTTCGCACAAACTCGCCAGTGTGCAATTAAGGGAGTCGATTCCGTGGTCGAAGAGTTCTCCGAGCCCACTGGAAGTTCCCGTCCGTCGGGCCTGTTTCCCATCCACATTGTCCATCGTCGAATACATCCATAAACCAAATGCGAAACTATAGTATAACCATGAGGGGCCCTAGATCCAATGTATTAGCACACCTAGAACATCTGCCATCCCGTCGCATATCGAAGACATACTGGCCCAACAAGATCCGGCATCCAAATTTCCAGACATATCACGTTGGAGAGAATGAAGCAGAACCCCAGCAACGTCACCATATTCGGCGCAAGCCATAACGGCAGAAGTTCGACGAATGCATTCCACTGTAATCACTCAGCAACCATGTTCCATCCGCGATTCTTTCTTGGGTATCATACGTAGTGCTTCAGAATATAATTCGATATCAGACTCTTATCCACACTGGAGTATTTGTACGACTTGAGATGAACCAACGCTTCTTCGGAGACGCATTCGTGCGCTGCTACTTCTATCGAAAGCGAGATTCGTCAGCAAAGGCACCCCTCACAACTCACAGCCCTGGCATCTCTGAACTTGGGCGATGGGGAACAACATACTCTTGCTCGGCGGCATTGTCGTCGATTTGGGGGTCGTTACAGGGAGAGGAAGGATGTCTTGAGCTGTTGCTGTATTCACAGCGAGCAATTTATTTATTGGACGAATTTTGGATTAGTGAGGGTGGAATCCGCTTCCGACCCGAGCGACACAAGAAAAGAAGGGGGTTAATTAGTAGGGAAAATAGTCTATATAAGACAAGACAACGAAGTTCGAGTGAAATGTGAAATAAAAGTAAACACAAATACAAAAAAAGAAAAGAAGTAGTTTGGAACTCTATCTATTATTAAAGTTTAGATCTGCTTGTGATGTGCGTTGTAGGGGTTCACCGGTCGGTCGAAGAATTCTTAGGCCATTCTATGGGATCTTCGGCGCGCGATGGAAAAGACTCTTTTCAGTGGTGGGTTGGTTGATAGGTGGCGCATCGGTGTCGTCCAAGTCCCCAGTCCTCTTTGGATTTTGGAGCGGATCCGCACTGCCCGAGAGATTTCTGTTGGTCAGGTCAAGGCCTGCTCAGGGGTCCGTTGCTGCAAGAGCCGCGTCATCCTAGGTGTTGCTTTGCTTTGCTTTGCTCTGCTCTGCTCTGCTGGCGAGCCATTAGTTTTTGGCGGTAAATGCTTTCACACAATAAAGGATGATGGATGGCCATGGGATAAAGGAGGACAACGATAAATGGAATGGTAAAACTTGGTTGCGTGTATTCTTACGAGTCCTTTGAAATTGAAGCTGTGGATATGGATATGGATATGGATATAGATATGGATACAGATATGGATATATAAGATCTAGGAAAGTCCGACCGACGAACGAATGTTCTG
The DNA here is from genome assembly GCA_026770245.1 of Clarireedia aff. paspali H2. NCBI lineage: Eukaryota > Fungi > Ascomycota > Leotiomycetes > Helotiales > Rutstroemiaceae > Clarireedia > Clarireedia aff. paspali H2. Next base: position 23,992 of record JAJCXA010000030.1, read on the forward strand.
TCTTCCCACTGTTGAGTTCCTTTGGTTTTCCTTCATTTCCCCTTTTGTTCAATCTTTTAGTGTTTTCACATTCACATGCCAGATAGGGGTTCATTAAAAAAGTACAAGGTACCTATTTAAGTGACCAATGGTATCGACCCACTTTCACTCTGTCGATAGCATTTTGATAGCTTCACTTGGGGCAGCGGTACAGATGAATGCAAAGAATACTTCAAGTGCAGAATTCTCTTCTGTTAATTTGACCTGTCTTGATTTTGCTTCTATTTTGTAGCCAGAAGTAAGCTGTCGTCGTGTCTAACCCTCATTACCAATTATTAAAAGACTAGCAAGTAAGCTATCATCGTTATCCATGCAGAAGACGTTATGTGCAGGAAATGCTCAAAAGTTCGCGACAAAAAGCATTCCATGACCGCTAAATTCAAACCCAAAGTTGTCCGTCCGAATGCAAAGTAAACATTCAAAGATACCATAAGACATCTGGAGGTCGCCCTTTCCCACCCCTTTTGTGTTTGGTGACCCTTGACCAGCCTACATGACTAGAGCAAAGCCAGCAAAGACGCCTGCGAAGACTACAGCGAGACCATAAGATCGACCAAAGTCCAACGTCATTTGTGCTCCACTCTTAGGTGTAGAAGTCGATGCCGCCGATGAACCACCCAAGCCGGTATATGCGACGTTGTTTGTGCTGCTTGCACCAGCTGAGCCAGTGGCCGACTGAGTAGTACTGCTGCTGGTAGTGTTGATACGAGTTGGATTTTGAGCCCCGCAAGGGTGGTCATCTCTGCATGCAGCTTGGCAGGTAGAGTCACCATTGCAGGCCAAAACGCACAGGTTATTGGCTTCGGTACAGATAAAGTAGGGAAGTGTCTGGGAGTATTCGGAGGCATTAGGGGATAGTCCATTGCCGCAAATGCACTGGTACTCGAGGGTATCCTTATCACGTATTAGCTTCTTCTCTCAGGAGTTTTAGCAAAAAGAGTACTCACAGGATCGCAAGTGTTAGCAGCGGTGGTGGCGGATGAACCTGAAAGTTGTAGGCAGAGTAGTGGGCAGGATGATGTTTGACTTTGGCACCATGATTCTATGAATTGATTATCAGTATATGCACAATGGCAACTCAAAAAGGGGGGGGAGAACATACTACGAGTAGACAAGCCAACACTATCGGGGTCAATGGATTGAGCACTAGTCAAGCTGAGCAAGGCGGTAGCTACGAGAGCTGGAGCGATCTTGAATGAATGCATTCTGATGAGTTTTTTGATTGATGAAGAGATCAAGTAAACGGATCGTATCTCGAAGACTGTGTGAAGAGTACAGGATCAGTGATGAATTTCGGGAAGACGAGATGAGGTGTCGCTCCAATTTAAAAAGTGGCGGGAGTATTTTCGTCTGTATGCTCGGAATGTAACTAGGAAGCAGTGTTTACTTACCTTGCAGAACGGGGAAAAAGGAGATGGGCAGATGCGAAGAACGAGAGGATTCTTAAATTAAAAGCGACTTGATGCAAATAGCAAAAGCGAATGTCCTTGACGGCGATGCAGCGAAAGTATGAGAAGGAGGAGAACAGGAGAGAGGAGGGGAGGAAGATGGGGATATGTTTTTTAAAGCTCAATCCACCATAGTCCCGTATGAATGAACTGTCTGTGAACCGACTCACATGGGGCAAAAGCGCCTCCTTCCCCCCATCTGTACATAAGTAGGTAGGTATCTACCGCAAGGAAGATGCAGCTAGTGAATAGCCCGGTTCATCGGGTTAAGCTTCTTTTAGCTAAAGTGCACGCCATCCACCAATCACGGCAGCGAAGGCATCCGAATCCATTCGAGACATCTTCACTAGTTCATAAGCATCGTGGTACCGACTGTATCGTAGATTCATAAAGTTCCATCTTTAGCAGCACTTTGCACGGAGGAGGTATGAATCCCCTCAATCCCACCCATTCACATCCGCCGGTGATTCGTATCGTTCGCTGCAGACGGCTGTACGTGTTGGTGGGCTTGTTGGTATTAGGATACAACGGCATATCTACCTGAATAGCGCGATGCACGACAGAAGGGGTCAAGAGATCTCACGGATTGTGCGCCAATCTCTCTTCCTTTCTTCGTTTCGTTTCATTGCACAGTCACACAGTATGTACCAAGTACGAAGCACATTAACGAAGACATAAGGAAGACGCCAGGAAGACGCCAGGAAGACACCAGGAAGACGTGATCCTACCCTCTGCATGGAGATCTTCATTTACAAGTATGTGAGAATGGGGTTGAGGATGGGGGTTGGGGTTGCAGAGAGTCGGGACGATGCTTAATCGGGCGCTTTTTCCCCCGACAATCCCGCTTCCAGCAAATTCCCCTTGCCACAATCTGCCCAGAGACCCTTTGACACTTTCGCTTTCGGCTTGTTTTCCCTCTCGGCTTGTTCTCTCCTGGCTCACGGTCGTTTGTTGTCACCCCGGGCCCGCTCCACAAATAATGAGTCCTTGTTCCTCAAGTCCACCTCAAAGTGGAATGATTTGTTTGGCAAATCAGATGTCTTGTGCTTCACCGGCATTTCTCTCTCATCCGTACTCCGTACAGTCGCCCCTCCCCAGCCTAAGGCTTTCTCCAAGCTTCTCCAACAGTCTCCAACAGTCTCCAAGGCCCACCAAGAGACAGATACGAATTACAAAGTACAAAGTGAGGATGGGCGTCTGCTTGCATTATCAAAAGAGGGAGCTGCGTGCTTTCACAGCCACTCGCACAATGCCAGGTTGCTCTGTACAGCGACATACGAAGTAACAAAGCACAAAGCACAAAGCACAAAGCGGCGATAAACTTTTAAGACTTGGGGAAAGCTGCAGGGATATTTTTGCTATCATCTACCAACCCTGTACTTAGTAAATTTAAACCTCAACCACTGTCCTCAATTGACATCTCACCCATTGATCATCTTCTAATCCAGACGTCACCCAACCACACATTCCTTCCCATTGAGTGGCACAACCATTGCAAATGGATGGAGTCTGCCACGGACCGCCAGCATAACAATGGCAGTGTGACGGGCAAGGTGGAGGTGGTTGGCTCAAACAAACATCGCATCATCTCACCAAACCTACATCCAGTCGACCATGCGAATGACTCCCCATCGACCTCGCCGACAACTTCACCGCCATACTGGCATCAGCCACATCAACGATCAGTCTCCAATATGTCCATCGAGTCCGTTGCGCACACCGGAATCACCTTGCAAGATAATACGGACGGGGATGACTCGAAGAACGAGGCCTGCTGGGCAAAGAGTGTATACATTGAGGACCATGTTGTAGTAAATGGCAGCAAAACAAACATAGGCGCATTTGTTGTTTGGAATATCACGGTTGAGACTTTGCATGTGCGTACAAACAGCTTTCCGTTTGGACGTGCATGAGGCGGATACTGACAGTCTCTCAGGGTGGCACGATGCGGATCCGAAAACGATATTCCGAATTTGATGACTTACGACTTAACTTAATACGAACATTCCCCAATTCTTCGGTCACGATACCACCATTGCCGCCCAAGAGCGTCATCTCAAAGTTCCGCCCAAGATTTTTGGAAAACAGACGGTCTGGTCTACAATACTTTTTGAAGTGAGCGTTGGTCCTTGTTGGTTTTGTGCAACTATCTTTACTAACTTAAGGGTCTGTTTTAGCTGCATATTGCTTAATCCAGAATTCTCAGGATCCCCGGTACTCAAAGAGTTCTTGTTCTCGTAGATGTTACGAATTTACATAGTGTTTGTTGTGGGAGATGTTTCTTTGTCTGTTTGACTACCGAAATCCTTGGGATGCCTGGATATTATATGGGGAAAGTGTATAATGAGCCTATTTGGATATTTCAGTGCAATTTCGAGCTTGATCACAGAGTAGCAAACATCGGGCGGCATCAACTGGATGTTGAGTTCACATATATGTAAGATGATGTGAGATCTTGTATAGTGATTGCACGGCTATGGAGACATGAAGGATCACAAAGAATCTTGTTATATATTCGAACGCAAGATGGTAATAAGTCCAAACCCGCTGCATTCCACCTATCACAATTTCCATCACGAATATTTATATTTATATCTTCGACCCACATGTTATCTAACTACGTTTGTAGTTATCACTTCCCCACATTCGGTGCATTCGGGCTGCAGTCACGTCATCCTGGGTGAGGCTCGTATCTGAAACAAAGCACAACCGTTCTTAGAACGTTTGAATATTTCCACAGCATTAACGTCTACATCCATTACATCGTCCCGAATCCTTCAAATCCCCCCAAAATGGCTCTAGCACCCAAGTTCGCCGGGCAGAAGTTCGCTGCAACCAATGCTCCTACTCTACATACACTCGAATTGTATCTCGACTATGTCTGCCCTGTACGTTGATGAATGCTCATCTCTGAACCCTTTACTGGGGCTTCTGCTTTTCTATAATACTGCCCCGTGTCTAACATGCCATGTATCAATACATATAGTTCTCCGCCAAGATGTTCAACACGGTTCACGGCTCAGTTATACCCTTGATTAAGCGCAAGTATGCCGATAAAGTCCAGATTCTCTTCCGGCAACAGGTTCAGCCGTGGCATCCGAGCTCGACGCTCGTGCATGAAGCGGGTGTTGCGGTGCTTAAATGTGAGTTGGGGAGGACTGCCGTTGCGGGGAACAGCGGTTTGCAGTGATGGCTCTGCTTTGCAAACCTATTCTAGCTCTTCCAAAGGCTCATCAAGGCTGACCTCCTAATCCAGTACAACCTAGCAAATTCTTCGACTTCAGCGCAGCCCTTTTCGCCGAAGCGAAATCCTTCTATGATGTCAACGTTGTGAATGAGACTCGAAATAAGACCTACGAACGTCTTGCGCAGATAGGTGGAAAAGTAGGGGTTGATGAGAAGCAGATGATGGATTTACTGAGAATTAGTGATAAGCCAGCAGAGGATGGAGGTTTAAATAATGGCAATGGAGTCACGAATGATCTGAAGGTGTTAATCAAGATGAATAGATTGGTTGGGATACACGTTACGCCAACCGTTGTTTTTGACGGTGTGGTTGAGAACTCGATTAGTTCAAGCTTTTCGGGAGAGCAGTGGGAGGAGGTGAGTTTATGCTTATTTTCCTTTGTTGGTTTATTTCCCATGGGTTGTGAGGTATGGAGACGTTATTGGTAGGCGTGGAGCTGATGGAACCAACAGTGGCTGGAGAAAAACGTTGTGTGATTTACATACTCCCACGGATAACACCGGTGCCGTCGCTATGAACTTGCGGGGTAGATTTCTTACTTTGTTGGTTTCAAGATGTTGATTGCTAGTGCCTAAACCTCAATTGAAACTTCCCCCTAACAATTCCTTTACGAGGCCCATGTACTTATCGCTTGTGCTCCCCTACACACGTTCGTGTCTCAAGTATCGTTCTCTAGCCAATTCAATCGTCAGATAGTTATTTCCAACGGCGAAATTTGGCTCGCCGCGCGTTAAGAGTGTTGGGTCTGGCTGGTCATCATGCGCCACCAGTGACCAACGAGTAGGCTACCAAGAGGTCCTTATACGCGCGGAGTATCCATCTTAATACTGTCGAAGGCCTCATTCGCACCTTGCGCTATTAGTAGCCTGAGTTATCCACAATGTTCGAGAAGAAAGATCGAATCTTATAGCCATGGCGACACATAGTGATGCTGTGTGAGAAGCGGAGCGGCATGGTAGTGTTGGTATGTAAGCACCAATGTGACGAAATGACTTCATATAGCATCAAAGGACTTTAATGCCATTCGGCAGTGCTTGAGATCTTGCTCTGTGATGCTGTAATTAGGTATTGCTTATCTTCCGTGTAATAGGAATACCCCGAAAAAGAGTTCTTACCTGTAAGCTGTGTATATATATACACGCGCTTGAAATCCATTACACGAGCGTCTGTCTGCTTAGAAAATCGTGAAAGGCAAAAATAACAATCAGTAGAAGGACTGGGTAACAAGGTAATTTTACTGTATACCTTGTGTCATCTCACAGAATGCACAGAGCACTTTATATCAAACCTGGGCACATTCGTCTATCCTTACCCGCATGCACGCCGCAGTTTCTCGTTCACCTCATCATCGATTTACCCCTGATTATGGCGCATCGAACCAAACTGCTTTCGTTTAGTTTTATGCGAAGCGTGCAAGCTGCAGGGAAAAGGAAATGTGCGGCGTAGGCTCGCGTGGCTCGGGAGGTAGATTTGTAGATTTGTGAAGAAGTGGGGGATTCGGAGATGCTGTTTAGATGATTAATAGGAGGATACGGAAGCACGGTCAGATGAGATGGGATAGAATGGGATGGGACAATGAGATGAGACAATGAGATGGGAGATATTCGGGGAAAATGTGGTTGGACGTTTTGAAGGTGGGATGAGAGGGGACGAGAAGGGATGAATACCAAGACAGAGACGAGCTTCACAATGAGTGTTCGTGGAGTTTGGAGTTTGTATATGCACCATTTGAGGAATTGGACATGTCTCGCGTTGCAGAAGTATACGAAGTAATACAAGTAATAGAAGTAATGCAAGTAATAAAAGTAATGCAAGTAATAAAGTAATAAAGTAATAGAACTAGAAATTCTTCATTGTGGCTTTGATTGGCTGACAAGGGTTGAGTTTCTTAGCCCTTCATGTCCAGTATTCGCGTAACTTAACCTTAGAATTGCAAGCACTTTTGGAATTTCCTTCTTCTGACGTTCATTGCTGAAACCTTTTATTAGAAACATCCGCCACCTTTGTCCAACCACACTCGCCCATTGCGAATTCGACACGGACGGGATGTCATCCACAACATGTCGACAAGCATCCCAATCCCTCAAGTTTCGCGTGGATCATCGTCAGCATGTCCTTGATGCTTCTGGGAAGCAATCGACCGAGTGTGCTGAGTCGAAGGAGGGAATGGGAGGGGATCAGGGAGGAAGAACTCGCCGTGGAGCGCGTCGAGTGGTTTGCGTCCCGCTGCGTGCCTAGATACTAATGGGGCAACAGATTTGACAGCTTGAAAGCCGTTTGCGAGCACAGATTCGTTCTAAGCACAGACATGAGAGAGCTCAGCGAGTCGGTGAGGCCAGCTTATGGCACTGGCCAGTTCCTCACGGTACCTTACTTTCCTACTGCCTGGACTTTTGGAAGGATTTCAACCACGATCCAGGCCGTGCGATCAGAAGAATAGAAGCACTTTAACCGCCAAGAACCGCTCTCTTTTTCTTTCATTCGTTGAATTACATAGGCTTAGGACCCTTTCGTCGCCCCAGTCGGCCGGTGCAAAGAAGTGAGACGTTCGAAGCAAACTACAGCCTACCATTCATTTTGCTCGTCGCACAGAGAAGCAGTCTTTCTTTTCGTTCAGGTTGGGATGCTTATTAGCTGGACCCATAATTCCTTCACGTACACTATATGCACCACTCACTCCCCTAACCTTTCTTCTGAGCTGTCCCCGTCACTTCGCGCACTTGTTCATTCTTTCAATCTTTCATTCATTTGTTCCGCTCACGTACGGAGTATTGGCTAGCAGGCTGAACGCTATTCCGCTCGAGTCGTCTCGCTATACAGTGAAGTGTATCAGCCTCTCGCCCAAGAACGCGTTTCTCGGAGTAACGACGATCTTTCTCTACAACAAGGTGCTTTTTACTGTGCCTCACATTGTGCGGCATCTTCGTTTCCTCCGGATACTTTCCTTTTTCTCCCACACAATCCTTTTTTCCATCCTCACCTAAGTCGAACGAAAGATACCAACAGCAGCAATGCCTTCGCGATCGTCGCCGCGAAAACAACTCTTATTATTCTGCTCCTTTTCATTGCTTGGTTATGTAGCAGCAGTGGACACTCCGACACTATGTTATGTCATTAATGGACAGCATAATGGAAACGCAGGATACAGATGCGATAACTCGACAAGTGGCCATAGTACTTGCTGTGCAGCCGGAGCAACATGTTATACAAACGGGCTATGTGTACAGATGAATGGACAGGTACAAGATTTCTTGAGGGTTGGATGTACGGATCCTACATGGGAAGATCCAGCTTGTTTAGACCAATGTACAAGTTGTATGTCTTCGAAAACGTACTCGGTTTTTCTATGAGGTTGCTAACAATGTTGATCAGATGCTAGAAGTTCAACAGCAGGCATAAGATACTGCAACGGAAGTCTTACTGACACCACTAGATAGTATGTTATTCATAAAACAATCCTGCTTGGGATGAAGCCACTGACAAGCACAGTTGCTGTGATGATGGAAGCCATGGTGTGGGAAGTTTTGCCTGTTGCGCCGACGAGACGGATATCTTTCAAATCAAACCCGCCGCCAAATATCTGGCCCAAGTTCCTCTTGACTATACATCAACTACTTCTAGCACAACATCCTCCTCCAGCACAAAATCACTCAAAACGTCCACGACTTCCACGACAGCCAGTACCACATCGTCCTCAACAATTCTTTCTATCATTACATCTGGAGGCTCCACCATCACCTCTGCACTCAGCACCACAATCGCAACAGTCCCCGCCGCCGTCAGCTCAAGTGCCCCTCTTCCTTCGCCTAGTACAACCAATAACTCACACGCCGTCGCGATCGGCGTCGGAGCCGGCGTAGGCTGCGGTATCGTTGCTCTCGCGCTTCTAGGCTTTCTCTTCTACAAATACAGGTCCAAGAAAAGGCAACAACAAACGACAGGGTTCAAGAATGCCGAAGGAGGGTACTCTCCTCCAGTAGGCACCTATTATGACAATTCGCCAACAGCCGGAGCGAACCCAGAGCTTTCGGCGATTGAACATAAAGGTGGCTACTATGCTGCTGGTCAAACGCCGATGGGTCCAAGTCCAATAGAGAAGTTTGGCGTGCAGAGGCCGCAGGAATTGAGTGGGGAGAATCACGTTTTCGAGATGCCGGGCGATCACCAGAGAATGGTGTGAGTGAGGGAGTGGAGCTTTGGGGGGTGGAGATGAATGGAAAGGATGGAACTTTATTATGTGTGATTTATGGTGGATTGGTTAATGGTATGGATCGGCCAAATCACCTATGGCAAACATATCACTGGTCGAGCTCTGTTTGACTCGTTGTCAGCGTCAACGGCATCAAAGCTTTATGGCCCTCGGTGGAGGTCACGATGAATGAACAGATCGGCATTGGGCTATGCGCGTTATGGCGGCGGTGAAAATTTACACTGGACGTCTTCATAGCGACACACATCTTGTAGGTGACGAGCATATCACTATGCCGGCTTTCTACCGATTGGAAAAAAGAAAAGCAGGCATGGATGTACGCATCCACAAGACAAATAGGAATTTCTTGCGTTGTATACCCTGGGGAAAATGGATGGATGAATGGGATGTTTATAAGGAATTTATTTTATGATTTTTATTTTTCAATAGGGATAGGAATTCTAGTTTATACCGTTGTTGTATATCTTCAATAGAAAGGAGCGGAGCCGGAGAGAAGGAAAAAGAGGAGAGGGAGTGGAGGTAGTTGTATATATATGTTTGTATGTTCGTACGTCTATATATAATCGCACCTTGAGAAGGGAGATAAAAATTATGTCTCTTATTGGAGGATGAATGGGGTTAAATGGATTTATGGAGTGTACGAGATTTAGGAAGGGGGAGAGAAGAGAGACAGGGGTTAACCCTTTAATATTTATTTTATTATTCCTGGCGACTTTTGATACTTCTGAGTGTACTGTGCTGATATAGCCCTATTTCAGAAAGCCTTGGGCGATGGTGGAAGAGAGAATCAGGCGTGCAAAATGGGAATGAAGGCGGGGGGTAAGTAGGTGGCATGATTTGAGTTTCATGTCTACTCAGGTAGGTGGTTGTTGAGGGAGTGGGCCGGTGGTTGGTTCTTTGAGATGAGTTGACTGGTGTAGGTTGATGGGGTGAAAGGGAAAAAAAAAACGTTCTAGAATAAGTTGGATTAGAGGCGGAATGGTAAGGTAGGGTAGCGTGTGAGGAGCGGGAACCGAAACGCAATGGGTTGAGGGAAGAGGTCTGAAGGAGAAGTTAAGCGAGGAAAGGAGAGAGGCCGGGGGGGTTGAGCGCTTGGGATAGCTTGGGCTTGCTTGGGTCGGGGTGGAGTGGGTATGGGATGAGATGAGATGCTGCATAGAGAAGAGGTGAGAGAGGAGGATGTGGGAGGGAAAACCGGTGCATTTTTTATGTCGGTTGGAAAGAAGCGTGAGTGAGTGAGTGAAAGTATAGATATTCATACCGAGTTAGATAGTGAAAACCAGAGTGCTAGTGGATATAGAGTAGATAGACGTAGAATGCTGGGCTCAATCGGGCTGGGATTGGCTTTCTAGGCTTGTAGGTATAGAGGTGTTTGGGTTGGGATATACAGGAAGAGAAATAGATGGATGGTGGAGTTTGTTGGTTATGAGACAGAGTGCAGGCGGTCGTGTTGCGGGCCGCTTGGGGAAAGGGGGGTTGGGAACACGTGTGTTGTGGTTCGATGATTGACGAGGGAGGGTGATGTTGAGGATGGGGAGTAAATGAAGAGAGGGGACGTATATCATATGAGAGAGAAATCATCATGGACTGAGTGGAGGGGATGAAATACTAGACCAGGTGGAAGATAGCGACTTCGGAATGCTAACTTATGACTTTCAATTGCTTGGTGAATGAAAGGAGCGAGCAAAATTTGAGTTCATTGAGTAGAAAGGTAATCTTCCTACATAAAGTGCAAGTCATTAGGATGGCGGTTCTAGATACTAGCTTTGCGAAATGCGCACTCTTAATATGAGTGTTCGGCCGCTGATCTCACAAGGATCACATATGTGACGCTCGTAGTCATTTCACAAGAATTGGGGCACGTAAATCTCACAGCAAGTATCTTTCACAACAATGAACATCGAAAACAAGGAAATTTATTATAGATAAATCTACGATCATATTGTTACTTTTACTGTCGGGACAGTATCTTTGGGAGGCAGGGCCTCAAAACCACGCATTTTAGAAGGGAGGTACTAGCTCATAGAGACTTGAATCTCAGTGCCATGCCGGGCAAGATTTCCCATGGTAAGTCTCACCTGCAGCAGCCCTCGGCTTAAATCCAGTGCTATTTTTCAGCCGGTGATTGTCCAGCTTCAGCCAGTGATTGCCCAGCTTCAGCTAGCAATTGTTCAAACCGCTCGCTCGCCCTCTCAACTCGTTCCTTCGTCTCCTTCTGAGCTCTGTCGTCCCTTTTTCTAGCCTCTTTCTCATACTCTTGCTTCACCTGGCCATTCTGATCACGGCAGATATTGCAGCCCTGACGAACGTAGTTTAGTTCTGAAGGCTCCCATCGCTGGAGTATCGCTTCCGTTTCAGGATATGTGGTGATGTTCTGACAGTCTTCACACCAGTTGATATATATCCATTCGGATTCTTGGTGTTCTTGTCTTCCTATGCATTCGCAGAAGTAGCAGTAGTAAATTCTGCGTTTGCAGCCGTTTGTGCAAACGTGCAGAGGGTTGGTGGATTGGGCGTTGCTGGTGTTCATCTTAAGTGGGTTAGGCAAACCTTGAGGTGCGGCGTTGTGCTTAAGAAGAAGGGTCAGAGATTAGGATATTTCCTTTAAGGAGTGCTTGAGGTATCCGGTAGAACAGAGCACCGAAGTAAAGGGGGTCATGGGGAGAGAGCGGAGGTGTTTTCTTTGTACTTGGGAAATCATGATTGTTTCGCTCGTTGTTCGAGCACATGGGTTTATTTTGACCGTCCTAAAGAGTAACAACAAAGCACAGCATTGTTTAAGATACTACATATGATTAACATCAATTATGTGACCACTTTTGCACCTGTATGTTTGGACTGACCCTGAGCTCATATGACCATGAATGTAGTAACTAGAGCCTGGAAAGGGGCTAAGAAGAACAGAACGAGGAACAGATAATTATGTGTTACTGTCGGTTGGCTTAGTACAGCTGTAGGTGAAACCGATCCATGGCACTATACTTGGTCACAATGAGGTCCAAGTAAATGCAGTTAAATCGGTTCGGGTCTCTAAACTAGGTGGGAGGAGGAGCTGGACTATATAGACTCGCTCTCCTGTACTAACTACATAGATGGCTTCATTGTTCACTTCTCCTGTACCATCTTCTGTAGCCCATTGATTGAGTCCTCCCGTAGTCCATTCATTCCGACAGTTACTAACGCTCGATAAGTAAGTGTGAATATGAATTCTACTGGGCAGAAGAAGAGAAAAGATAGAGGACACGAATAATGGATCGGGTCTTCGTGCCTACTGGATAGATATATCGGTGTTGGCTCGATATTGAAAAAACTACAGCCAGCGAAAAAGAATTATACCAAGGGGGAATATTTCAAAGTTAATTAGTCGCAAATGTAAAGCTGTAATCCTGAGTGGGCTTCCGATGTAAATGTGGACGGCCAAAGAATGAGATATGAATTTCTCATATCTAGATAGTATCTCGGTGAAGACCGGAAGGGTGAATGGAACTCTGAGCTTTACCGCGGGCTAACTAAAGAGCATAGACACTTATAGCGTGAAGATTGTTGATCTCTGAAAGCTCCAGAGCTTTTGCTGCTTGGAGAGCTTTTGCTGCTTGAAGGGCATCTGGCTCAACCCAATCAGCCCACGAACGCCTTGCCACTTGGTGCGAACCCTACGCATTGAACGCTGGTTATGCTATGTTGGCACACGCTGTATGGAGCAGAACTTTCAGAAACTCACGACATCGTCAAACCACTGAGAAAGACATCGTCAAACCATTGAGGAAGACATCGTCAAACCATTGAGGAAGATATCGTCAAACCATTGAGGAAGAGATAGAATGCCCGAATATGTTAGAAATTCATTGCTTAAAAACCAGACACACACGTCTATGCACCAGCCATCATACAGCCTATCAAATACAAGTCCTTCGATCATTCTTACTGTCCTCATTCCTTCCTATCATGCAAAACGCCTTGACCCATCGATGAATATTTCGAGACTCGGAACTTAAAGTATACATGTCTTCCGACTTCCTGTTCGTCAATTATCTTCCCTTACTAGAAACACCAGCACCGATAACACCTGGAAGCTGCTCTTCGCCAATGCTGTAAAGCATACCAATGCCCCAGCTGACGAGTCCGACAAGAACAATACTAGAAATACTAATCAGCCAGAAGGGCCCGCTAACATCATCTTTCTGGCAAGCAGCGCCACCCTTTGTTGTGTTTCCACAATTGCATGAGAAACAGTCGTTCGATTTCTTGTAGCAAGAACCGACTGATGAGCAGTTTTTTGTAAAAGATACACACGCATCAAATGAGGCATAGCAGAAACGGGGACGGCGACTGTTTAGAGTATTGTTTGTAGAGTTGGAGGCGGCTGTATGCAAGTTAAGTTTCTCTGAAAATTCGGTTATAGGTTCTTCTGAATGTTGTCTACTCGAGATTTTCTTTTGGGACGGTTTCGAATAGGCGCCATAAGAGCTGCTGCTGCTGCGGGAGGACGGCATGAGAATGACGAGGACATTCATTTCTGATCGGGAGGCAAATCGGGCCAACCGTTCGAAGGAACTAGTAATGGATTCCCAGTCCTGTGATAACATTAGCAAGCTCCAAACGATGAAATTGTGCGGTGTAGTCTACCTTTGGCTTTTTGCTCAAATCAACGTGCATAATCTTCGACTTCCCATTCCAACATTTATCTGCAAAAGGGTTGATGGCATCGTGAAAAGCACATTTCTTGGTTCTCCCGAGCTGCTCCTCTAGATCTGCTGCCAATCTTTGAGTAGAGCGAACAGATGGCGGGTTTGAGATCGTAAATGCTGGTTGGATAGATGGCCAAGCACTCAATAATGGGCCAGTTGTATCTTCCGAATCACCTTCAACAATCAGTACCAACTCAGCCGCCTGATCAGTTGTCGCATCGCTGAACAATGATTTTATTTGACCTCCAAACTTGTTGATATATTTGATCGCACTGTCTTTAGTAGATCCGATATGGTGATATTGTGAGATGCCGAGTCGTTGTGCGAGAACGAGTCGTGCTTCGATTGGTGAAAGAGCTGGTGGTGATCCGGATGACTTTGGCCATTGTTGTCCTTGAAAGAGATACGCAGAAGCTTCTGGTGCAGCAGAAACTGTGCTTACCAGCAGTGGTAGTAGGAAGCTAGCGTGGAGCTTCATTGTTGTTGATGAGTATTGTTGATGTGACTGGGGAAGCTCATGCTCAAGTTGTGATGCTAGTACTGGCACTTGGTAACTTCAACGAGATTCGGTAACACTGAGGCAAAGTCGACGCTAACCCGAATAGAAATGATGGCTGAATCCTCAAAATAGACCTCCCATCGATTTCAAAAGGTTTGGTGAACTTTTGCAACTGCTGGGAAAATCAAAATTCTTCATGAATTCTTTATAAGTCTTGCAATAAGCTTGGGATGATAGCCAGGTTTTCCGTGAAGCAGCAAAATAACAATTATAATGTCGTTGAAAGTCATGAATAACCACACTCTCTACTAACCCCTCTGTCTTATTGCTTTATCGGAGATAAATTGGTCCCAAGACCCGATCCAGGAATTCCCTATCTTGCCTTTCCTGTACGAGCCAACATCAAATCTCAACGTTCATACAGCATACTGCTACGAATATTTTTCGCATAGAGAGACTGGCGCATTACCTGCCAAGTTGTCTATTGTCTGCACATTCACACAAGTCGAGACCTCACCAGCACAGTTGCGGCCATTTGCCATCAACGGCTCGCCAGCTCGGGGCGGGCCTTGATCGACCTCCACCATGTTTCGATTCTTTCGACCACGGACAAATCTGCGAGCGCGACTGCTGCCAGTAAATATCCTTGGTTCGAGTCGCATACCTGCGCGCTTGAATGCGCAGGCGCAGGCGGGACAGGTAGAGAATCTGCAAAAGGTCCGGCTGAAGAAACCAGGAATTCGACCAAGGTATACATGCTTTCCTTTTGGATGAGCAATCACGTATTGACTTTATCTCTACAGGAATATTGCTCTGAGCGTATTTGTTTATTATGTCTGCTATGAAATATACTCCAGGCTGGTCTTTGATCCTCTTGACGATGCCGCCACAGATGCAGTAAAACACATACCGGCGTCGGAACTCGAAGAGATCGATGACAAGCCCCTGTTTATTCCCTTCCCCGGCACTACAAAGCAGATTCCGGTCCGCCCATACAAGGGCAGCGATCCAGAATGGCAAGAGTTTATCAAATTTAGTAAAGATCCAGAGCTGGGAAAAAGCGTCCGAAGTTAGTTTTGCCAATAAACACACGCTCAAGTCGGATACTAACAACCCCAGATGATCTTGCCGAATATGTACTAAAGAGCATCAGCCAACACCCATTGATAGCCATGCGCTGTGGGAAGAATATGAAGATTAGGAGAGTATGGCTGGATGTGGACTTTCCCGTGGTGCCTCCACCAGAATTCGAGAGATCCGGGTATGTCTATCAAAGGAGCTGCGAATGATAATGCTAACCGTTATAAGCCTTGCAATTGGGGATGACTCCATTTCATGGGCTACAATGCCAGTAGATTCTTCGACAGTATTCAAAGTTCGACATGTTCTCTGGCCATCAGCTCTTATGACGGCATCGTGGAGCTTCGTAAAAGTTCTAGCGGCCGAGGAATTACGAAATATTGCAGGATTATTTGGAATAGAGATGCAGCGTCCTCCTCTTCCACTTACGATTCATCAAGTTGTCGCAAGACATGACCAAGTCTTGAAGAACCGACTACCCTCAAAAAATGGAACGCAACAACCGCTTGGAGATAACAAAAAACCGATTATTGGGGGCGCCGTTTCCGACAAATCCAATACGGCAGGAGGAGGATCGGAGGCTATAACACCAGGTTCCCTTCCACCATTTCATGCCCATTTTGTTCGCGCAATAATGGCATTCAAAATAAAAATGGGAGAAAAGTGGCGGCCAGCTCCAAGTTATGCGCCGAGAGGTAGTATCATAGTCCAGGGCTTTGTAGAAATGGATGCTCCCAGAGCCTGGATTGTGTGTGATGTTCAAGCGGCCTGGGATCCGAAAACCAAGGCCTTCGATCCAAGATCCCTTTTTATCAAACTGAGGAGGGTCCAGATGAAAAAGCAGATTCCCCTTGGGTGAGCACAGCAAAATGTGTTGTTGAATTAGTGTTTTTATGGGCGTTGCGGGAGAATCAAAATACAAGTGGTCCTTAGGCGTCTAGAAAAGGGTCAGCTGGATCTTTGAAATCATGGGAGTTTCAATCAGCCATACGGCGGAATAATAAGTGCGCGACTCACACCAAGCGGCATTCTGATCTACGGAGCAGGACTATCTTTTTATCTGGAAACAAAGCTTCTGGGATGATGGCTCGATAAAATGTGACATCGAGTTTGGTGGGGTGTGGCGATTACCACAATGTAAATGATATCGCAACTAGCGGACGCTGATGTTTGCTCGAATAGAATTTATTCTATCTTATGATGTTTGCTACCTTGAGAATGAATGCTCTCCGGGTATAGTTTCAACTTTTTGCATTGAGGGAAAGAGACAGTCTATTCTTTTCCGGTGTATACCAGATAGTGGTCCATCGCCATGTAGCTGAGAAGCCATAACTGCGCGCGATTGGAACGATTGGCTGACCGCAGTGAAATCTATTACACATTGAAATTGTCCGCCACTGCATCTGATGATGCGCTTTGACTATTGATAATTGAATCTGGCGATGCTAATGCTGACTGACCCCTTTGTCATTTAACCGAACATTGAAAGTTTTCCGTATGAGTAAACAGGTAATTCACGCCTAAGTGGTCCTTAAGCCGACTCTCCAAATGTGATAATCGATTGATGTCAATCACTATTCCATAACCCTAACTGACATCAACCACTTCTCCCCTCACCGTCGGCGTGTTCCCGAAACTTTCCAACCCCCTATCGCCGCCCATCTTCTCACCTCCAAAACCATGCGCATGCGCATCTACAACCGCCTTCGCATCACCCATTTCAACCGTTCCAGCCCCACCAGCGCCTTCCTTCAACGCTGCATACCTCGCACCAGCCTGCGTCAACAAGACCTGTACTTCTGCTTCCCTCTTCGATATCTCCTCCTTTTCTCTTTCTCCGTCCTCAATCTTGCGCTTCCTCTTTTTCAACTCCATTTCCATTGCTCCTAGCGTGTTCTGCAACCTCTCCAGGCATTCGTCCAGAACTGGAATCGGCGTAATTTTCGCAGGTACTTGGACGGCTTCTTTTCCCACAGCTGCTTCGTCATTTTTGTGTAAACCATCCATACCAGCCCTGGTTTGCGCAGCTTCATAAGCAGCTCTACGCTCTGCTTCGGAGTCGTCGCTTGCTTCATCAGAGCTACCTTCAGCTGCTTGTATCAGATCTGCCATCTCCTTCTTCCTGCGCCGCCTGGCTTCTCGTTCTTGTTTTTTGCCGAGAGAAATTCGTCCATCTTCTACAAAATCATCAAACCCTTCAGCTAGATCTTCATCTTCTCGAACCAATCTTGACTCTGCTTTCTTCGCTCGTGGAAGCAAAGAAAATTGTCGTCCTCCGTCTCCAGGATCGTCGTCATTCAGTGATATGAAATCTTTTTCTCTTGCCATCCGCGCTCGTCTTTCCTTCTTCTCCCTAATCTCCGCTTCGGTAGGTATAACAGGAGCTGTAGAACTTCCCCCGAATTTCTCATCCACATCCATGTCCACTACCATGGCTCCCTCTAGCTCTGAGGCATCTAACCCCTCGTCTTCCGCCGCCGCATCAGCTTGTAATTCTCGCGGCGCATTCGGCGTCAATCCCTTTAACTCCTTCAAGTAATCCTTACTATACGTCGGCTTTCCCTCATCCTCCTCTTCCCTCTCTCGCATCGGCAGTGGCAGCCGTACCGCTGCATTCTTCTTCGCATTCGATTCAGTGACTTTTCTGGATAGAGGTTTCTTTACCGGGGTAAAGGATTCCTCCTCTTCAAGGTTCTCAGCATCGGAGCCGGATATTATATCGCCAACACCAAAAGAAAGACGCGATGAGGTAGGTTTCTTCTTCTTTTTGAAAGACGCTGTACGGTTGGTTGCAGGTCTGCTTAATGAGTCTTCGTCTTTGCTTTCGTTGGTGTCTGCGGCTGGGGCATCTGCATCTGGCATTAAATCATCGTATGCGATACTTCGGCGCAGATTAGATTTCTTCATTGGTTTGCGTACGGCGGACATGATTTGGATGATTGAGGTAGGTCCTCCTTAATCCTCAACACTTGTGCTTTTATAGACCTTGAAGAGTAGAGTAAGTTAGAGAAGCCAGGCATAAATAATCTTTATAGAAAACGCGACCACAATCAAAGAAAGATCTCCGTCTCGCCTCTAAAGCTCCCCACAAAATTTCCTTATCACCACGTGAAACCTCAGCGCTCATCAACTTGAATACCATCGCATCGCAAACACGAAAATAATTTCCGACAGTAGGCCAACCACCAGCTGTCCACGACCCATTTACACGACGAATCTTGACAAATCTCTATCGTCAACATGCCTCAAGCTCAGCCCGAGCTTAAGAAGGTACGTGCTATCATCTGCCCCTCAGGTTCGAACAAAGGTCGCGTGTGGAAGTTGGATAGAGCTCCGAGCTGCATTGGGATCGTTAGCTGATCTTGATGTATTATAGTACCTCGACAAAAGGCTATTTGTGCAATTGAACGGCAGCAGGAAGGTTATTGGCGTTCTAAGAGGTTATGATGTTAGTTCTACTTCTTTGTTGAGTGCACAGGATAGCTTTGTTTGACAGATTTGTGCTAGGTCTTCTTGAACATCGTGCTAGACGATGCCGTGGAGGAGAAGGAAGGAGGTGAGAAGGTCAGAATTGGCATGGTGGTATGTTCTTACCGAAATACAAATGGTATGCTGCTCCAGATCGACTAATAAATGTATTCAGGTCATCCGAGGAAATTCTGTTGTCATGCTCGAGGCGCTGGAGAGAATAGGCGGTGGTAGAGAAGACAGAGGATGAAGAACTTGACGGAGAATAGCGCACGAATCTGATTGTATTGGGGAACATCCAAGAGGGTTATACGGGGCACAAACTTGCGCATCAAACCCAGGGCGTTACGAGGCTATATGGACCACAAATTGCATATCAAAAAGCACAGAGGAGCCTGCTTGTTTTAGAAAATTGCCTTCTTTGGCATTTGTCCATCTTGAATATTGATATCCTTCCCATACTGATCTTGAGATTGTGGTAATATGAAGTCGACTGCAAAGGTGAGCATATCTGCTACCCTCCTGATAATTCACTCGCTCGCTACTCTACTTGAACTGCTCCCAATACTTCTCCTCAAATCCATCTATCAACGCACCCTCAAAATCCTTCACCCATCCCTTGATACCTCCTTTCAAGACTAGAACATCGACCTTACTCTTCTTGCCAAACTTTGCTACATCTTCAATGTAATCTTGCATCCACCCCGCACACCGTGGGCCTCTCCCTGATGATGATCCTGCAAGTTGATTCTCATTAATACTACAAATTCCTCCCAAATCTAGCTAGAGAACCACTCACCACAATAGAAAATGACTTTCGTGATACCGGCTCTATTGCAAAGGTCGAGCAAAGTTTTACGACTCTGGTAGAAGCTCTGTGCGGGGAGGTTGAGTGACGTTTTAATGGTTCCACCCTATGTAGCCTTGTCAGCTGCAGTATCTAACTCCTCCTATTATAGCCCGTATGCGCCGGCGAGATGAGTAGCGGAAATGTGTGCGAGAACTTTCTCTCTTTCTCCTTAACTATAGACTACATACCTCCCAATCATCTCTTCTCACATCAACCAGCAAGAATGGTTTCGGCTCGGAAGTGATATCCATGTCATCGAATAAACTCATCACATCATCCGCTGAGATCTCTGGACATTTTGCTCGTGCCTCAGGGTATGCTTTCCACCATGGAGCTGCTGCATCTTTCTTGTCTGTCATTCTGGATATATTCGGAAGTTACTTAAGAATTGCAATATTCTGCGTGGTTTTGCGGAAGAAGAGTTGCCTTGGAGACTATAGTTTAGGCACCATTTCTCCCGCTCTCGATATGTGTTTGTGGCTTATGATTCATCAATGCAATTGAAATACCTACCGTATCGAGTCGTACTCTGCTAATTACATACTATTACAAATTTAGATGCCTGAAGATATCAGTGGCCTTTTTTGGAACCCTTCTTCGCCTTTTTATGTGTTTTTTCACCTAACTCTTGTTCATATATCTCTGCCGCCGTTTCCCCCGCCTTTCTCTTCGATTTTGAACTCTTCACACTAACTACTGGGTTCTTTTGTCCCGACTTTGCGGCATTCAGAACTTGCTTCTCAGCTTCTGCCCACCCTGGCGCTCCTGCTTCAATCTCATATCTGTATGGTGCATTAGTACTGCCACGTATCATGTGAAAAGTGAAAGGACATACTGGTCTAAAGGAAGAGCATCAATAAGCTCCCTTTGCTTCTCTTTTAGAGCCTTCATTGCTTCATCTGCTCCTTCCTCCAATTCGTCTTCAAGCCCAGTTTCCAGAGGAGCAAATCGCTCGTCTATAACTTCATCGTCTAGAGCTTCATTTGCATCTTCCCTGCTAACACCAATCGCCTCCCGTCCAGGCAGTTCAGCTTCTATGGCCCCCGAGACCAATTCTCCGAAATGTGTGCTCATCTTGCGCATGATCTTGATGAACATGGCCAATAATTGTGAGGACGGTAGAGAGAGTTCTGACTCGATCGCGGTTAAGTCTTTGCGTTGCAAGCCCACTGCTAGCAGTATCGACTGCTGGATGCCGGTCAACTTAACTTCAGACTTCAGTCGGCCTGTGAAATACAGGTTTGCAAGTGTCGGTACAAGATCAAGAACAACATGGTAGTCGAGCATATTATTTGCGTATGACTCTAGACGCTTAAGGTCAAAAGGCGACATGAGAGAGTCAAGCTCTGCCTTAGAGAGAGGCTTAGGGATGGCAGTTACATCCGATTTTGACCCAGCATTCGCCGATTCGTCAATACTTAAGGCAAGTACCGAAGGGAACTCACGGAATTGGTATGAAAGCAGAGATAAGAACCGACGGTTGAAATCTCGAGAGAATGCACTTAACCAGGACCTATCATCACTATTCTCAAGTGTCCGAATCATAACGCAGGTATGCTCGCCAGTTAATTCATTTGGTGTTTGTCGAAGGTATAGAGGTACGAAAGATGCTCGCTTCCAAAACCGATGGAGAGGTTGTGTGAGGCCGCAACTCACACCAATATAATCAAGGTTGTCTGGGCGTTTCTCTGATAGTTTTGCGAATAACGGCGGCATCTTCCTGATATCCCTAACTTTGATATTATCATCAAGTAACGATGAATTGGCCAGTTCAGCATCCGTGACTCGAGGAATACTATCTTCTACAAATCCGGTGGCGTCCTCTGAAAGATTCGCAAATTTGCCTTCGTAGAAAGCAGTGAGCAGCTCAAGAGCCTTGCTTCCATATCCCATTTTGATGTAATCCGGATTTGTTGCTACACGGACGACCCGGGCGCCAGAAAGCCCAGCAAAATCTTCATCTTGGAATTGTTGACTGATGAGCCAAGGAATGAGATCACCCGCTGCTCTTTGACCCCTACTTAAGCTGTTCATAACACTCTGCTTGCTGATCTTTCCTTCTAGAGCAACTTGAATCACGCAAAGGGGTTCTGGAAGGTGCTTGCTGTTTTCTTCTATAGGTGGAACAAGGACGAACAACTGATGGGCGGGGGCATCGCTCATCAATTGAAGGTCATCAGGAGTATTCTTATAATGACTTGCAACGTAAAGAGCAACCATTTGCTGCAGGAATTTTTCGGAAACGTCGTGAAAGGAGAAAAGCGTATCACGGTTGACGTTAAGCAACTGGCACTGTGAGGGATCTGGACAGCCTTGGAGAGTGTTCAATCTTGATCGCGGAAGAGTAGCATCAAGACAGAGTAGTGAATTGAGCCATTTCTCAACGGCATCGCCCTTAGAGTATCGAATTGGCTCAGACAATGTGATTTCCCTCAACGAACGGCCGCCTGTAAAGCTGTTATCTGCAGCTTTCGCAGCCTTGCCACTCGATCGATCCGCTACTTCAACATCTTCGGTGCCGTTCACCTTAGTAGTTCCTCGGGATTGCTCACGAAGCTGCTTGATCAGCTTCAAAGACAGAGATCTTCCGGTTCCTTCGTATCCGTTGATTGTTGACGCCATAAATACTAGATATGGACCCATGAGCTTTTTGACGAGGGGCAAAGGTATAGCTGCAGCTTCGTCGATGACCAGTAGCTCGGCTTGCCCAAGGACATGTGCATCTTGGGGCCTAATATACTGAATAGTCTGACGATGTTGTCGGTGGATGTTCACTCGAACGATGGCCTTGTTGAAGTCAGGGTTTGTTGATTGAATGATGGAGTAATCGACATGATCCATATAGTTCAAAGCATCGAATCCCTTGAAAATAAACTCAAAAAGTGTCTTAAGATTCTCCGGACTTGGTGAGGTGATGAAAATATTACTGTATCCGTGTGCCACTGCTGCTGCCACAGCCACACCAAGAGCCGCAGACTTTCCACGACCTCGTCCAGCGGTCAAAGTGACTGTATTCTTTAACGTTTTTTCGGCAATCGCATCAACAAAGGTCAATAGCGCCTTTGCTTGATCGATGGTTTTGGCCAAAGTGACCAAAGATCCGACTGGTTGGGTATCTTGCAACGCCTCCTTCATGCTATCCAGTTCCTTTTGCGCTTCGCTCTTCGGTTCGTCCAAGTTGGGAGGAGGTAGGGCTTTGACGTTCTTGCCTCCAGAGATAGGTAGCACATTCATTTCGTCGTCAATGACAAGACATGATTCACACTTGCCCAGCGACAATATGAATCGTTCGTTAAATCGGGCCGTAACGTCATCGTGCGCTTCTGTCCGATATCGAGAATGGATGTCCATAGACAATGTGTATAGCTGCTTTAAACTATTCATACCCTTCAATAGCAAGACAACAAGACCCCCCCCTTCCACTGTTTCAATGGTTCTGGCGAGTATGTTCGGTGTGATAGCCTCAAAGTCCTGCAAAATACACATACCAAAAGTGTTTCCCAGAATCTTATCCGTTTCCTTGTAGTAAACATATCGAATATCGTGTAGAGACACAAACAGTTCAAATGGGTCCTCTGTGTTGACATCTCTAATCCCACGCTTGATCTCTTTCTTGATTTTATTTTCGCGCTTCTTTCGATGACTATACGGCAACATGTTAGTATTGGTTCGACTAGAGAATTAACATTTCAATGCTGACCTAGTAAAGCCTAGAAGCTTGTTTTTGTAGGCCCATAACACAGATTTGTTTTGTTTCATGTCCATACCGGACATGATATGGTGCAGGTACACAATGACATCCTTCGACCTATCTCCAACGACTACAATGAAGCTTCGTTTCTTCTCTTGTATGCCATTTCGCATAAGCGCGGGGATGCGCGAGTCTCTATGGAGGTCAATGTTAGCTTGCCATGGCGTGTCGGTTGGGATTATAAGTAAGAACTTACACTGCTTTACGAGCCATTGCGATTCTAAAATGGCTCCAGTCAGAATCCTCTTGACGGCGACATACACACAAGCAAGTCAGAGTGAAGCTCCAGAACTTTTTTTTGCCGATTTCACTTATCGCGAACTTTTTTCAGCCAGGGCCTTATCGTACTACGACATATATAGTCTAGCGTGCATGCAAGGCTATGTGCCTGGTGTGGCATTGAAGCGGAGCTCCTCCGTCTACCAACTGTTGGCCCCAGAAGGCCGATAAGTGCAGAATTGGAGAGAATTGAATATGCATACAAGAAATTATTGGAAATGGGGTATTATCATTGCTCTTTGTCTAACAATTCTCATCAATGTTAGATATACTAAGTTTCATCGCTCATGCCTTTTTGTACTCCATTTCTCAGCCCAAAGTCCGAACCATTCAGTAGGTTTGTAAGACTATCTCACTGCAAAGATTCAATGACTAAAGCAGAAGCTCCACCGCCTCCATTGCAAATTCCAGCAACACCGATCTTCGCCTTTTGTTCCCGTAACACATTGATCAAGGTTGTAACAATCCTTGCTCCCGAACAACCAAGAGGGTGACCGATAGCGACAGCACCTCCATGGATGTTGACCTTCGATTCATCCAATCCAAGAATCTTCATGTTCGCTAGAGCAACCACAGAGAAAGCCTCGTTGATCTCATAAAAATCAACGGCTGAAGCATCCACCTTAGCGTGCTTGAGAGCCTTAGGAATAGCCAAAGATGGAGCGGTGGTAAACTTGGTTGGTGCTTTCTCAGCATCACCCCAACCAAGAATCTTGGCCAAAGGCTTGAGGCCCAGCTCCTTCAACTTTGCTTCTGAAACAAGGACTAATGCTGAAGCACCATCGTTGAGTGGAGCTGCATTTGGTGCAGTGACGGTTCCTCCATTCGGCAAGAATGCAGGTCGCATAGCCTTGAGCTTCTCAATATTCAAGTTCTTAACCTCGTCATCTCTGTCTACAGTAATGGCTGGCTTTCCACGACCACCACTGACCTCCACAGGAACAATCTCGGTCTTGAAGACACCAGCCTCGGTGGCCTTTTGAGCCTTTTGGTAAGACTTGATAGCATAGTCGTCTTGCTGTTCTCTGGAGATACTGTGGTCTTGAGAACACTCTTCAGCAGCCATTCCCATGTGTTCCTTCTTTCCATAAGCGTCTGTCAAACCATCTTTAAGCACACCATCAACCAAGGTCTGGTCGCCATACTTGGCTCCAGTTCGAAGGTTTGGGAGGTAGTGAGGAACGTTTGACATAGACTCAGTACCACCAGCGACGACAATCTCGGAATTACCGGTGATGATAGTTTGGGCAGCCAGGATTATTGCCTTGGTCCCCGAAGCACAAACCTTATTCACGGTTGTGCAGATCACGCCTTCTGTGAGACCACCAGCAATGGCACATTGACGAGCTGGGTTTTGTCCCAAGCTGTAATCGATTAGTAATACCCCTTTGAATGGATTTGAATTACCCACTTTGCCGACATAACATTACCGAAGAAGATCTCCTCAACATCTTCAGGCTTGATCTCTGGCACGCGCTCAACAGCAGCTAGGTATCTGTTTAGCTTTTGAAATTGCCATCTTGATAGCGCGAGGAGAAGAACATACCTTTGATAGCTAGACCACCTAGTTCAGTAGCAGTTTTACTTGATAGGGAACCCAAAAATGAGCCGACGGGTGTTCTCACAGCGGAGCTAAAGTCAGGGATAGATCAGTATTCATTGCAGAGACAAGTTTACAACAAAAATGAGCACGACTTACACAATGTAGACTGGTGGGAAGGAAGACATATTGGATGAGTATATGAAAGGGTTTGATAGTAAGAAGTTTTTAGAAAATAAAAGTGAATAGGAGATAGAATCCTCAACAAAGAACTCACAGGGGACACAGTTATAGAAATTCTGTAGGCGGTGAGTGAGTCGACATCGATGGGGGGTAGCTTAAGCGAACACCGACGATTTTCGTGGCGTGGCGTGGCGTGGCTTCCAACGGGCAGAAAAAAGTGGCTAACTAAGCATATCACCGGTTTACATCTCTCAAAATTATATAACTTAATACCCGAAGAAGGATT
The DNA here is from genome assembly GCA_026770245.1 of Clarireedia aff. paspali H2. Lineage (NCBI taxonomy): Eukaryota > Fungi > Ascomycota > Leotiomycetes > Helotiales > Rutstroemiaceae > Clarireedia > Clarireedia aff. paspali H2. The sequence continues at coordinate 49,560 of JAJCXA010000030.1, forward strand.
GTTATAGTGAAAAACATGGGTTTTTGGTTATTTTATCGAATAATATATTTATATTTATACCTAAATATAAAAATGTAACTTCCTCAAAACCGACCAGTCTTTTGATAGAGCAATGGGTGCAAGGTTCCCGGAGGTCGACCGAGGGGCGAGCTAGCCTCACTGCATCTTCAGAGCGATTGCGATAAGGCTTAAGCGAATACCGACGATCAAATCACTGAAGATATCTGAAATCGGGAGACTCACGTCCACAATTTGCAGTGCTAGTTTGATTGGATGAAAGCTTAAGCTTCACGAGGCTGATGCACGTGACTCGAAAATTCCCGTCGCGAAGTTCTCGACGCGAGTGCAGCGAAGGCTAGCAGTGGTGGGCGCAATTTTTGGAGATCTTCGAATTTACCATTAATCACGCTTCACGATGGATGACCTTTATGACGAGTAAGCCAACCGCATCGTCTGAATCTCTTGAGCTCTCACTAACATTGTCCAGATTCGGAAATTTCATCGGGGAGGCCGAGGAGTCTGGAGATGAGTCTCAGCATGGCAATGAGGCTAGCGCATATGTTTATGACGAGTATCCAGAAGAGGAGGCAGAGGCAACCGGGCAAGAATTGATGGAGCTTGATGGTAGGCTCAATTTCGATCTTCAATGGAGTATACATGCTGACATTCGGACGTAGATGAAGGGCCGTCGAATGCTGTGATCTTGCACGAAGACAAACAGTATTATCCCACAGCACAGCAGGTATACGGAGAAGATGTCGAAACTATGGTGCAAGAGGAAGATGCGCAACCGCTCACTCAACCCATAATTGCACCCGTCGAGCAGAAAAAGTTCAATATACAAGAGGCAGACCTGCCACCAGTCCACTTCGATCGAGGTTTCATGACGGATCTCATGAACTTCCCCGACCAGATTCGGAACATTGCTTTTGCTGGGCATCTACATCACGGGAAAACTGCTTTCATGGATATGTTGGTACTTGAGACACACGATATCACGGATCGATTGGACAAGAAAACGGGAAAGAAGAAGGACGAGCAATTGCGCTACACAGACATTCACGTTGTGGAGCGCGAGCGAGGACTGTCCATAAAATCAGCACCAATGAGTCTAGTTCTTCAAAGTACGAAGGGGAAGTCGCATCTGTTGAACATTCTCGATACGCCGGGGCATGTCAACTTTGTAGATGAAGTCGCATCCTCTTTACGGCTTGTGGATGGGGTGGTTCTTGTAGTGGACGTCGTCGAAGGAGTTCAAGTCAACACTGAACAGATCATCAGACACGCTGTTCTCGAAGGTCTGCCCATGACCCTTGTTGTCAATAAGATGGATCGTCTAATCTTAGAGCTAAAGTTGCCCCCCACGGACGCTTATTTCAAGTTGAAGCATGTCATTGAGGAAGTCAATACTGTGATTGAGGCAACTTTGCCCGGTCAAGGAGAGAGTCGTCGACTTAGTCCTGAGAAGGGCAACGTCCTCTTTGCATGCACAAGTATGGGATGGTGTTTTACATTACAATCTTTCGCCAAAATGTACGCAGACACTTACGCCCCAAGCAAGAAACGCGGATCAGGCATGAACAACGAGGAGAGTGGCATCAACGCGCATGAGTTTGCCCGACGACTGTGGGGTGACATCTTCTACAATCCCTCGAGGAGATCATTTACACGGAAGGGTGTTGAGGACAGGTCGAAACGCTCCTTCGTCAACTTCATCCTCGAGCCAATCTATAAACTGTACTCTCACACTATTAGTGAGAGCCCAGAAGACTTGAAGGACACTCTTGAGACGCTTGGGATCCATCTTAAACCGTCACAGTATAAAATGGATGCCAGTGTTCTCCTGAAGTTGGTTTGTCAACAATTCTTTGGACCGTCTTCTGGATTTGTTGATATGGTTGTTCAGCATATTCCATCCCCTGTGGAAGCTGCAGAAAAGAAGTTGGAACGCTACTATACTGGTCCGCTGGATACCAAAGTTGCAGCTGCTATGAAGGCATGCGATCAGGATGGCCCGTTGGTTATTCAAATATCTAAACTCTTAAACACAAGTGATGCAGCTGGCTTCTATTCATTTGGGCGGGTACTGAGTGGTATTGCACGGGCCGGTACACAAGTGAGAGTACTCGGGGAAGGCTACTCAATTGATGACGAAGAAGATATGAGCGTCGCAACTATTTCTGATGTGTGGATTGCTGAAACGCGGTACAACATCCCTACAGACGGCGTACCTGCCGGCAATTGGGTGCTTCTCGGAGGTGTGGACAATTCGATCGTCAAATCCGCAACCATTGTATCACTCGTACTGCCGGAGGAGGAGGAGGCATACATCTTCAAACCTATCACCCATTTCACCGAGTCGGTATTTAAGGTTGCAGTGGAGCCGATCAACCCTTCCGAGCTTCCTAAGATGTTAGATGGTCTGAGAAAGGTTAACAAAAGCTACCCTCTGATCACTACCAAGGTTGAAGAATCTGGAGAACACGTCATTCTGGGGACTGGAGAACTCTACATGGATTGTGTCCTGCATGATCTCAGACGATTATATGCAGAAATGGAAATCAAGGTGTCAGATCCTGTTACACGCTTCTGTGAGACAGTTGTTGAGACATCAGCTATCAAATGCTATGCCCAAACACCAAATAAAAAGAACAAAATCACAATGGTGGCGGAGCCTCTCGAGCAAGGAATAGCTGAAGATATCGAAAGCGGAAAGGTCAGCATCAAAAGCCCTGCCCGTGTTATTGGAAAGTATTTCGAAGAAAACTACGGATGGGATTTATTGGCTTCTAGAAGCATTTGGGCTTTTGGACCCGACGACTTGGGACCAAACATTCTACAGGACGATACCATTCCATCAGAGGCAAGTACTATTCGTTTTCCTTGCACAAGCTAAATAACCGTTGTTGCACACAAAACATAAATATTCGGCCCTTTTATGCTGACTGATCTACAACAGGTGGATAAAAAGTTGCTTCTTAGCGTTCGGGATACCATTAGACAGGGGTTTAGCTGGGCTGCCCGCGAAGGTCCGCTGTGTGAAGAACGTAAGCTATCCCCCCTTTCCCTCAGACGCCCCGTCATTATGTTTTTCGAGGTCTTGACTGCTTGTCCATGCAAGCCACAGCAAGCGCTATGGCAACCTCCGCTTTCAAGCACAGAAACTCAAGCTACTGTAATTTTCGTTGGTCATTGCTACGACTAGTGGCTAACAGATCCCTTGCAGCTATCCGCAACAGCAAATTCAAGATAACAGACGTAATATTGGCTCCTGAAGCGATTTTCCGGGGTGGGGGACAGATTATTCCCACTTCCCGACGGGCATGTTATTCGTCCTTCCTAATGGCCTCTCCAAGATTAATGGAGCCCGTCTACTCCTGTTCCATGACTGGACCTGCAGATTCCGTTACTTCGCTGTACACTGTTCTCGCCCGTCGTCGCGGTCACGTCCTTGCTGATGGTCCTATTGCCGGCACACCACTCTACCGCGTTAGTGGCCTTATTCCCGTTATCGACTCATTCGGCTTCGAAACGGATCTTCGAATCCACACGCAAGGTCAAGCTACCGTGTCCCTCGTCTTTGATCGCTGGTCCATCGTGCCTGGTGATCCCCTAGATAAAGACGTCATTCTTAGGCCACTTGAGCCGGCAAGCGCGCAGGCCACAGCTCGCGATTTCGTGCTCAAGACTAGAAGGAGAAAGGGTCTGAGCGAGGATGTTAGCGTGGCCAAGTTCCTCGAGCCAGAACTCTTCGCCAGTTTGAAAGAAACTGGTATTCTCGACGGCTAAACGCATTGCATGGAGACCGCGCATCAGTGATGTGAAACTGTGACGCGTGTTTATCGATCAATCACTCATTTTTGGAGTTACTGGGGCTTGAATCTTAGGTCGTAGCACTTCGTTACGCGTGTGAGCAGTCTGTTCTCCTACATACTCATCTTCGTTCCAAGACATCTAAGAGTATCAGCTGGCGGCGTTTCGGTCTCAAATAAATCAAAATTTAAGTAATTTGTCCGTGTATATGCACACATCCAACAGAGTAAATGAATGAAACACTTGCATCGTTTATTTTTAATTTTTGTATTTACCGCGGTATCTGAGTTTATGATACCTGCGCATGTGCGTAGGTTGGATGGCTTCGCCGCTTGCAGACAGATAGGTAGGTTACATGCATGAGATACATGCATTTCTCCTAATCACTGCACCTCACCTCACCTGAACTAAGCCATGTTGTGTCGATAGCCAGGTCGGTGTTCCGATACCCGTAAGGAAAATAGAAAGACGCACGCTACGTCTTGGCATTCACATCTACTGAAACGATGGGAAATATAAACCGGTTGCGGTTGCGGTTGCGTAGGATAAGTGTTACAAAGCTATGTGTGTGAATGGAAAAATGTATTGTCATCTTTACAAACCAGTGGCATCATCTCGTATTATGTGGAAAAATAGGACTAATTTGATGGATATAAGGTATTTTTGGTCGTTCATCACATCACATATTCGTGATGATGCATTGTTTGTTTGGTCGACCCGCAAGCGCAAGGGGCAGGCTAGTGGGGCAAATAATATTCCGTGTGTGGTTCCTTCGTGCAGCGAGCGCGACCTTGTCTGGTGAGCAACAATCAACAATTCGGTACGTTGGTTGATAACCACCCGTAGATGGAAGGGAAAGGATGGATGAATGGATGGATTACAATCGCAAAGTAAACATCTATGCGGCTCGGTGTTGCCGATCTGCAATATTTCAATGACTATCTATGGTAAGGGATATGATGCTATTCGCTACGTACAGTACGTGCCGCAAGGCTGTACGTAAGGAACCTACAGTACTATGTAGCTCAAGATTTACTACTCTGCCATTAACAGAGGCGTAGTCAATGAGCCTTTTGAGATCAAGGAACTACGACTAGGAAGTTGGGGTAATAGCCTGAAGGGAGAAATTGTGGGTTGAGGGATACTCAAAATGCTAATAGCAAACGAACGGGCCAATGTAGTTTCTCACCAAAGTCTAGACCGATTTGATGATTTCTGGAGAAATGGAGAATTTCCTCTTTAAGGAATTATATGAGTGATCCTGTTGCGATCGTCTAAAATCTGTTGGATAAGGAGAGTGGGAAAGATCAACTATTGTTTGTGGGGGTGTGAGAAAAAGGAAATAAATCGTAGAACTGCCTGTCTGTGTCCCGCAATGTTTTTTTTTTTTGCAAAAAATAGGGTAGTGGTACTTTGGGAGTAAGAAAAGAGTCCCTTGGAAGATCCATTGTGGTGGCGCTGAAGAAAGGTGCCAAGAACCAAAAAAAAAAAAAACAGTTACTTGATATCGTATGAGGGAATTGTTCTAGATCATCCCAGATATGACTTAATATGCTTATCTCATGTTGGGGGTACCCGAATCCTGATTTAACAATAGACCTTTGAATGGATGTCGTGCAGGTAGGTTACTTCTTCCATGTGTGGGAAGAATTGTGAATTCTTCCCAGCAACCGTGAAAGGGAAAATTGAGGCCAGGGGCTACGTAAGCCCTACAACGCCCAAAGCCATAGATAGGTTGCACTCGCAGATGTGAAAGGTGGTTGGGAGTTGACGAAGTTGGAATTCGAAAGGGAGGTTGAAGTGGAGATGGCTGGACTTTGAGGGCTTGTTCTGGTCGAAAGCTCTTTGTGGGGGTAGTGACATTGGGGGATGAAGAGTCTGGTAAGCTGACCGGATGCGCATTGTGGGGATCTGGAGGCCCACGGAAGGTAGGCTTTGATTGGATATGATTATTCGATATACGATAGTCGCTTACCCGGCGAAATGGACGGTTTATCAGGGGGTGAATTTGACATGTGGAAACAACAATAGTAATAGCAGCATTGTTATTGGTAATTGTAATTAGTCTACCAAGACTGCCTCGCTTGAATGGCGATCTGATCATGATAGAATTGTGTTTGTAGTAGTCTTCGACAACGGGATACAAGCTCCATGGTATGGCACAGGTGGACGAGCTGTGACTGGACCAGCTGATTCCGTAACGACGACATGTCCCTAAGCTTTCCTAGACAGGACAAAGGCACGGCCAAATACGGGCGATGCCTGAGACGTGAGGTGAGCCCATATCTGAAATAAGGTAGCAGCTTTCCCGCATACAGTGCGACGAAAGTTTATGGCGACTCGGTAGGAGAATCCTTTTAACATCGATATTCGGGTAATAGAGCATTACTCGTCCAGACAAGTTTTCATCATCTTCCGTAATAGCTTCATGAGATTTGCGTTTTCAAGTGCAGCTGCAACGCGTTCTTTATCCGCAAGTTGCTTATTGACCTCGGCTGCTTGGCTATGTGTATCCTTCTTAATCTTTACTTCGACGCGGTAACTTGGCGGCAACGCTTGTTCCAAACGTACTCGGACGCCTAGTCCAATGACAGTCGCTAGGGAACAATGAGACACCGTAGGTGTTAACTCAACAAGAACACGCGAAAGAGCAGCAGGGTTTGTCAGGTCGGGAGGCGATACAAGATGCACATCTTCGAGCTTGACCACTCCAAGTGACTCTAGTGAAAGGGGATGCTCGGGATCGGATATTGGCGCGATCAAGTCTGTAAAAGTGTCAGTGAGGTGACAGGGCACTTGTGGTCATTGCTGAGAGGTCGACTCAAGTTGAGTACGAATTGCAAGAAATTGATTCGGCCACAATTGGGCACGCGGCATGTTTATTCAAGTATTAAAGACTCAAAGGAATAAGGGACAAAGAGAGGAGAGGAGAGTGTATACCATAGATTTCTTGCTCATCTATCGGTTCCACAGTAGAGTCGTCAGATTCTGCATCTGAGAAGTCTGACATGTAGAAGGGATCCATGGCGTAGCTTGGTTTTGCCATTAAGATGCTTTGGATCCCTTGCTTCTTGGCAGAGAAATCCCGGGCCTTGCGCCTTTCCCTCCGGCGAGGGATTTCAGATACACTTAAAATCGTAGGATTCGCATTTTGTATTTCCGTACTAATCGACATGTTCGGCGAGGGGGCTTGGTCGGTGAGTGGGAAGAGTAGAGTCTTGACGAATGCTGGTAGCCGTCTTCTGGGGTGTTTTCGAATCGAATAAGATTGCTAGACACCGGCAAGTGGGAGTACAATTCACGTAGCGGAAGGCGCAGAGGACAGTGTTGCGTGTCGTTGTGAATGGCAAATCTGAAGATTTCATTATCGATAATGACGAAGTGGGTGTGGTGGGCGTGGTGGGATAAATTCAATGCCTAAGGCGGCGAGTAGTCTGATTACTAATAAAACTATTTCGAGTCAACTTCCACGCGACGATCTATGAACACGAATCAGTAACAATCTTCAAATTCTTTATTTAGCTTGGTGACATTTTGCATCCAAAATTGGTGCTCTGCTACAACATTTACCGAAATTTCCCAGACTATGGAGCGGAAATGTGCGCCGCTCACAGTACGAGCGGCATCTGATATCTGCCCAATGCTGAAAATTTTGCTGCAGCGACCGATGGCTAGAAGAATTTGGAAGTCCAGATGTAGCTCAGGAGTTCATCCATAACTCGATTGAGAGTTGAGATCAACAAGCACGAGCCAGCTGCAGCCCATGACGATCCTGCGTATGGAAACATCCCTTACCGTGCTATGTCCCGTTCCGGAAGATCTTTGACGTGGTTCATCTCACTCCTTGTGCGCGTGGTTTTTGAGACAGCAATGGACCACTCCTACCGTGTGTATGGAAGTACAAAATACCCATAGTTAAGCCAATTACTGTATTCATGACATCGGTTGTTCGAACGGGGTCTGCAATTGACGTCGCGACGGGATTGTCTCAACTGCCCCCTTCCTCTTCGGTTAACGTTACTATTTACAACAGCGCAGGACGCTTGGCAGTTATTACGAAGTGCTGCTGCTGCTGCTGCATATTGAAGTCTTGACCTCTCTGTCTTGACACTAGAGCACTAGAGCAATTGAAGGATCATTGCATTACGGGTCGGGTCGCATGGCTCACGTGGATGGATATTGAAGACTCCGAGGAGGCCTGAGTACAATTTCATATTGACCCAAGTTGTCGGGAAACTCCTGTCTTAGTTCGCTGGCTGAAGGCTTGCGGCGGAACAGCGTGAGCTCAAAAACGTCTGATCTTTGACTCGTCCAAAAAGCATTGGTAAAGAACCCGCATATGCATTGTTCGCTGCACTTGCTGGCAAGAGCATCCTACTTTAGTATATTTTGCTTGAGACATTCTAACCGGTCACCTTTTCTGGGGCTGGTCACAGTCTAGCTCTGCATGGTATATAGTGTTTGCGGGGCAGGTATTTATCGTTGGATAGGGCTTGCCTGTTGATCATTGATTTGTTATTCTTGGTAAGTGCACAACCACAGCTGTGCCTGTACAAGTACTTGAGGATCCACTCATTATCTAAAAAGAATCTTCACCATGGGGCCAGATGCTGGAAAGATGCTGGAAAGATGCTGGAAAGATGCTGAAAATATTGGAAAATATGCGAGACCAGTGACGGCTGCAGCATGTTCTGTTGTCTGGAGGAAAAGAACGTCTTCCGTTCTCACCGCCACGCGCAAGGGCGACAATCCGAACACTTATTACTGGCCTCGGTTCAGTAATCTTATCAAGTGCCTACTTCGTGACTCCCAAGGAGCGGCCACTTCGTTGGCGGACATCGGAAACTCTTCATATTGTTATACCGAGCCCCCCCCCCGAGCCACCCCGAGCCCTCCACATCAAGAGAACGAGCGGAAAAGATCTTCATCTATCGATTTTCTGGCTTTGTAAGAAACCGCCGAGACACTGCCGTTCCCATTTGCCGCGTTAGCCCTTCATACCTTAGGCAGCATGTTTTTGCCGAGTCCTAATGGCGTACTCTGTACTTTTCAGCAGAGAACATATGCCGTTGGTCGAAAGGCATAGACAGCTTAAGTACCTGAGTACTACGCTACCTTCAGAAATTGCTACCTACCCCGGGCCATTTGCTCACAGCTCCACCGCAGAGGACCTAGACACTTACTTTAGTAATGTTCTTGACAGGTAGCAAGCAAAAGGTTACTTCGAGATCCGCAACAAACCCACCCAAGCGCCCACAGTGCACATTGATTTTGGAGTTTCAGCGATCAGGAGCGGAGATGGGACAGGTGACAGAATGATAACTGCTCTCTGTCACTGTTTCACATGGATGAAATGATCTCTAGCATCACAGACTTCAGGACCACTCTCACGGCAATCTCTAACTGCAGGAGCTTTCACGTTGCGGCAACATTCTCCTTTGAAACCGCAGGGAGAGTTACAAGACCCCGTGTTTGCCATTATCCGGCCCAGGTCTCTGTGATTCGGTCGGATTGGATGTACCTTACAATCTGTCCCACCACGAACCAGTTTCGCCCTTGGGATCGCACAGGATGGTAAGGATTATCCAGCAGATTCCGGAAAACACAGAGCACTGAAAAGATATGTGAACATGAAAGGGATGGAAAGGCCGGCAGCGCCCGTACGGCCGAATGAAGGAGGGGAAGGGGGGGGGGGGAACTTGCCTCTACTGTTGTAGGTATGGCACATTAAATTCATGATCATGATAGCTGACAGAAAAGACAAAAAGAGGGGCTGGCCTTGTTGCATTATTACCAATATAGCGACTCGGACTTAAGGTCCTCTCATCTTAGGACTTTAGGTCCTCTCATCTTAGGAATCTTAGAACAACAGAAGACGGGGCCTCAAGACTCAAGATACTGTACAGGTAGAAACGTCAGCCATAGCATTAGACACAGTTGAAGCCTTTTAGGCCTTTCTGGTATCCGTCGAGCTCATAGATAAGGCATCAGAAGCTTCCCAATGTGACAGCCGGCCCAACAATCTTTGCGTATTTCTTTTGTTGTCCTTCCCAAAGATACCTAGTAGGTGGCATTTCTGACCGGGATTTGGGGAAATGCATGCACCTATGAAGTCGTTTCGACTTCCCTGCTATTACTTTCCCGGCATACCCTACCTCGCACCCAGAAGCCCATGGGCTGCGGGTCTCATTATTTTCTTGTCAGACCATGGCTTGCTTGATTACTGATTCCTGTGCTGTGTACTTGGTACTTCGTACCCTCCGTGCCTTAACCCCCATACCCGTTTAATCGCTCCTTCACCATGGCCACCACCACCTGCATGAGGCAAAGGAAAAGCTGGGAACTGCACCGCAGTCTATGCTCGCACGCCCAATTATCCAAGCACCCAAGTACTTAGTACTTACGGAGTACACCCCCCTTGCCCGTGTCCCATGCCTTGCCCCCCCGAAGAAGCCACTAGGGATCGATCATCTCCCTCTCAGAATTGCACTGCATCATGACCCGCCCTGAACCTACATATGTACATCTGTGGTGCCATCCATAGCGCCTAACGCATTAAGACGTAGAAATTCTGGAAGAATGTTCCTGTCCTTGGAAGCTTCGAACCACTTACTTGCACTATCTTGATTGATGCTTCTGCCGTATTTCGTATTTCGCCAGCACCAGCACCAGCACCAGCGCCAGCACCAGCACCAGCAGCAGCACCAGCACCAGCACCAGCATCAGCACCCACCAGTCTAGTTACCCGTAGTTCAATCTCATGGCGCCATCCTCAGAAACAAATCAATTGCTGGTTTGAGCGTGCGGACTAGCTACGACTACTTATCACTCCTTCGTACTAGCTACCGGCTGATGCATGCTCTTTGCCTTTTGCTTTCTGCCCTCTGCCCAAGCACAACCAAGTACCGTGTACCTACCTACCTACCTGCACCTGCACCTACCTAGCACGCACTATTCTATTCACCGAGAGACTACTTACACGACTACTCGACTACTTGCACTCTTGCCCGACAACAGTTTTATCATTTTTTTCCCTTTACGCTTCACGCCGTCAGAACCCGGCAAATACCACTTTCAATTTCTCTGGAAGAAACCCATTAGATCATTCGGTTTTGCATGGGCATCATTTTCCCCGTCTCAGACAATTGGTTTGGTGGATCATCTGAAGGTAGGCGCATCGTGTGCTACTTACGACGACTGCAAATATAGATAGCTAGCTGATCCTAACTGGTCGCCTCTTACAGTTTCACTTCTCGATAATCTTGGTCTTCGACACTCTGTACCGTTACCCAAAACACTAAGCCTCTTACCCTCGAGTCCCTGCGACCAAATTCCCATCACAGCGCTTTAATTCCGGTGTCAAACTGTACCCCCTCACCCGGAGACCGCCAGGCATACCTCGGGGTTTTACGACGCCTTACCTATCTCATAATTCGCTCCAAAAAATATATCGTGGTGCTTCACACCAACCCAGCTTTCTAAACTCGATATCAGGAAACCATAAATCCGATATCAATCGACCTTCAAGGATTGTGCCCGAAGCTGTCGGAAGAATTTCGCATAGAGCATAGCAGATGTCCGGAGATCTTGGAACGCGGAGGCTACTCCCCCAAAGCTCACAAATGCAGAGCTTTTCCTTTGCGCCAAATAACTTTGGCCCAAGAGAAAACCAGAAGAGTAGGTTGAAAACTGCCTGTTGGATGCGCGACACTCAGAGTGGCATCGCTGATTGATTCCAGACTATGTCTTCGTTGACGAACACAATCGACATAAGCGTTTGAAGGGTAGGAGAGCCTCTTGAGATGCGCAATTTCACACTAACCATTGCATAGTGATGCGGGCTTGTGAGGGATGTCGACGGAGAAAAATAAAGTGCGACGCAGCAACGACAAATACTTGGCCTTGTTCTGCATGCATCCGACTTAAACTTCATTGTGTTCCACCAACGGTGACATACGATCGCGATTTCCAGTCGAACAACCAAAGTTTTGAAGCCGAGAGAGTAGGATATGATGCTAGTGCGAGCAGTCAAGAAGAATACCATCAGCAGGTGCCGATACAACAGCACCTGGTCGGTCCTAATCCTTCAAAGAACGTAACTCCGATTTATACACAGCAACCTCCTTACCAGGACCCGAACAATGTGTATCAAACGGTGCAGTATGGAGGATCATCCAGCGCCCGCATGCATTACAATAGTCTTGCAACGCCTGTCAGTGCTCTCGATCAACATCAACAATATTCGCCACAATCGGTATATCCGGCTGCACCAATTCACCCACAAACACATGATTCTCCAGAGAGTTTTGACCAAGACCCATACGGGCAAAACATTGCTGATCTGCTTGGGGAGCTCAAGATGAACGAAGCTGGAACGGGTGAGTTATCTTGTCGGATTCCTGCTATGTATAAGTCTAATAGGGAAAAGCGCCCTACCTCAGTAGCAAAAATAAAGGCAAGTCTTTGGCCGAGGAACCAGCTTTCGAGGATCTTGATGAGTACAAAATCAACTTGCCCCCTACGCTTTCGGGTCCGGATCTGAAAATACGGATTCCACCCGAGCTACTTCCTGATGAAGAGACCATTCTCCACTATTTCGACATGTATTTCACGAATGTACATCCATATGTGCCTGTACTCAACAAGCCGTTGTTTTATCAACAATGGCATACAGATCGGGATGCGATCTCACCTCTTATACTCGAGGCCATTTTTGCGATCGCAGGGCGGCTGGTTGATGAGCCGGCGCAAGGGCATCAGTGGCTCGCCCTTGCTTCAAGTGCGTCCCACGAAATATTGCTGCTTAATATTTTGCTAAACTTCTATAGAACATGCCGACGCTTTTATGGACGTACCTCGTCTGAGTACACTCCAGGCGAATCTAATAATACTGAAAGCTAGGGAGTCGGCTCCAAAGCGAGGATATTACTATCGCTCTTGGATGACCGTGGTTTCATGTGTTCAAATGGCGAAAGACTTGGGCCTCGACGAGCACTACGAAGAGCACAAAGCTGGCAGGCCTTGTGGGGCTGATTTAGCCGATTGCATAACCAAGACTCGAATATGGCAAACGATTTTTGTTTGTGAACTGATGATTGGATCTCCTCAAGGTTGGTTCATCATTCCAATTTTGGACACTAAGATCCATCTAATATGTCATAGGCCGTACCGATCTATCTGTTGACATGGAGACGTTGGATTTGAGTATCCCTAGGGCCGGTCTCGATAGCAGTGAACTCAACATCACACGAAATTTCACCTGGCTTACTCGCGTTGTTCGCAATGTTCGCAGGATGAACAATGTCTACGCCAGAATCAAGAAGAAGAAGGAATGGGGTATCGACCCAGACTTTGTGCAGCTAAATCCCTCTTTCGAAACTTGGATGAATGACCTTCCAGCAGACTTGCAAATTGAATTCCCTAGTGACGGATCACCCCCTTGGCTACCAACTCACTTCATTGGAAATCTCCACAGCTACTACTACCTCAGTATCATCATGCTGCATAGACCTCAACTCACCTTCATGGATTCTCAGGTGGTAGACGGGGAATGGAAGCATCATATGCTAATATGTTATTCGTCAGCGAAATACTTGTGCAGACTCCAGGAAGCGATATTGCAACATTTCGGTTTAACAGGCTTATTGTGCATGCAACGAGGTATCAATTTTACGATCTACTGCGTTCTAACCTGTGCTGTGCTACATCTGGTGCGTATTGAGCACTTCCGTGAATCAAAGAGTTCATTGACAAGAAACCTAGGTCGCAATTACCTCTCCAGACCCGGATCTGAATTCAGATGCCCGGGAGTACTTCACCCGACACATGAGGATCTTGGAAAAGTGCACAAACTCATGGCCCATGCCGGATATGCAACAGAAAATCGAGTCACTCCGATTAGCATTCTCGGCTGACATTAGAAAACCGTTCGTTTTGAAGCCTTCTTTCCCGTATGGAAGTCCTGTGGCCAACACAAGTCCTCAACAACTACATGGACAGCATTATCGTCAATCGATATCGCATCCCACTTCCATGGACCAACAAAATTTGGAGCACCAATCAGTCAGTTATACAAGCCACCCCATTTCACCACCCATATCTGCAGGGGGCGTAGACACGAAGAGTGACTCTCCCGCTGTACAGTCTTTGGTTATGATGGCCACCGGCCAAAGAGCCTCCGTTCCAATTGCGAGTGGCGTTTCAATGGCAGACCACAGTTCATGGAATCCGACAAGAATTTTTGAGTAAGCATCTTTCTCGGTCCTTTTGCAAACCAGAAGACTAATATGCTCTACTTATAGTCAATGGAACTCCACTTTCGGTACGCCTCCTACTTCGAGCAGCTCTGCTTCCCAAACAACTCCTCTAAAAACTCCCTCTTCAGGTGCACAAGAACTCCCGACCCTTTCCGAAATGCAATCCCTCCCAAATGTGAACCTTCCGTCGGGCACCCAACCCATGCCCCCGCAACAGTATTCAGGAGCCCCCATCCCGTCTTTTGTCAGCCCCAGCATGTGGCAAGAATCAGTGGCTAGTGTGTATGAAGGTGGTATCAAAAGACATTGGGGCTATGACGAAGACCACATGGTGAATCCAATTGCAAAACGGCGGGGTTAATGAAACATGCTTTCTTCCTGGGTTTTTAATGACCGTACGAGTACGAAAACGACAATTTTGAGGATTGAGAATGATCCATCTGTATATATAAGGTTACCTAGGTCTGGCCATTTGCATACATACAGATACCACATTTCGCAAGTCAGGCTATTTTTGGAGTTAATTTATCTAGGATATATGGATCGAATCCGCTGAACACGCCGATGTCTACGAGCTATTTATCCAGGAAAACATGACTAAGTCGCAGTTTACTATTGGTGGGAGAGTCCTTTAGGGGTCTTAGTCTGGTTCGCAGAGCTGGGGACCAGGCCATCCCTCGCGATTGATCTAAGCGCGGACTCTTATGGATGGGCGGAAATTTTTCTTTGAACTAATGTTGTAACCGGGGGAAGCTGGGGCGCAGGAAGGGTATGTAACATAAAACACACGTACATATGAATGATGGCTTGGGGAAGGGATGGAACTATACCGGAACAAATATAGTGGGGAAACGGGAACGGTGGCACGGGAGGAAGAAAAAATCGTGACCTTTTACGATGGGCGTTGGACTTTGGTGTTGAAGCTTGATATGGAGTCTTCGGCTTTGGGAGAACCAAAAAATTCATAGTAAATATTATAGTACAGTATCTATGTCGAATGTCGAACGATGGATTTGGAAGCAAGGGAAGGGCAAGAAGGAAAGTGCACACAGGAAGAAGAAAAAAAACAAGGGCGGGTTAGGAGGAAGTGCCCGGGGGGGGAGGTTCGGGTTGTGTGATATCCTGTATATTTTTTTTTTCATCTTGGTTCAGCAAGCGAGCAAGCAATGGGATTTGAGTGGGCTGGCTAGTTCGTTGACGTGCTGCTGACACCAGCTAGCCAAGCTGTTGAAGTAGATGGTTCCCGTAAAGGAGTGGTAGGGGAAATGAAAGTTACACACCACCCACCACTTTCTCGTGGATATGGTTGACATTAGCATCTACATCTTGATAGAAGTCTATGGGTATAAGGTATATATATATATATATCCAAGAAAGGTAGAGATTGCTTTGCATTCACATCATCAGTGTGATTGGGTCGAATGCGATGCAGATAAGTTAAAAGGATATTGATTGGTCTTTCACACAACGGACAACCACCCGTTGGGATTGTGATGCGCTGTCTGTCTATCTAGTTGGTCTGTTTGTCCTTTCTGACAGACCTTTCCGCCCCTTCCACCAAACCCACCTCGCTGTAAGTAGCCTTTTGCAATTTGACAGCCAGAATCATAACCATAACCATGCATAATGGGGTAAAGAGAAAGTTCGCCTTGAATGCAATACAAGCGCATAATATACACCCTTAGCCTTCTCCCCCTGCCTAACCAAACCACAAAAACCACACAAATAAACTCCCCACGATCGCCAATACTCTCCCGACACTCCACCATAACTCCCTTAGCACCCTCCCAGCAAATGTCCCCCTGTAGGCCCTCCACCACCTCACCACCGCATTCGGCCTCCTATTTCGTCTCCTCACCTCCTCTACCCTCTTCCTCTCCCGCTCTTCCGCTGCCTCCAGTTCTCGGTCGCGTTCCCAGCGCATACGCCCGTCGAGACCATAGTAGCCTGCTTTTTCTATTAATGGGGCCTGTATAGGATATTGAGGCTGGGGCAGGGTTTGGGGAGAAGACTGGGATGAAGCAGGGTAGCCGTAACCATTCGCAGGGCTGACGGAGCGGGTGCGGGTTGCGCGAGGCGCGAGGGTAGGATTGGAAGCGGTGCTTGAGGTGGAGGAGTTGGATGTGCGATCGTCTTCGCGTTTGAGGTCTTTGGAAGATGTTGGGAGGAGTGGCGCGTCGGATTCTTGGTCTGGGTATGTGGATGAGGAGGATGAAGATGAGGAGGGGATAGGTGGGCTGAAGGGTGTTAAGTTGAATAAGGGAACGCAGATAGAGCGGATGATGAGAATGAGGATCGAAAGACCGGCAAAGATGCCATAGTTTATCAGGATGGATATCTGGTTCGGAAGAAGACAAAGATGAGATTGCATCGTTACGTGACCTTGTTGCGAGTTCTCCGCGCCGCCATGGCCAGAAGGTTGGTAATGTAATGGTTGACCATCTGGACGGATGGGGTTCCAGAGACTGAGCATGAGAAAGCCGGGGCGACGGACGCCCATGACCCAGCTCATGCTCTTGACTGTGATTTCGCGCGCGCGGTTTTTGTCTTCGGGATGGACCACTTCGCAATAGTCGTGGTCGTCGCCTGAGAAGACAGATACAACGTTACCAATTTTTTGGATCAACTTTATGGAGTCGTCGTTGCTAAGCACGTTTTGGTATTGGTAGCCGCGGGCGATGCTGAGTGCATTGCGGTCGTCGGGGTTGACGGGCATGGTTTGCCCTTTTGGCGGAGGGGTGGGTGGCCAATGTTCGCGGAGGGGTCCGCATGGTGTACCTGGGTTGCGGTAGAGGGGTACGTGGGTGAGGAGAATGGTTGGGAAATCAGCCGAATCGACTCCTGGATCGAGAGTTGGGAGATGGGCGTAATCAGCTGAGCTGAGATCTTCCACTCTGTGGGGGTGCTGTATTGCCCTCTCTTTTCCGGCCAGATAGTCCAACTCCCGCGCTACAGCTTTTCGTTTTGATGCTTGAACGTTGTCTAGAAATTCGTTCACAGGCTTAGTAATGGGTTCCGTCTCACTCAGAGGACGTCCTGATGTCCCAGCACTCAGCGACACCGAGTCCACCGAAACAAAGGTATGATTTGCGATCACATCAACCCTGTTGACATCCCCAAAATAGACCTCGAATCGATTACGAACTGGCACTTTAATTTGTGCGCCAAATCCCAAATCATGATTTCCTGGCAAACTTGCAATGAGCTTCCGTCCTCTCTGCCCAGCTCCAGCTTCGGACCCTCCCACATTCCAGTAGTCTGAAAATATCCTAGAAAATCGACCATATTCTTTCAACCAAAAGTCCTCTCCGTATCTCTTTCCCCAGCTCTCCACATGTTTTTGCTCCAACGACGGCCGCTGTCCTTTCGCCCAGGCCGGATCCTCTGTGTTCCCATGCGCCGTTTTCCATTCCCGTCCCCCATCAAATAAATCGCCTAGGAAAAACACCGTGTCTGGGTGTAAATGCTTCGAAAGTTGAATATAAGAACGCATCATGTAGTTATCCGTATGCCATACCGTCAATGTCGACAAAGGCCATGGTCGATCGGGATATGAATGCGGATCTGTAAGTTGAGGATCTGCGAGGAATATCAAGTGATGCGGCGTCGAACCTGAAGGCTGTATACATTGGATTCCTGTCAGCTTCGTGGTGTCCCCGCTGCGTTGCGTCCATACAACTTACCCAACGCTCCCAATTATCCCACGCACAAGCTTGCACGCTTTTTTCGAATACCCACCGCTCTCCATACATCAACGCAACTATCCAAATGGCAACCAGTAAATGTGGTAGGCTGAGCAGCCGTCTCCAATTGCATTCCCTCACCACCACTTGGCGCAACCATCTCGGTATCCTCGAGCCGTTCGCTGATACGCCGTTGAAATTTCCCTGATCAGCCATCCTCCTTATACTCACAGCGAGATCCTTCGGAAGTGCCAACAGCAAACGGTTGAAGATCGAAGGAGGTTCAACGAAATGATCTCGCGATGAACGGGGATAGTAAGAAGGAGCCATACTCGACGAGTGCCATGGGGGTAGTGTGGATGGCCCGCTCGGCAATTTCGAAGGGGTAGGATGACCAAAAAAGGGTCAGGAGGATAATATGTTATGACTGGATAGTTATCTGTGTAATCATATCCACCTCATCTAAAAAGTGAGCCAGGTGGTGAATGTTGCAGATGGTTGATTACGACGCTCGTTGATGTTTCTAACATTTACATTGGAGATGCAGGTTGGAATTAAATAAATAAGGTTTGGTTGCTTGGAATGTCCCTGTCGGATTGGCACGATAACAGGTGGACAAGGGGCTCTTTCCGGGGTCTTTTCAGTAGACTGGGGGATATAGTCCCAATATCTATATTTCCTTGTGCAACACGAAAGAGAGTCATAAGAGCTTCACTTATGTCTGGCTCAGCCAATTCCGCACGTAATTACATCTAGTGGATATCACCGCATCTGTCCGACCTCAAGCTCGCCGGCGAATGCTGTTCATAACCCCTATCCGAAGGTTGTTGTCAGTTGTCATGCACCATTATACCGTTACCACGAGTTTGCATAGAACTGTGGACTGTATAGAAAAACATTAAAGAGGGTATCATTGTCTATAGTATCTCTTCCTCCGGCTCATTGCACTTCTCTTTGAGAAATACGTGATCTTTCCAACCCATCCTCCTAACCTGTATCTGCATACTTTCTAGTACCCTCTGCTTAACTCTTTTTTTGCTGCCATTACCCCCATCCACCAATTCTTGTCCTACAAATGCACCATGAGTACTTGTAAATTCATACCTTTTCAGCACCTCCCACATCCCCACTATCTCATCCGCGCTCAATGGTATCATATTAGGTATACTCCACATAAAGGAGAAACTATTCATTCCATTCGGTCTTGCATTTTCATCTCCACCAGACCCTTTGCTCCAATCCCCCAATCCAGCAGGGGTCGTGACCAATGTATCCGCGACCAGTAAGTTGCTATAAGCAAGACATACCAGACTTCCAGGGAAATGTCCACCAAGCTTTAGTGCCTTCACTCCAATCTTCTCTCCTCTGATCTCGAGCTCCTCTTCTGTCCCTTCGATAAACGTCCTCGCTTTCCCCCAACGATCAAGTCTATTCAACCATCCTTTATCTTCCCAACTCAAGTAGACCGGGCAATCGAACGTTTCTGCCCATTCCAGATGCGTCGTGTAGTAATGCGGGTGACTTATAACAATCGCTGCCAATCCACCCAACCCATGAATCCAGTCCACGGTATCGTTATCCAAATATGTAATGCAATCCCACATGATGTTCCCGTGCGGCGTAGTAATCAATACCGCCCGCTGTCCAATTGCAAATTTAGGCTCCGTCCAAATACTCCAAAATCTATCATCATTTTCAAAAGGTTTCCGCCTGTTCTTGAACCTGCCGCACGCTTTCAGCGCCGCTAATGTGGTGAAAGACTGTCCCGCTGGCGGGACAAATTGTCTCGGATCATCGCAAATTCGACAACGCGTGAGTGTCGACCGATTGTCGGCATCGAATTGTGTACCGCACGCGCAGCATATGAGCAGGTGTTCCGTATCAGACATGTTATCTGGAACGGGCGTATCATAGCCAAAATTGTGAAGTGGGTTCTCGAATAGCTCTGATATTTCCTTGTCTTCTCGGATGAGAGTCTGCGACGAGATGGTGGAACGTGGAGTGGAGTGCGCGGACATAGTGATGTCCGTCGAAGGGGGAGGGGAATTCATGCTTTTATATGATCATTTATCGTGTCACATCCATACACTTCCCTAAGTAGAGGAGTAGCAGGTTGGTCTGAGGTCTCTCGTATCGTAGCTTTTGGCTGGCACGGCTGGCACGGCTGGCACCTTTTTTCTCTCGTTGCACCGAGACCGATATTCCCGTTTTCCCCGCATAGAAACAAATTTGGTGCAAGCAGTGCGGTAAGCTTATGGGTCCCTCAACAGCTAGGCTACAGTAGCTATCTTTGAGCTATCCTGATTGGGCAGGTATAACCGACTATCATAAGGGACCCCTCATCTGCTTGCGCTGTACTTTATGCTTTGCTTTCCTGTTGTTTCCTATCCTGCGCATCCCTTCGCTTGACTGTTTTCTCATCGTATGTGATTGTTGTCTTCAATATGGTCTTCCTACTCGATTACTTCCAGCATCGCAAAGACTGGTGAGTAGCATCTTATCACTTCATCTTATCGTTATCTCAGCCCTTCTAGAGTCCCGGGGAAATCAACACTAATCGTTCCTTAGCCAGTTTAAACAGAACGAGAGAGCGCAAAGGATCAAGAGTCTCACGAGTTACCATGGAGCTTTCACAAATTCTGAACGACAAGTCCTTTCGAAACCAATTGAAGAACTCGTCCAAGATGTTCACAAACAATCCATACAACCGATCGATATCCTTCGAGCCTACGGCAAAGCTGCACTGAAAGCGCATGAGAAGACAAATTGTGTTACGGAGGTTATGATAGATGCAGCAGAAAAATGGGCTACAGACGGAAGTATCAATATGAAAGGTCCTCTAGCAGGTATACCAATAAGTCTCAAGGACTCGGTTGTGGTTGGTGGCTTCGACACGACTGTTGGTTACAGTAGCAATGTTGGAAACAAGGGAGAAAAAGATGGAACCATGGTACGACTACTCAAGGATGCTGGAGCGATTCCTTACGTTAAGACAAACCTTCCAATTACATTACTGAGCTTTGAGTCAACAAATGATGTCTGGGGACGTTGCACAAACCCTCACAATAACAAGTACTCGCCGGGTGGATCGACGGGAGGTGAATCTGCTCTTTTGGCAGCAGGAGGTGGAAGAATCGGTATTGGTTCTGATGTTGCAGGATCAGTGAGAGTACCGGCCCATTTCTCTGGAATATACAGTCTGCGGTGCTCAACTGGAAGATGGCCAAAAAATGGAATGGTAACAAGTATGCCAGGTCAAGAAGGCATCCCAAGCGTGTTCAGTCCCATGACGAGAACTCTGGGAGATCTCTCATATTTCACTATGTCAATGATTGGTATGCAGCCATGGAAATACGACCACAGCGTTCATCCAATCCCGTGGAGAGAAGACAAAGTCAAGGAATACCGCGAAAAGGAGAAGCTGCGAGTTGGTGTTCTGAGAACGGACGGCGTGGTTGACCCAAGTCCTGCTTGCATGAGGGCTGTAGATAAAGTAGTCACCGCACTAGAAAAAGCCGGCCATGAAGTTTACGATGTCACACCTCCAGCTCCATATGAAGCGCTATATATTGGATCACAGCTTCTCAGTGCTGATGGATGTAAGACTTTCAAATCATTTTTCAGATCAGGTGAATGGGAGGACCCCGGAGCGAGACAGATGAGCTGGCTTATGTCATTACCAAAACCTATCAAATGGCTATACTGGGCTTGGGTTAAATACGTTAGACGAGATGAGATCTGGGCAGGACTTATCAAATCGTGGCATGAGAAATCTGCTTTCGAGCAATGGAAATTTGTGGTAAAGAGGGAAGCTTACAAAGCCAAGTTCCATGACTGGTGGGAACAAGAAGTCAAACTTGATTTCATGCTCACTCCACCGAACGCCACGCCAGCCGTCCCACACGATGGCATGAAAGATGCTGTCAGTAGTTGTGGATACACGTTCCTGTTCAACGTTGTAAGTGATCTCCCCAATCTCTTGTATACTTATACTCACAGTCCATTAGCTCGACTATACAACCGGCATAATGCCAATAACCCACGTAGACAAATCACTCGACCAACTTCCCTCCACCTTCTCACTCAAATCTCTGAATGGAGTTGCCCGCGGCGCCTACAAGCATTATGACGCAACAGCCATGCATGGCCTTCCGGTCGCGGTGCAAGTAGTAGGGCAACGATTGGAAGAAGAAAAAGTGCTCACTATTATGCAGAGAATTGAAGACTTGTTAGGCGATGATAAATACCAGTTATTAGATATTGATTAGATAGATATCATTGTCTCTATGTGCGAAATCGGAGTTGCCAAATGCATGCATGTATTTCAGTAGTAGAGCGGTAGTTAGGCTAATCTCATACTCGCCAAAACAAGATGTTATTGCATGGGAGTCGGTCTATCTCGTAATGTAGAGGCTGCAACTGGTGGAGAGGACTGCTCGAAAGGATTCAGGAATGCGAGATCGGAATGTAGTAGATTTGCAACAAAACAAAACTTCGACAAGCGGATTCCTTGAATAGGAAATTATGTTTCATATCTGAGACGGGAAGACATATAAGTAGCCGCTCAGTTGAAGTTTGGAACACCGAGATCGTTAGCTCGTTAATCCCCCTTTTTGCGGGGAGTGCTCCCGAAATCGGAGAGTCCGTGTATTGCGGAGTATGTGAGTCTGTACGAGGCGGAAAGGCACGTTGGATGTTAAAAGTATATTAAAACCTAGGGCATATTGTAATGAATTGAAAGACAGATGAATTTATCACTGCTTCAGTTTGCTCATCGCTTTCATTTGATAAACGCTTTCTGAAGTTTCAGATCTTTCCTTCTCGAGCTGCTCGAGTACATACCCCGCATAAACGCCGGCGCCCACAACACACACAACCACCTCAATCTCCCACAAACCTATAGCAAGACATGGCCAGACCGAACGAAGACCACTGGTCCTCAGAGGTACGTTTCCATGGTCTATCCCATCCCAGTCTAGCAGATTGTACCTCGATCTTTCCCCCTCCCATCCTTCCTCACTGGAATCAAAGTAGCTGACAAACTACCAAAAAAATAGGCCTACCAAAACTCCGCGTCCTTCGTGCCAAAGCTTGCCACGAAAGTTCTCGGATGGCTGGATGTTCAGCCAGATGATGTGATCTTGGATATTGGTTGTGGTGGTAAGTTCCTTTCTTGCTGTGCTTGGGATTTTAGAACTTCCGGGCTTGGTTTATTTTGAAATGGGCTGTGACTCGTTATGCTGTTTGTTTTATTCATAAATTCTAGTCTACGGCGCTTCTGGTATTGAGGTATCAAGTACTTTCTCTAGATCCCTAAATTCCATATGTCTTTTCCACTCTTCTTATCTATTTCCCTTGCATTCCTTTGTTACTTCGAGTGCCCCTTTATATCTCTCTATTCCCTCGATCCTCCCAACCTTCCAATCTCCCCTATCTTCTACCACCTAACCTGCTACCTTTCTTTTGATCACGTCTAATGCCAAATCGCAGACGGTATACTCAACCTCCAAATCGCGCAAACGCTCTCCCGCGGCAGTGGTCGCATCCATGGAATCGATAGCTCATCCTCCATGGTTGCCGCAGCGCAAGACCTTATCGCTAAGACTGGTGATTCCAAGATTGCTGAAATTTGTACTTTCCAAGGTATGCTATTCTTCTTCATTTGCCCTTCCTTCCTTCCTTCCTGTTTATCCATCTATTTGTTTTTGAGTTCTTGTTTCACGATAGTGTGGTGATGATAATTGGTATAACCCGAAGCTGACAGAATAAATGCATCGAATAGTGCTGGATGCGGCGCAACTAGATACCTTGCCTAAAGGAGCATATAACAAGATTTTCTCCAACGCAGCTATGCACGTACGTCCCTATTGCCACCCCTCCGCTATATACATTCCTTACTCTACAGTAAATACATCCTCAACTCACATCAATAAAGTGGATACTCCGCCCCCCCTCTATACGTCTTCCCTTCTTCAATACCATCTCCACCCTGCTCTCCCCCAACGGAACATTCGTCTTTGAAATGGGCGGTCACAACAACATCTCCTCCATTCATAGCGCACTTCTCTCCGTTGTCTCTGGCCACATCCCTGGCGGTCTCACCGCCGCCCGCGCACTTGATCCCTGGTTCTTCCCCTCGGAGCAGTGGATGCATCGCACGCTTTCCCAGGTGCCCGATCTCGAAGTGCAGAAACTAGAAACTGAGTATAGGCCCACGAAAGCGGATACAGGGGGATTGGAAGGATGGGTGCGGTTGATGGGGAAGCAGTTTTTCGATGGTGTAGGGGAGGAGGGGAGTAGGAAGCGAGAAGAGGTGGTTAGGGAGGTAGTGGACGTGCTGGGGACGATCTGTGGCGAGGAGGGGGGTGGGGTGGAGGGTGAGTGGTTGGGGTATGTGAGGCTGAGAGGAGTGGTAAAGAAGAGTGGGTAAAGGGAGTAGAGATGTAAAATAGTGTTGGAGATCGGAGATGAGGTGGAAAATTGCCATGTGTTCAACTCTGATGAGTTGGTGAAGATTGGAGATTTTTCATATCTTGTTGAGTATTCTGACCAAACTTGCTCGAGGCTCTCTTATATTACTGCTAGGTAAAACAAATCATGTTTAAGAAGATAGTATAGCATATGCTAGTTTCTAGTGGATCTTCACATACTGTATTGAACAAGATACGCTGCGACAAATACGCCAGCAGGAAAACTGTAACTCTACAGGATACACATCAAAAATCAGCCGTAATGTGTGATAGATACATTTGGCGATGCAGATTCATGGTGTTTGTTATGTATACCAAGACCCTGCTTTCTCGCCAAATCTGGAACGATGAACAAACAAACAATCGCCTTGATTTCGTCGATAATTAAATGGCGGCATACAAAGTAAATTTGGGAAGATAATACATGTAAACAAATGCCATATATCATCATATTGCCGTCGGAAAGCATAGTAGAATTGTTAGTCATAGACTGCGCATGTGCGTTGTTGTGATGTCTCGGCCCTGTCAGATACTGTATGGGACGGTACGTTGTTATCGACATGGCTGTCTCAGAATTCTTACTTCGAGGAACTCTAACTAGGTAATCACTTGGAAAGATTCGATATACTCGGTTGAAATCGCTATGAGGGAAGACAGGGCATACTATTCTCAAAGGCAAGTGAAGAAGGGTGGATTTGGGATAATCGAGATAAGTGTAAATTAAGCAGCGAAAAGCGGAACAGAAAAAAAATAACACACTAGTTGATACCTCTCATTCATCTCAAGTAGCAGAAAGAATATTCCAAGAAATATACCCACAGCCTGTTAATCAACGCCCGATATAAGCAGTTGAGGCTTTCAACTCAACAGCAGAACGCAAAATCCAGTCATGATAACACCCCCCTTATGCCTCCACAACAGCCCAAGCCTTCGCCAACACAATTCTCTCCTTTGGATCATGCTGCGGATACTTCACGAGAGCTCCAGACAGTGCGAAGACAACGATAAGTTCGGGATTTCCCTCCCCGGAACTTTTATTCTGAACTCTTTCTGTATCCATAGCCTCAGTATCCCCATTGTTGAGCGGCTTGCGCTTCTCTGGAAACTCGCATGCGAATGTGTCTTTGCAATTCCTAAGCAACAAGGTAAGGTTGTATGCATCTTGAGAGAGCTTTACCAACAGTTCTTCGAGCTTCTTGAGTTCTGCATCATTCTTGGCTTGCTCTTGATGAATGATACGCAGAGGATCCAAGAGACTGAAAAGTTGTCGAGCAAATCGCATCGGAATTTTTGGTTCGTGCGGAGGTAGTATCTTTGTACATTTCAGGGTTGCTGTGCGCCACTCTGTGATTTCTGTAGACGGATCTCGAAACAAAAGTCAGCCTGGCAGTTCTAAGATGAGAGTCAGATGACATACATTCTGTAGTTTTTCTAAGTAGTTCTTCGAAGTATTCAAATCCAGCCTCCATTTCAGCCACGTCATGACCGTCAAGCCCAAAACAGGGTCTTTCCAGAATATAAGTGCTCAGGAGTTTGAAAATAAAACCTCTGACTCTACTCTGCAATTCGTGATAATCGAGCCCCATTCCCCACAGCTCGTACAGGGACATAGCGCAACGACGGGCTGATGAATTTGGTTTTGGTGGGACATTTGACATTGTGTAATATCTTTGTACAAGTCTTTGTATCTGTTCTCGCAAGCTACGAAATTTCGAAGCGATGGCTGCGTCATCGGTTTGATTGGAAGAACCGTCGGTGTTCTTCAAGATAATCTCTTTGTATCTGTTCAGATTCGTTCGTAGATTACCAGCACAATGATCTGCAGTTTCGAGCCGCTGGACTAAGTCGGAGTTACTGTGTGTCAAAGCCTCTAGTCTACCCTCCAACTTCTGGTACTCTTGCTCTCGTGTGTTGGAACTTGCGACAGCAGCATTGAGGTCATCGGCAGCTTTGTGAAGGCTCACTTGATGGGCTCGGGACTCTTCATTTGCGGCGGCTAGACTTAGCTGTAGCTCCTCATGCTCCCTTCGGAATCGTTCCAATTCAAGCTTGAGAAGATGATTTTCCTGGTTATTTGTTTCAAGCTTTGCCTTTAAAGCTTCATTCTCATCAATCATTGTCTCGGTTGGATTCTCGGATTGTGGCTCGCCAATGATCTTTATTTTTTTTAAAAAAAAGGGGTTAAGTTAGTCAGAAATTCCACTGGGATATAGAAGGACCTAAACTGGGCTTACGATTTTGAAAAAACGACGAACTGAATGTAAGGTTCCATTTTCTAGCTTCATCTGCCTGTGCAAGTCGATATCATTCCTGATGCCAGTAAACCCTTCATTGATTGATGTCTTAAGCATCTCCTTCATAGCGTTCATCTGTATTGTCATTTGCTTCTGAAATGCCGTCAAATCGCTCCCATCGGATTTGTTTCGCGGCATGATGTGCTAGAGAGCTGATTTTATGTAGAAAGAAATTCTGAGGACCGAGAAGTAGGTTCAAAGTACAATTTGAGCTGTTCTTTGCGTAAAGTGTGCTCAAAAATAGTATTGGATTAATCCGAGATAAGCCTTTGACTGTTGATGATCAATCTGTGACTTTTATTGCTCATTAAATTTCATGTCGGAGTTTGATGAATCGGAAAGGGGACAGGAAAAAAAGCAACTAGAATCTGCTGTGCCCTTCGAAAGAAGAAATGCTGATATATCATATATGTATCGGTGAGTGAAAACTGCTCCTGTACAAACGAAATAGTGAGGCACTGAAAGAAACTGAATACGATCAGCATAAAGGAAGTGGCAAGACGGAAAGGTAGTATGTTATACAAACGAATTTGTGGGCCTTCAAACGAGTAGATGGCAGGCTGCTCATTTTGATCATATTGACTTGACCCAGCCGCATCCATGCGTATACCTAGAGCTAAACTCCCATGAAACAAAAAGTAATCATAGTTATTTCAGTGGCCATATATTCAGCTGTCCCATAACACTTTTTCATTTCAAAGCGATCAATCTTAGAAATTGTTTAGCACCAGACTGAAGACGCATTTTCACCTACTTCGATCGCCCAATATGAGTGTTGACTCAAATGACAGCTGGAGACAGCATGATCTCCGTAACGAACGCTATATCTACGAGTCGGAAGATCTGCTGGTCATAGCACTGGATTTCGGAACGACATTCAGTGGCATCGCCTACTCGTTTGTCAAGGGAGGTAAACCCGATTTGGTGTCTATCTTGGACTGGCCCGGTAAGCATTTCCTTGCAGCTGCTCCGTAACTCACGAGTTGCTGATATAAAGTTCAGGTTGCGAAGGACACAAACAACCCAAGATCCCAACAGTAATCAGCTACAATTCTGGAAGTGCTGATGGCTTTACATGGGGTGCTCAGAAGCACAAAGATGAGCCGGTACGCGGAATTAAGTTGCTGCTCGACCCCATTCAGGAGATGCCAATCTACCTCCCTGCATCAAGTGCAAAAGAAGATCTTAAACGTCTTGGGAAGCCAGCAGTTGATGTTGCTGGTGACTTTATTGGAGCGATGTTCAGGCATGCGATGAGCAGGATTGAAAGTGATGTTCCTTCGGAATACCTCGACATGTGCCAGAAGCAGTTCGTCCTTTCAGTTCCTGCTGTTTGGTCAGACAAAGCAAAAGACTTGACCATGAAGGTAAGACTTTCCAAATTCTGTGATGGATACAATGACTATACTGACGACTTACTGCAACAGGCAGCCAAACAAGCAGGTCTCCATCCTGTTACACTTATCAAAGAGCCCGAAGCTGCTGCAATGTACACTTTGCATGACCTCAAGAACCGGGCACTGATTGCAAGTCATAACCAATACCGCATGTGATGATAACATTATCTGATTGATACACCCATTAGGTTGGAGATGCATTTGTCACCTGCGATGCTGGAGGCGGAACGGTGGATCTCATTTCTTACGAGATTACTCAGCTACATCGCAAACTCGAATTGAAAGAACTTGTACCGGGGACAGGTATTAGCTTTTATCATCTTCATATGATCTTTGCTGACTGAGGTGCAGGTGGAATGGCGGGCTCACTAGGCCTCAACAAGCGTTTTGAAGAGGCAGTGAAGAAGCTCGTCGGCGAGGATCAATTCAATAATCTGCACAATACTAGGGCTTTCAGTGCGGCGGTTGAGCAATTTGATCAGTCCATCAAGACCGCGTTCAGAGGACATAAGGATGAGGATTACTTTGTCAACTTCCCATGGCAAAACTTGTAGATGATCACAAGAACAAGCTTGTGTCAAACTGCTGGAATATGCAATGGTCTGTCGTCACCATTGATCCATTGACATGGCAGCTGACCTTCTGTAGTGCTGATTTGGAGGCAATATTCAATCCTTTGATCGCGGACATTGAAAACCTTGTGAGCGACCAAGTGAATTTGGTCATGAGCAAACGAGCTTTGGAGGATCATCCCCGAGCAGATGAGATCAAGGTTTGATTCATGTAATTGGTAAATAATTGGCGGCCTGTATGCTAATAATCGTCAGGCTATCTTCCTTGTTGGGGGATTTGGGTCATCAGAGTATCTGAAGTCTCGGATTTCAACCCTTCATCCGAACATTCAAGTAATTCAACCACACGACGCTTGGTCAGCTATCGTTAAGTGAGATCGAATCACTGTCATTTGTAGAAAGTTGGTTAACCTTTCGTTTAGGGGAGCAGTACTCAGTCGATTTCCCAGTACCGCCACCATAGTTTCAACACAAGCAACACGCCACTATGGCGTCGCAGCTCATGATAAATATAATGAATACACGGATCGCGGGCGAGCCAAATCTCTGGATGTTTATGGAGTCATGAGAACCGAACGTGTAAGATACAGCTCTTATGGATTGCAACATCTAGCTGATGATTTTAGATGACATGGTACATTCGTCGTGGTGAGGATCTCAAGCGAGCAGAGAAGCTACGGTTCTCATTCTATCGCACTCTTCGTGATGATTTCGACGATGGGGATCTAGTTTTTAAGGACGAACTTCTTCAATGTGCGTCTGACGAAGCACCAGTTCACCCTGGGCCACTGGTCAAAGTCAATTGTGTTCTGAGAGCCGACTTGACGAGGGTAGATCGAAGTTCCTTCAAAAAGAATGTCGGACTTCTCGGAAAGACTTTCTGGGATGTGCACTATGATCTGGTAGTAGAAATGATGCCTGCCATGATGAAGTTTTCTCTTGAGGTCAAGGGAAAGGAAATGGGAAGCGTTGCAGCCAAGTATGATTGAATGGTGCCTGGTCGAGGGTTAACGGAATAGTTCTATTTGTCAATTTAGGTCATCGCACAGAAATAGGGTATCAACGTGCTCACTGCTCAGTAACCATACGTGCCAAATTGGAAGGGTATTTGAAATCACCCAAATTCGTTCTCCGGGTGTTGAAATTTGATTTACCATGTCGCCATGTTGCTTTTTCTTATTTCCTAGAGGTGTGGTGGACCAGGTCGTGTGCCTCCGCTTTCTCTTTTCGTACTGGGCACGGAGCACAACTTGTCCAGTCATCATCAGGCACTAAAGTGATGCACATTTCAAGGGGCGTAAGCACAGGCCAAAAGTTAGGACCCATTTTTACCAACACCGAGAGACTTCAGTCTACAGTCTACAGAGTCTAGACAATCTTGGAACGGAAGGTGTTCTTGCTTTACTGATGTTTCAAGCGGCACCAACATGCTTTTCAATATTGAAAATGCATAAAGGGCTGCAGTTGGATGGCCGTGATGAAATTTAGACCGATCACTACGTTGGATTTGGTGCCTCCGGATTGGCTACATTTATGATAGGTCCATTAGAGCTCTATATTCGTATTTTATTCGATATATGCCTATCAGAAAGCTGTTTAATTTTGCCTTTGCGATATCTTCATCGGAAGGATACTATAATAGAGTTTCAAATAAGACATACCAGCGCTACCCAACCTTATAAGCACTACCCAGTCTCGCTAGCATCACTCCAGCTGCAGTGTCTCCAGAGAACTAAATCGAATGGGCCGGCCCATCTGAATTGATACCAGCGATGATGAACCTCCTTTCAACTTTCAAACTACTGGTTTAGCAAACCTGAACAGACGTGTCAACAGCAACTTGAGGTCATGAAATGAACCATATCAAATCTGTCTGTTCCATGGGCAGCCTCAAAGAACCCAAAGACGGATCTTTGAAACACATTGATGCTAAGTGAGGTAGTCTGTAGATAGCCTAGACTCTCACTCTCTGCGACTAATCAAGACGACCTGCTAATAGAACACCACTCATATCATGAAAAACTGGGCTACTCTTGCAGAGATCGTCTGCTTTCGATCATGCCTTGGGCACTTAACCACCACCCATGTTCTTCTCATAAAATTCTCTTATTGTGCTCATATTCCAGGTATTTTAATCGGATCTCTACCAGTGTTATGAGTTTCGACTCCCTGCGCGGACTATAGCTTTTATGAGTTGTTTCGTGTTTCGTTTGTGTCCGACTCAGTCCCACGATTCTGTTCGTTGTATATAGACGCATGCTATTTCTCCGATAATCAAGAATCTCCTCACTATGGGTGAACATCGTCAGCTTCTGTCGCTTCTATAAAAGATGGTGGCCGATATGGGAGAAACTAGCCTGCTTAGCTGACTGTTTGTCTCAAATGGTCAGCGGAGGCTTACCTATCAGAATATGAAGCTTAGAGAGGCTCATTACGATGGAATTCTAATTCATTCCTTTGTATGCCCAAGTCCCCGACACTGGATTTCTTAGATGTCTCAGTCGAATCTTTAGATATCACGATCGTAGAATGCTCCAGGAGTCCAGTAAGATTGGCAAAAACATCAACGGCAGGCTATACAAGATACTCGAGATTCGGGTCTGCGTTGAATGCAAAGTGATATACTAGCATATTTTGATGCAAAGCGAACAGAGCTTTTATTCCTTGTACTAATTGGTGCTTCTTGTGTTGCGCGACATAAAATCGTGTTGGACTTTCGATCGTAGAATATGATTGTGGGTATTCCGAGTTGTTGGCTGTGTTCTGCGAGGTATAGTCTCATCAGCCCTGCGTAGAAGTAAATATCTGATGAAGAATTAGACTTGCCAACCTAGTCGCAGATCAAGATTGTATTAAGCTGATGTGCCTCAAAGATCACATAGCAACGTCAGTAGCCCCTTTGTGAGCAGCCCCCAAGTCCACCGCTATGGCTTAGGCGACGCTATGCTCAAGAGATATTCAAAAAGGCTCAACACACAATTCGCGTTGACAGCCGAAGTGTTTGAAATAGAAGATAGTCTGAGACTCAAGGATCCCGAGGCGTGGGGAAGGAATAGGAAGGGATAGATGAATTTGGTGATGATCGTGACACTATGCCACAATGCAATGCCAATAGGACTTGACGGCGAGACTTGTTTGTCATACACTTGACTCAGGCCAATAGTATGCACAGATACGGCGAGATAAGACCTCCATGAGCAAGCTGGATGATTGGTCTCTAAAGGTGATTGCAGACCCACAAATCCGTTTGTGTCACACCACCTGTCTCTTTTGCCCTCCTGACTGCCTCCGCCCCCTCCCCTCCTTCCCATCTATTTAAAAGATTTTCCTCTCCAAAACCTTCAAAACTTTCACAACCTTTACACACACAAAAACTCAGCTCATCAACCCAACAAGTACTTGCATCATCTTTGAAACTGCCATCAACCCACATCATTTATTGTTGCCTCCCCATATTCTCGTAAGAACCAACACCTCAACGGGACCTGAGCATACGAAGACTCAAGATCTCTTCGACAGTCTCATTGAGCACAACTTCCACAACCCTAAAGGGCTTTCAAACTCGCTTAGCCGTGTGGCAAATTCGTAAGTCTATCTGTTCCTTTCCGTTCCTTTCTGTTCGCCTTGCTTCTAAACCAACATCCCAAACAATAACATGGCCAATTCCGAGACTTTGGAGACTTAATGCTCAACAAGGTTTCTTTTCTGACAACAACCGCTGACTAGACTCTAAGATCGAACAGAACGAAATCATATTTTCAAAAGTGAACCAAGATCTGATGGTTCCAGGCCAGAAATTTGTTGCAGTACTCAATACGCAAGACAAAACAGAAGTGCAAACAGAGATCAAACTCTGTGTCTTGATGTTAGCCTACTCAAAACTCATCAGTTGACGAGTACTTTTCAACTGACATCCACGAAAAGCTGTAATATCGATCAATATAACGCAGCGATCCAGCGATTTGCATCAGGAAAAACGTAGATGCAATGCTCCGTCGGCTACTGGGCCAGATACGGAGCATGACACCAAAATACTACACCATGTCGCAGTTGTCACTAAAACTGCCTATGGCGAGTAAGTTTCCGATCTTTGCTCCAACTGCAGTGATAACTGACAACCACTTTCGGTTCGATTCACTGGCTAACTTCAAAAGTGATCATGAAGAGTCGCACCTGCCATCTTGTGTTGCACAACACCTCCTCCATCTCGTGAGACTACTTCGAATACTCCACACAGAAACTTCCGCCGACCAAAAAGGTCTCACACACTCTGCCAATGTATGATTGCCTGCTCTCACTTCGATTCTTGTATCCACATACTAATGACATATGCACTGTTCATAGTTAAGAGATCCCTTTCTAGAGAACTCCTCTGCCATTTCTGAGTATTAGGGTGGAGCTTGTCAATCAGGGCACCGCGCAGCTACGACAATTACTCCGATCTAGCTGCCGATCTAGCTGCCGATCTAGCTGACTATCGGCTACCAAAACGGAGCGTGCACTTCCAGCAAATGTTAGTTACTTTCATAACATTCGCTTCTCATTTATTTATCTAACATACTGTTTCACAGAATCCTCGCAGTTCAGCAGATTCAACAGCATTCTCGAGTATACCAGCAAGTGCTATCCCATAGCTAGCTCTTCAACCGACTACCCCCACTCGTTAAGTAAAAGCCACGAAAGCCTTCTCAAATTCCACCATTACTTAATACATACTGGGCTACCAATGCCAGTAGTCCCTCGGTACAGGCTCACATAACAATGGGTTTTATTATTACAATCACTGTGATATTGGTTTCGCTTAGCTGTCTGCCGCACATCCATATTCCAAGTGGGCTTCCGCCCACTGTTTCAAAGCCACGTGAGCCTTCTCGGACCCCAACAGCCCCTAGAGGCGAGCGAAGGAGAAGCTGCATGTCGAGTAATATTGCCAGAGTGCACATGGCAGCAGCGGAAGAGAAGTTTGATAAATACACCAGTGCAGTACCTTGACATGAAAGTGTATACGAGCGGTTTCAATGGCCCATTTAGGCAACCATTGATCCTGCATTTGTTGCACTACGATACCTGACCTGTTGACTTGGCTTCTCAAGTTACCAAAGGCAGGCCATTTGGAGCATTTAGATGACTCCACTGAAAGTTTGTTGTCAACTGGAGGTGCTGAGCGCCACCCACTCGAGATGACCAACATCAATTTGCCCTTGCGGCAACCACTGATTCAGCGCTGACTTTGGGTTTTAACAACTCTTACACAGAGGCAATTTCTACAAAGAGAAAAGCTATGGCAAAGAATCTACCAAGCTTTAGCTGGCGCCATCAACCGCCGACATCAAAGTTTGAGACCCAGCTAGAATCCTTACTTACAACATCAGCACTTTCAGCAGCAGCATTAGCTAAACCAGGAGGAAAACCGGTTCAAAAAATTAAAGTTCAAGGTAGACTGTTCCACAGTTCACCAGTTAGGCTTAACCCGCCATCGGTTGGAGTACGATATGAACCTTGATTACCACTTTCAAGCTGAAATCAGCCAGCGCACATGTCGCAGCTGCAAATGGAAGCAATCGTCCCCTGAGAAGTTGAACACGGTCAGTCATCCCTTGGTCAAGGAAGATTTCCTATCCAGATGGTCTATCTTTACTCTTCAAATACACTTCCTGTCGCAACGAGTTCGAATGGAGATAATCCTACCGAATCGAGTCCAAACACTCCTACACAAAATAGCACACCAATTCCAGCACCAATCACCCCGCCAACCGAGATGATCAAGAAAATAAGCGAAGGTGTAAAGAGAAGTTCCACGGCAGCTCCAGGACTTGATGGGCTTGCCAGGATTAGAGGTAAACCGGGACCCCAAAAACTGCACATCATCACCTGTCCCCAGCCCTCTCGTTCAAGGAGATCCACCTACTTGGAACGTTAGCGGCCCACATACTCAACCGAAAGCTTGGAACAAAGGTTTTAGGGGTTTAAGCGGTAATGAATACGATAACCTTTTGGGCTACTTTGTGGCTTTAGCTGCAGCCAGCTTACCCAACCCTTATGCCGTTGTCTCCTCGATGCTCACGCACGACTCGCAGCCGCAACTACAGCCTCTACTTCTGCAAGTCAAAGTCTTTCCGCAAATTCGGCGTCCCAGAACACAAGAGTGGATGGTATTAAAAGCAATCACCTCACTAAGAGGAGACGACTATTTTCCTCGTTACATCGTCTTTGGCTACATCTGTAAGAGATATTCACAAGGTGATCAAGGTCCACACTTGATCTACTATCAACATCATCCCAGCCAAGGGAAAAAAACCAAAAAAATCAAAAAAATCAAAAAAAATCAAAAAAATCAAAAAAATCAAAAAAACTAAAAGGTGATCAAGGTCCACACTTGATCTACCATCATCCTCCTCCTCCAGATGAAAGGGGGGGGGGGGGAACCAATGATCTACCATTAACATCATCCCAGCCAAGGAAAAAAAAACCAAAAAAACCAAAAAAAAAAAAAAAAAAACAAAAAAACAAAAAAACCAAAAAAACCAAAAAAATAAAAAAAATAAAAAAAACAAAAAAACCAAAAGGTGATCAAGGTCCACACTTGATCTACCACCAAAACCATCCAGACCAAGGGAGGGGACCAATGATCTACCATCAACATCATCCCAGCCAAGGGGAAAAAAACCAAAAAAAAAAAAACCAACAAAAAGAAGCTCAATCATCCCGTGCCTATCACCTAGAATCCGGCAGATGGAATCCTGTTCATAGTGGCAGCGATAGCGCGGGTAGTGTCTTGGCCGAAGCAGAGGGATCTGCTCTCCCCACTCCTTCCCCGAAAAAGAAGGTACACTTCCTGCTGCCGGAAGATGTATGGGCGAACCCGGCAGATGGAGTCCACACCGAGTTCGCTCAGGTAGTTGTGCACACGGCGAAGTGCGATGTTTGCGGTCGGCGGAATACCAGTGTTCTGCAGCGCTGCACCGTTTGCAACAAGCAATTCGACCAGGAGTGTTGCGAGGCGATATCTGATGATGGCATTCTTAAAACCACCGAAGCAGAAGCACCACCTGCTGTCCGGACTCCTTCCTCCGGAAAAGGAATCCTATTCATAGTGGCAACAGCAACAGACTTCGAGACGCTAAGTTTCAAGAATGGAAGAAAAGGGTAACTCGCCCATAAACATGTCTTGGAGTACCCTCGAACGATGGATGGGCGAATCCGGCAGATGGAGTCCACACCGAATTCGCTCAAGTCGTGGTTCATAAAACCCACTGAAGCAGAAACACCACATGCTTTGCCAACTTCTTCCCCGTCTAAGCGAGTCCGATTCCAGCTGCCCTCGAACGATGGATGGGCGAATTCGGCAGATGGAGTCCACACCGAATTCGCTCAAGTGGTAGTTCATACGGCGAAATGAGCTGCTGAGCCATCAGCCTCAGAGCGACAGAAGGATGTTAGACTGTCAACAATGTCCGAGAATGAAGTCATGGCCAAACTAAAGGAGGCTGTTTCTAAGGCCGACCCCAACTGGTCCAATTACAGCTGCCCTCGAACGATGGATGGGTGAATTCGGCAGATGGAGTCCACACCGAATTCGCTCAAGTGGTAGTTCATACGGCGAAATACGCTGCTGAGCCATCAGCCTCAGAGCGACAGTTCGACTGGTAACGTCTGAGAGTGAAGTAATGGCCAAACTTAAGGAGGCTGTTTCCAAGGACGACCCCAACTGTGGCCGATAACCAGGTTATCAGCCCCAAACGATATTCTGATGAGACTAAAGAGCCAAAAGGTCACGGAGAAAATGCTTGGTAGCTATTTCGAAAAGATAGCTACAAGCATTGTTTTCCTACACAGGCCCAAAACATGTCATGATAGACACGAGCAGGTACGAGCAAGCTTACTTTGTAAATAATATAAGGATCAAGAAAACAGATGAGCTCAAAAAAGTCGTGTGGTCAAAAAATGGGAGTTTTTAAGCTTGTTACGCACATGGTTGTAGATGTTGAGTAGGCGAAGGGTATGAAAGATTTGAGACGATATATTGTAGCTAATTGTTATGCAAATCCAAAAAAAATTTAAACTGAGATTCTATAGTACTTCTTTCTGTTGTCTAAAATGATCTAAAGTCCTGTGCTATATTTATTGTCAAGTGGTATTTTAGGTGTAAGTGCTGTCGGCTTGTTACTTCTGTACCGAAGAGCCATCTCAACATCCTTCGACCACCACGATAGTATTGGGGCAATTGTCGGATTGATCTTCTATGAGGGTGCTTTACATAGTTACGCATGGCGACTATATCCTTAAGCACTTTCGCGGATGAATTGGAAAGGCAGTGTGGAAGGTTTATTAAATTGATTCGTTATCATTACATCCTACTGTAGTCATTATTAATTCTTAAGTCTCGAGCTTTATGCGAATTAAGTACAAGATGTGGAATATAAAATACATTCGCTTTCGAGATCACGAACCAACCGCTCCTCATATTTCTTGGTGGATGGTTGTGGGGGTCTTCTCCTCCTTGGCCATGAGATCCTCAGGGACCTCGGCATCAGCAAGTCCAAGTCTCTCATTGATACGTTGCATTCTTGCCTTGTCTGCAGCTGCAATGCTATCGATATCACCGCCAAAGTACACATCAAGCTCCTCCAAGGTCTTGTCCTTGGTTTCAGGGAAGAACTTCCAGATAAAGAATCCACCTCCTGCACTGAATACGGCGAAGAAAATGTAGGTGCCATACTTCATGCTGTTCAGCATGTCCTTGGTGGTCAACCCAATGATGAAGTTGAACATCCAGTTGGTGGATGCGACGAGGGAAACACCACGAGATCGGACACTGGCAGGGAAGATCTCTTGAGCAAGAACCCATGCGACTGGCCCCCACGAGTAGGCAAAGTTCACGGCGAAGAGCCAGATAAAGACGATCGCAACCCAGCCTTGACTGACAGCGAGTCCCTCGTTCAGGTTCCATTGATCTTCATATGATCCTTCGACGGCAGCGACAACGATGTGACAAATACACATACCGATGGCACCAGTGATCAGGAAATGCTTACGGCCGAATTTATCAAGGAACAAGACGGCTGGAAGGGTAAACAGAACCTGCAAGATACCGGTGACACCAGTGGCAAGAAGAGTCGTAGTGGTGCTTGAGAAACCGAAACTCTCGAAAATTTGAGGGGCATAGTATAAAACAGCGTTAATACCAGTGAATTGTTGAAACACCATCATAGCACATCCGAGGAAGATTCTCTTGAACACGTTCGGAGCAAGGAGAGCTTTCCAAGGTGCCCACTTTCCACCCGTTCGAGCTTGTTCAGCTTGTGTCTCTTCATCGAACATGACGGCGGCTTTGATCTCAAGGAATTCGGCTCTCAATAATGGATCATTTGCATCAAGGCGTCTGAGTTTAGAGAGCGATGCCATAGCTTCATCTTCACGATGCTTCAACATCAACCATCTAGGAGAGAATGGGAAGAAGAACATTCCGAAGAATACTAATTAATGAAACGTTAGAGGGCATCTTCAAGCTTTCAGGTCAAAAACTTACAAGTCCATGCGGGAATCAGTTGCAATGCCAAAGGAACTCTCCATGCAATTGCTTTTTGACCTGTGCAAGCATGTCCGTGGTTTCCAGCGGCGTTGTATTTTCCATCAGCCAAATAAGGGTTCGCAATACCCTCGGGGTTGCACTTATTACCTCCAATAAAGGAGAAACCAAAGTCGAGCCAGAACGCAATTGTAGTACCGATAGTGATGGAAAGTTGTTGAAGCGAAACCAACGATCCTCTAAGCTCCGGAGGCGCAATTTCTGCTTGGTAAAGCGGAATAACCATGGAGAACATACCAATTCCTACACCGCCGATGATACGACCGGCGAAGAAATAGGCTGGGCTTTGAGCACCAGTCTGCAGACCAGTACCAAGGGTGAATATCAACACGGCGACCATCATGCTATATTTTCTGGAAATCCTATCTGCAACATATCCGTTCAGAAGCGCCCCGAACCATGCACCAAGCTCAAGGGCTGACACGAGCCATCCTTGCAGGGAGGCACCGGTGAGAGTTGGGAATTCATTCTCGAAGTTTTCCATGACCAGAATTGGGGACATGACACCCTGATCATAACCTGGGGACCGAAGTGTTAGCGAGTGTCATTGAGTTGCGAAGGGGACGTTCTGTTGTACTCACCATACATCATACAACCCAAGGATGCGAACAAACATGTCAAGAAGACATAAGGGTTCTTCAGCATGCCCATGAAACCCTTTGATTTGGCTGCATTCTGTCGCGCGACCATCGACTGGCTCGGCGCCTGGGAACCTCCCATGACTGCCATAGTGAAGTTGAATTCCCAAAGCTTGAAGGTTCGGTTCTTTTGGTTTCAACTAGAGCGAATGAGGTCAATTGAGGGAAGACGATAAAGGGTGGCGATGCCCGACCGCGATGGATGAAGACAATCTTTGCAAAAAGAAGAGGAGAGCCCCTTCATATACTTCCAATTCCTTCCACCTTCCCGCGCTTATGGCAAACACAGCTAAGCTATATTTACAGCATTTTCCACTGCTTGCCGCATTTGGGCTCGACCCGAGGATTACACAGAAATGCAATATCTTTCCGAGCATCTAATCCCCACAAACAAGAGTGGATACTGCGGAGAGCTATACTATGCCACGCGTTGTTTCACTGATGATTGGCCATAACTGTATGGGGAGAATTTGGGGAAGCATGGCAGGCACGCGAGAATCTCCAATTTTCCAAACTTCTCTCTCTTGTTGACTGCGGGCATTCTCCTAGAGCTACATCGCTTCTTTGAAGCCTGTTCTCAATTAGGAGTAAGCGTGCGTGACCATACTTCGTACTTAATGCTGGCCTAAATACGAAGATGAGACGATGCATCATGTGGCATGCCAAGGCTGCCAGACGAACTACAGTATGTTCATGGATGGCTCACCAAGCGGTCGGTGTAAGCACCAAAGACTTGGCTGTTCACCGTTGAACTGGATCCGAAAAGCCGCCCCGCTGTTACGCGCGTTGGCAAATTTCCCAAGCATCGTCAAGCATTTCTTGGCCTTCTACAATATTGACTAAGCGCAGTCCCAAATCAGAATTTTTCAACGACAAGTCTCAAGAACGACTGTATCATCCTACGACAATTGACTTGACCCAGAGAGTATCAATATCCCCACCTTCACCCTCGTCTCCACAATGGGGGCGCCCACTTGCATTTTGCGGGCGGTGGGCGAGGCTTACTCGATAGCTATTCGGCCCTTTCTCTCCACATGGAGTGATCTCAGAATTCCAGCTTTGGAGTTGGGGTCCCCGAGGTACAATCCGATCCAGTGGAGTCACGGCTGCCCCGGTGTGGCAGGCTGAGCGAACAAAAACAACAAGGAGGTTAGAAGTTTCTAGGGCCTTACGATAACCTTTAGTTAATTGGGGGTACTTAGCTCCCAGTGAGGATGCTGT
This sequence comes from Clarireedia aff. paspali H2, assembly GCA_026770245.1. Lineage (NCBI taxonomy): Eukaryota > Fungi > Ascomycota > Leotiomycetes > Helotiales > Rutstroemiaceae > Clarireedia > Clarireedia aff. paspali H2. The sequence continues at coordinate 89,493 of JAJCXA010000030.1, forward strand.
GTTGGAGAGCCTTGATGAAACTTCCTAGGAAATGAAATCCTCATGTGGCCTTGACGAGCTGAGATGGGCCCAGATCCATGCAGCATTTTTCAAGTGGCTTTGTTCAACACTCGGTCCCGAGACAAGTATCTAAGTGGACGACGATGTGGACGTTCCTAAAAGGAAAAAGGGAGGCATCCACCAGCAACGTTCTATCCTAGACACATATTTAGCGCACTCCGCGCAATACGATGTCCAACATCATCTCAGCAACTCGCATACGCCAGCACCAAAGGACTGTATGTTTATCCCCAATCTTATTTCCATGCCGAAATACGATGCCGTACTTGCACCGCCCAAATCCCCCCCATTTTCAAGAAGTGAGAAACAACGCCGAAGCTCAACCGACCAACCAACTTTAACACAGACCCCGAAATGGAGGTTTGGAGAACACGGGGTTGGTGCCGATAACCGTCCCACCCGCTCTTACGCTCAACTCACGATTCATCAGGTCAGCATTCATAAACGCAATTCGATTCAGGTAAATCCACAAAAGACGGGTCGATAGGAGTATGTCCAGAATAAACAAATGCCTTAAAAAGCTTCACTGGGGAGTCATTTGAAGTATACTATCAAAAGCGGGTACGCGTCAGCTATGGGATATCGTATCCACTCCCACGTATAATTTGGCTTAGTGACCCCTTGGTACTGGAGTCTCCAGCTTGGAGATAGGTTGGAGGTGTCCCCGCAGTCTCGGCCGAGTTTCTATGGTATTTTCAAGTTCACAAGAGGGGGCGGTATCGTTCGATTGTTGTGTTGATATCAGATATCATGGCATGTCATTTCGCGAGACTTGACATCACCAGTGTTATGACAGACCGTTCCTTGTTTCATGCAACTTGTCCCCGGATTATGAGATTTTCCAGATCATCAGGCAGTAAGAGCTTGTAGAGATGTGCGAGAGACTTGGAACTTCTCCCATCAGAATCCGGTCCTGAAATCGAACATTTCACCGTAGAATACATACATACATATTAGATCGCACCTAGACCATCATCTGGTGTAATGCAAATTCGCTTCTGATCGCTCGACCACCTTTGAAGCTCTTCTCCACTCAGCCCACTAGATATGGGATGAGTACAGTACTGAAGAGTCTAGTGACGTTCACTGCCCTTTCAAAGTGGCTCCGCTGAATCAAGCCACTGCATCCCGTTCTTGTTTGATACTGTGAGTTAAATGCAGGTACAGTACATTCCGACCTTCCCGTTAGCTGACAAAGCGAGTCCTCACCACGATGAGAAAATGACGTCGTGGAGAACCGTTTGAATACCACACACACAGTGTGGGGTGGAGTCGAGCAAGCACTACAGTAGTCGCCCCTTTGTCTCACCCCTCAAGCAGACACCTCTGGGGCTTGGGCTGCTCTATTCCACGAATCGATAAGTAAGTAGCTTTTAGCAAGCTGCCTCGAGACGGAAGTGTCTGATGATTTCACTACAGTACTGCGTGTGTGTGTGTGACGTCGCGAAGGCGAATGATGACGATTGAACTTTTGTTCTTTCATGCAGGGTTCTGGCTAGCTCTCAATGCGACTAGCTAGCTTACCGTAATACAGTATCTCCTTCATCACCGTATGTATGTATCCATCCTGCTTGCTTGCTTGCTTGCTTGCTTGCTAGCTACCCATTCGATTTTCTGTTCGCTACTCATCGCTGTCGCTATCTATCAGCTGACATGTACTCCTCGCCACTCTCCCCTCGCTATCTGCATACATACCATATCATGTATCTATCTATCTATACATCTCTGTCTCTCTCTGTCTCTCTCTCTCCCTCTCCCCCTCTCCCTCATGTCTACTAAAATATTTCAAATCACTACAACTCACTCACTTTCGTAAATATTTCATAGCTCACACTTCATACAAATTAACTAACCAGCCGCCTCACCTTACTCACCATCTCTTTCTACTTCCCATCATTCCCATCTCATATAAAGACAACATCATCACAAAAAAGTAGAACACACACATCTAATCAAACCCATATATTTTTATCATTTACAATCACTCTCCACCTCTACTATGCACCAACTATATATAACCATGTATCTTATCCATAGATATAGACAAGCCATCCATTTTTTCGAATCCAAACAATTATTTAAACCCTCCTAATTTTTCCTTTATCTCTGCTGTTTTACATGGAAAATTATATGGACGTATAGTGCAATTGAACATCCCGTCTTATCTCATCTCATCGTGTCATCGCTCCCTCTCGCTCCGGGGTATCATCTAGTCGATTCATCAATCCATCATGTCGGTGTCGTCCCAAACTCTTGTCGAAAATCCACGCGTCAAATCGAACGAACACAAAAGTACTGTAGTAAGCGCGACGCAAAATTCTCCACTCGTCTCCCCCTTTTTAATCATCATCTCCTCCAAATTACGTAGTCTTCACCATTCCTTCCCCACCACTTTTCCACCTGCCATGCTTTCCTTTCCTCTCCTTTCTTTTAAGCAACACTTCACTTCACTTCTCCATTCCAACACTCTTCTCCCCCTCCCTTTCTCCCTCACTCCCCACAACAGCAGCGCCTCCCTCTCCTCTCTCCACATCCGGACCACGGGACATGCTCTTCCTCTCCTTCCTCAACCTCTCCTGTTCCTCCAGCCCCACTTTCGTGATCTCGTGTTCTTTACTCAGAACCTGTTTGCCAACCGCAAAGCTGATTAGGAAACCTAGGCCTGCGAAGGCGACGTACATGATCCACTATTTTCGATGTGTTAGTTACTTGGTTTTAAAGGTTACTTTTTCTTGAAGGGATGGAGGATAGAATTGATTTGGGGGTTGAGGGGTGAAGGAATTGAAACTGGAGGTTAATAGATAGAATAAGAAGAAGATAAATAGGGAAGAGAAACCTACCATAATTCTCAAACTCCCCGAAAAAGCACTCCTCGCCACCTCCCTCTGCGCCGGCGGCAAAGCTGCCACAATCCCCACACTAGCTCCCGCACTCCCCCCACTCAACTGATCCGCAGCACTCTTCCCTAATGCCTGCACCAACGTGCCGTATCTCTTCTGCATCTCATTCTGAAACACCACGCTCCCCACCACGACACTAATACTCGTGCTCAGATTCCTCGTAAAGCCAAACGTGGCCGTCGCGGTCGCGATATCACTTTTCTTCACGAGTGACTGCAGCGCGATAAGCGGGGCTTGGAAATTCGGTCCTACGCCGATGCCGGCAATGATTTCGTAGATGATAATTTTCGACCAGGTGCGGCTGCGGGGGAGATCGATAAACAGACCGAAGCCGACGGCCATGACGATGAAACCGAAGTAGATTGGTGGGAGGTATTTACCTGTTTTCTTGATGAAGATACCAGTTGAGGCGGAGGTGAGCGAGAGGGAGAGAGCAAAGGGGAGGAGATAGACACCAGAAAGTAGCGGGGTCGCGCCGAGCACAGCTTGGAAGTACAAGGGGAGATAGTAAGAAGCGGCGATGAAGACGAAGCCGTGGCAGAAGCAGACGCCGAGCGCAGCGATATTGGAGCCGTGTTTGAAGAGTCGGAGGGGCATCACGGGGTAGCGGGCGAATTTCCATTCGTTAAGCACGAACAGGAAGGCGACGACGATGCCGAAGACGATGAGGCAGATAACAGTGGCGCTAGACCAGGGGAAGGTGACCCCGCCGAATTCGAGACCGAGGAGGACCATTAGGGTGCCGCCGACGATGAGGAGGGAGCCGATCCAGTCGACGGCTTTGAGACCGTCCCAGACGGGGGTTTTGGGGTTGTCGAGGTGAAGGAAGAAGAATAGAGCGAGGGAGACGGTGCCCGTGACTGGTACTGTTTTTGGTTTGTCAGTTTATGATCTTTCAGGGCGGAAACAAATAGGGTAGGAAGGGATAGGGATGATTGGAGAGAACGACGGATAATACTCACAGTTAATATAAAAACACCATCTCCAGCTAACTTTCTCCGTGAAAGCCCCTCCAAGCAACGGACCAATCGCACTAGCAAATGCCCACGTCATGCCAACCATTCCAAAATACTGGCCTCTCTTCCTCATACTAAACAAATCACTGATACAAATATTAACCAAAATAATCAGTCCCCCGCCACCAATTCCCTGAATCGCACGCGCCACAATCAACATGCCGATGTTCACGCTCACAGCCGCAATCAAGCTTCCGGTGAAGAATACCGCGGCCGCGATCAGCAAAATCGGTTTGCGACCCCAGATGTCGGAGAATTTACCCCAGATAGGCGTGCTGGCGGCGTTGGCGAGCAGATACGCGGATCCGATCCACGTGTAGCCGGCATTGGAGTGGAAGTGCTCGGAGATGGTAGGGAGTGCGGTCGTGATGATGGAGACGTCGAGGGCGGCGAGGAAGACGGATGCGCAGAGGGAGATCATGATGATGACTGTTTGGAGGGCGGTACGGGAGGCTTCGGGGTCTTGCGATTGGTTCGCCGGCGGAGAAGAGGGAGCCGTTGCATTTTGGTCGTCGTTTGTGATGCTGGGGTTTTCTGAGGACGCAACTACAGATTCCTCTTGTTTGGGATTCAACTTTGGTGTGGATGGGGACGTGGCGCCTTTTTCGTGCGTGCTCACGACAGTGGATGCGCGCGAACTGGTTGGACCGGTGTGCTCCTCTGCAGGCTGACCTTCAACTGTTGTGCCCAGATCTGCACCTTGACCAGCAGCAGCGGCTAGTTCGCGCTCCTCAGCAACGTTTGTTGCCGGCATTGCGTTTGTTCTGTGCTGTTTTTTTCGCGTAGAAAATGGGGTGTTACTCCAGCGAGTATATTCTCCCTTCTCGGCTGTTGATGTCGTGGGTGATAATACCATACAATCCAACCTCCTTCAATCTTCGTTCGTACTCAATGTATGACCCGTCCACTGCTTTCCGTGATGAGCAAGGCAATGTAGCGGCAAAATACAAAGAAGAAGCAGAAGAATAGAAGGAGGTGAAGAAGTAAAGAAGTAAAAATAAAGTCATGAGCTAATGGAGTCATGCAATAACTAATAACTATCTACGAAGTATACGGTCAGTGAATCTTCGAATCCACCCATGTATCCAAACGGAGTGGGAAAAATCCTTCTCCAGCAGTTTTTCCCTTGTTCCGCAATCCCAATCGCAGTCATTCCCACGCAGGAAGATCAAAGAGGGGTCCACTTCGTCATTAACCGTTGGAACTAGACCAAGAGCACGGGACCGCTTGTATGCTTCCTGTGCGTGTGATTGGTCGGATGGACAATGATGCCCACATTGTTATGCCAGAAAGGAGTCGAGAATTCGGCTTTTTCCCTCTTTTCGCCGGTGTTCGGGCGTTTGTAATTCCGCCCGGTCGAATCGTGCCTGCTGGTGATACATATTGTTTACATTCTCCCCGGAGATCGAGCCTTGGGCTCAAGAGCAACAAGTACAAAGCATACGACGACGATCACGCTGGACGGACTGGGGGGAAGGGGAGATTATTGCCTGCTGGCCCGTCAATGCGGCTGTCTGTGTGATTGATTGCGTTTCCCTTACGACGCTCTTTCACAGGACAGTCAGTAATTAGCCCGACGCCCTTCACAGCTATTTCATTCTTCGGTCCCGAGTTCTCGGACTCGGAATTAAGGCATAACTCCACACTTCTTGCTCCAAGCATGACTCGCATCATGCCTCCTGCCTCCTGCCTTCTGCCTTCTACACCATAGAAGCAACGCTTCTCTGCAAGCATCAGATCTCGGGCCCTCACAAACTCCACCATCATACCGCCCTTCTCAATCAGCATCTCGGACAGAAATAAAGAGCAAAAAGATAAAACTACTGTAGTTAATTAAACCCTGAAACACGGGGATAGACAAAAGGTTGACGAGATGCGAGGGGTTGAAGATCCACGCAAGAAACATAATCGCGTTCACGGGTAGGTTTAAGCACATACATCCTGCAGCTAGCATAGCACCTAGCAGTTAAAGCCAATGAGATTAGGCGTAGCGTGTAGAGAATTCGTCAGAGCGGGATTAAGCATTGTAAACTAGAAATCTGTCTGAGCTGTTCCTCTCATCTCCCATCTATCTGTAGATCCAAAACGAACCAAAAACCGGGTATCCCAAGCTTCGCGATGCCAATCCTTGGAGAATTTTCCATAAGCAGCTCCATTTTCATCATTATCATTTGCTTCATACCCATTAACATCATACAAGTTTTCCACCCATAACCTACATTCTCAAAACCCCTTTCCCATACACATCGCCCTCCTCCATCACATCCAACACCTCCTTCTCCGGCTTATGAATCCGCACCACCCACAAAAACCAATCCTCCAATACCAACAAATTCAACAGCACATCATTTCCCCACCACGCCGCGCCACAAACCATGCTTCCCGCCACTGCATCCAGGATAAAATGATTTGCTGTCGCAATAATCGCGAGGAGGATGAGCGCCGGGTAGAATGTTCCTATCAAGATACAGAGGAGGCGTCTTCGATGCGGGATGCGGGTGCGGGTGCGGATATTGAGGATGGGGATGCGGAAGGTAGAGGTTGAGATGTGTGAGGGGTTGAGAGGGATCGTCATAATGGTGAGTCCTATTAGGAGGGAGTAGCCGAAGTGTAAAGAGGGCATGGCGGCGAATTTATTGGTGAAGCGATTGTCGGTCCAGATGGATCCTTCGCCGCCGGGTCCGTGGACTGTGTCTACAAAACTGGGGGGGGGGCTGTTAGTATGTCATCGATCTTTCAAGATACCCAGAAATTGGAGAAGTGCGGGAGGAGATACTCACCCAAAACTCCTTGCCTTCCTACCCATCTCGGTATCCGAATTATCAGCCGATAAAAGTCGCGGTGGCATACAAGGCCACAGTGTAAAAATAACAAAAGCCAATAGGTTGCAAAACGCCATAGTTCTCCGTCTCGACTCATATAATCTCGGACCAGCCGGCGAGCCTTTCACCTCTCCAATATCCTTGTCCTGCTGCCTAGCATCGAGACGATTGCGAGTATTGGTGTAGTAGAAAAGCCAAACAAGGAATGCGATGGAGCCGGGAATGTGAATGAAGGAATAAATGCGGTTGATCCATGTCATGAGAAATGGGTTTTGCATAAAGTATTTCTGGACGTGCAGTTCGAAGAAAATGTGAAGCTTTTGCTCCAAGGCAATTACTTGCAGAGCATGCTTTTCGGCAGCGACGACAGTACTTTCGACAATGAGAACGGCGCTTGCGGCGCGACCGAGCTGGTAGACCTGCGAAAGAATAATTAGCCTACAGCGGGATACAATGAAGTTAAGTGATAGAGGCCCACCCAATATATCAAAGCCCAATACCAGCATTCCACCAAGAATGGGAATTTCTCCAAAAGTCGGCTCAATACATATCCTCTAAAGCGTCTAGTATTTGGCGTGGTAACCTCCGTTTTCATGCCCCAGATACCCAGCTCCCGTTTATGCCACTTCGATTCGACATGCGCGAGAAGAGAAGGCGAAGTAGATCTAGGAGAAGACACATCCGACCCCTCACCAATCAACTCTTCGGTCTCGGCAGGATGAAGGTCCTGCTCGGAAAGCCTCCTCACATCAATTGGACGTCTTCGTCGACCAGGCGCGAAATCTCGATTTATCCATGTCCCACCAAAGAGAAGGAAGATAACCACCAGAGGTTCTGCTATCGCGCCTATTCCGCCCATGGCCGCTAGAAAAGCTTCAAAGAGTTACGGAGGATGTGGGTAGAGAAATGTCACTGGGTATGTCACTCTACCCTACAGTGTGGGCTATCGGCCATTTTAAACAGCGTTTAGTGGGAGGCAGGGTAGCAGGTAAGCTCGATGCTGGCTAATATCACGAGAGCTGGGAGCCCAGACCTCGGGTAGCTACGTCAAAGTTTGTGGGAGACGTTTTGCCGGCAGTTCCGGTGGTGTGATGCATATGATATAAAAGCCGTGCCCCACCAGTGCGTGAGTATTTGGGTCGACAAGGTGATGGAATGGAATGTGAGATGGCGGAAAAAGAGAAGAGATAGTTCTAGATGAAAGCTCGACGCCGGTCGAGCTTTCTAATTGTGTAACGAAAGGCATACGATGGCTATCTGTAGAATCCGAAGACTCTGTTGTCGTCATCAGTATCACCATAAGAAAATTCCAGCTCGCGCCCTGCAGGGTGGAACTGCATGGTCGTGTGCCTCATTTTCTTAGGTCCAAGACTAAGACTAAGCACCAGCCGGCCAAGAAAAAAGGCATGATGTGAAATGCCATGTTCTTGGCCCAATTGCGTACCAGGTTCTTTGTCGGACCAACTCACGAGCAGCAGTTCCCTGTTCGACTGTTCGGATATAGCGAATCAGGTCGACATATCCGCGCTCTTACGGTACGCCGGCAACTAGATGAGGAAGGCTTATCGATAGTGGGGGGGCCAATTGAGGGCAACCACGGGTTCTAGGAATGAATATCTTTCCTTTCGAGTAACTTGGACGCTGAAGTGAAGTGTGGTAAATGATGGCCTGTTGATGGTCTGTTGATAGTCTGTTGATAGTCTGTTGATAGTCGGTGAATAGTCGGTGAATAGTCGCCGTTTTGGCCAACGTCACTGAAAAAAACAAGTGCTGGACGAGTGCTGTCGTGTGTCGTGTGTCCGGTGCCGTGTGTCGTGTGACGTTTACTTCGCTTCGCCCTCGGACTTTTGAAGTTGCGGCGATAACCCGCGGCAACATCAGAAGTCCGCTTGCTTACGACGTATGCTAATCATGCACAGTACAGTACACACAAGAAATCTTGTCCTTTGCGTGGAACAGGTTGCACGGACTCGACAGAGCACTATGTACAAAGTAGCGCAAACACTTACATAGTATCAAGCAGCTCAATCCAAGGCCAAGTTACTTGTCTTTTCCCCAAGAAATTCTTCTCTTCAGCCACGTTTTCTCATACTGCTTCTGCTTCGTAAACTCAAAGCCTTTCCTCAAAACTGTTTTTTGTTGCACATCTCAGCAATCCGAGCGTGGCTTTCACGTTTTTGCCATGATTTATATGGCAATCCCGCGGTCCACATCCAAACTCACTAAAAAGTATGGTAAACAAGACTTTTTCCCAAGCTCCGGAGACAAGCCCCGAGATTATACTAACCCTCCACCCACCAATCTGCCCTCGCTGCCATAGGTTGAATCCAGTGATTGTCAGCAAAAATGGTTCTCCCAGTTAAAATCTCCGAGGTTGGTAAAATTTTAAATTCCTAGACTTGCAACAAACATGAGATGTGCAAAATTGTGAAATTTTCCAAACGAGAGAATAAGAAGTGAGCGGCTGATTGGTCGGTGTGAGTCCGGAGCTCTCGGACCTTTGGAAGAGGAGGACGTATTCAAACAGGGCGGGATTAGCCGTTGTTTGCAGATGTTCGATGGGCAACAAAGGCTTTCGTGAAGAGTTGGACTGTGGTGATTGGATGTAGCAAGTTGCATACATCCTATGATTGGTCAGGTCGTCTAGACCGGTTGTTTAGGCTGCGAATGATGGCATGGAAAGTGCAACCTATCACGACATGCAACAATTCGTGCGAACGGCCGTGATTGGAGAGTGTGTGACACAAGCCTGCGACTGTGACTGTTTTGAGAGGGGCAGCTGGAGGCCCCATCTTCTTCGCCCTTTTTGAGATAAGCAACAAATTATGCAGGTTGATGTTTCGGACATATGATTCGTTGCAATTGTAGGAGAAGATCACGATCTCGGTGAACGTGCATAGTCAATCATACCACAGTCTGCACTGAGAGAATATCAGCCCATCGACATTCCTTACATACCGAAAGGGGCACACTCTCGCGTAGGCGTGCGTCGACCAGTTTACCTGTTCGTTCTATCTATCACAGAGTCTATTGATTTCCCCGCAAAGTTAGGTAGCATTATATATACTGGATTATCAAAACTGGGGTTTCACGGTTCTATGGTGTAATGGTCAGCACGTCGGATTCTGATTCCGGAGATATTGGTTCGATTCCTATTAGAACCTTCGCACCAGAAGGTTCTTTCTGAAACTCAGTTCAATTCTGAGTGGTGGAGCTTTTTTTGCTGTTATGGTGGAAATAGTAGGGATGTCAGGCTGAAGGGAGCCTTGACATATTTTATCATATTTTATTTCTTCCTGGGGATGTGATGTCAAACAGATGACTGTCCGGCCCTTGGTCGGCTCAAATTTCGTAAATGTTGCTTTTTGATTTTGAATGGGGTAATAAAATAGTAGGGTCTTAATTCTTTCCTTTTGCTTCTCAATCAAAACATCAGAGCAAAAGTTATGCTCACGATTATCGAACTCTGTAAACATGATTCCGTCATTCCATAACCAATACTCGAAGCTCCAACCATTGATAATCGAGTCACACCCAGTGAGACACTTATATTTATTATATCTTCCCACAAGGATTTCTCCCAACCCATCACCCTTTCCTCTCAATCAATCCACCCATTCGACACCATCAAGGTATCGTGAATAAATATGTACAAGAATAAAACACTCTAGCTGGTACCATCAAATGGAACAGCAGTGGAAGCTTGACCCGCAGCAGCAGTATCAAGCTTAATATTATTAGCCAACTTAGTCTGCTCAGCTGCCAAATCAGAATCATCTCCGCCTTGGGCAGCTTCAACCTGGATACCAAGAACCTCAGCGGTGAGCTTGAGGACCTTGTTCTTTATTTTACCATTCTGAAAGATTCAGTTAGTCGTGGACGGTTTAAATCATAAAATGTGGGGGAAAGCTTGCCTGGAGAGCAGTAGCGGCGTCACCACTGGCAGCTTCAACTGCGGGATTGAAGGCTTTCACCTCGGCATCTTCAGCAACATCATGAATACCCTTGATAATCTTGAGATCAGCAGCGGAAACTGCGGCGAGGTTGTTCTTGTCGATAGCAGAGAAGAGAGCATTAGCTTCATCTTGGGCGGTACCAGCGGTTCCACCAGAGATTTGGAAGTCGTTGTAAGCTGCGGAACTGAGAACACTTCCGCCAGTTGCTGCCGCGGCAGTGGAGGTGGAAGCTGCAGCTGCAGCGGTGGCGCTAGCAACTGCGGACGATGCTGAGGATGAGGCCGCGTCCTTCTTCTTAGGAAGAGGGGAGGCGGAAACGACGGTGAGCAGGAGAACGAAGGCTGCTGAGAAACGCATGTTGGCTGTCGGTTGAAAGATTGGAAGGATGAGATCCGGTTAGTATGGCACAGTGGATTGGCGTATGAGATTCGTTGATATGAAATAATTTTATTAACAGTTTTAAGACAGCACAGCTGTGTAAGAATGCAAGGAATGTAAGGAGATCGATTGATTCGAAAGAACGATTGTGCTTATGATAATGAAAATAAATTATAACAAGAACATATGCTGATCTTATATACCTCTCCGATCATGATGAGATATCAACAGATTTTGGTTCGAGGTCGATGTAACGCCCTTCGTCCTTACTCACAAATTGGAGCTTGGCGTATACCCTCATGCTCAGGCCATCGTATCCTTACGGACGAAGACGTCAACTAAGGAAAACAACGGGGAATGAGACGCCAAGCCACCCCATTCGTCGACATGCAGGAGGAAAATCTGATATCTTCAAACCTCACCAGAAAGCGCTTGTTATCCATGATATTGGATCTAAGATAATCCATAATCACCCCAGTTCTGGCTGAATATGGAGTTGTAAGCGAGAATTCAAGTTCATCGCAGGAGATTTGATGCATTGATAGGTGGAAAAAATCACAATTTCCACGCCCGAAAAGCATTGTGCTGAGATCAGTCCCAGCTAATTTGCTTGCGTTTGCACGGTTTTGCCGGGTTTCGAACATGAGATGAAGTTGTGAAAACTGGGACAAAGGGGCCAGATGTGTGGTATCTAGCCGCAGCCATAACCGACTTTCGGCGTTTCAGACCAGGAAGCGAAGGTTTTCGAAACCGAGAAAAGCATTTTCAATGGAGGGAAATGTGATCGTCATCTGAGGCAGAAAGTAATCATCCTGATGTTGTATCAGAAAAGGATGATCTACCTGTGAACGACACCCAGAAAGATTGTTGGTTTGATAGAGTACTGTAGTTCTAGTTCTAGGGAGGCGGTGGCAGAATAACCCTCCACTTTGAGATTGTGTTCCTACAATTAATTTCTACAAGGCGCGGAACCACTGGGACTAACGCACATCTATCGCGCCCTCTCTATAGATGAGACTCGACACGACACTAGAAGGATTACTAGTTCTGGAAACCATACCAACATCAAGACTACAATGCAATCTCAGCATTATCTGCTGAAGTTCGCGTTCACACTCCCAGCTAGCTATGCTTGGTCGTCCGCCTCACGTCGCGAGTTTGCAATGCAGGATACAGACATGGACCTCTGGAAGGTCTGATAGTCTGCCGAAGACTCGTTGCTATTCACACTATATCTGCTAATAGAAGCAATACCGCATAGCTCGATTGCCTCTATCTTCGTTGTGGATATTTTATTCGACTTCAATCGAGTCCGACCGTCAAACATTTATCGATGATCCAGCAGTCATACTACTGTGCACGTACGAGCAGCTCACTATAGCATATCAATTTGGGCATCCTCGCTAAAGATGGTGCAGAAAGCCCAGATTGATTTTGGGACAATATGCCACAATAAACTGTTCTACCGGATGTTGGATAACTCCTACCGCATGAGCATACAAACCACTTGAGATCATTCTCAAAACTTGATCGCCTATGTCATTGACTTGCATCACAAAATGCGCGAGTTGTCGTGTGGTGGAGAACGCCGGGTTCAGACCTTGATCCTCCTTCCAGTGTCCCACACCCAACCCCAGGCACCGAGAAGTGCCGTAGCTCCAGTACATACGATCACAGGTCCATACACAGTGGTATAGCCCCAGTGGCCAACATCACTCCATGCACTGCGTAATAGAGCTGCACTGATTGGTCCCCCAATTACGAACCCCAATCCGCGACCTCCGAGCAACAATCCCATTACATGTCCCGTTTCAATTCCCTCATCTTCACTTTTCAGAGCCTTCGATATTCCTGGATAGGTGCTACTGAATCCTCCAGCGAAAAAGCCATATACAATAGCGAAGGCCATGAGCAAACCGAAATCTGTTCGAAGACCCCATAACAAAAACACTGCGAACGTAGACCCGACTGAGGAAACGAGGATGGTTATCGCAGCGGAAGTCCGATCGTTGAGGTAGCCATGGATTAGAGAGCCAATTCCTGATGCCATCGACAAGACCGCGATAAGGATTGCACCCGTGATGGTTGGTAGGCCTATAGTGTGAGTGTACGAAGATAGATAAGTGCTGGGAAGAAGATATCCAAAAGCCTGGACAACATTTCCAATCTGCATCATCCAGAATGTGGTATGCTTTAGGAAACTCCACGACAACGGGCGTTGAGATACGGCTCGAGAGAGTGGTATACGAGGTTTCAAGAAAACAAGCAATGGCGAGGTCATGATACAGAGTGATATGGCCCAGATTCGAAGTGTTGTTTTCGGCCCATATTTTTCCAGCAGAGAAGACATCAAGAACGGAAAGACAACACCAGCAGCAGATTTTCCTGCGCCAATCGTCCCGTATGCAATGCCTTTTCGAGCAATGAACCATTCATCTAGGTAAAGGGTCGTGGGCGCATATAGTAAGCCAGAACCTACAGCACACAGAACACCTTGCGAAGCGATAAGTTGCCACACTTCTGTTGCAAATGAAGACAAAACAAGGCTCCCAACTGTGGTGAGCAACCCAACTGGACCACAGTACGGGCGCAACTGAGGGTAGCGTGTCAAGGCGGTGAACATGATTGGCATGGATAGGTATATCACCCCATTCAATGTCGTTCCAACTGTGGCAACGGATGCATGCGAGCCCTTCAGTGTGTTGTGTGTCTGATAATATTCTTGGAAGACACCAAACGCTGTAGAGTAACCTAAACAATTTTTTAGATGGGGTCAAAAATCAATACTGTCTGCTTACCCCACACAGGAGCCTGTATGACTGTACATCCTGCTAGGACTAGATACGCTTGCTTGCCATAGTCTGTTGGAGCAAGTGCTCGAGACTCAATCTCTGTTGTATGGGTAGCGTTCTTAGCTTCACCCTTAGATACCACACCTGTAACAGGAGTTCCGTCTCTCATGTTACGGAGCTCATAGTTCTCGGTAGGGATTTCCATGGGTGTTTTTGTGTATGGCCAGGAGTTGTATTTACTGGTGTAAAACGACACGGGCATTTGCGTTGCAAATCATGTCCACAGGATGGGCGTACATGCCTTTTATCATCTTACGCATGTATCCAAATCGCAATCATCGACTCGTGCACCAAGTTGGAGCTACCAAGGATTAGCACGAAATCAACCAATCGTGGTTTAACCGTAAGGCTGACATCGCGCCTTTTGGAGGACAGGAATCAGTAGAAAATAGCAAAAGATCTACAGTGCGCACATTTTGTTTCTGTAGCCCCAAGCTATTTTGTATTTGGATATCTTCTGGAAACACAGGCTCGCAGGGTCCGACACGAAATGGTCGTGCGCAACATTATTTATCAGGTGATTGTCTCAAACAATGACCTCCGAGGTCAATTGAACCAATTGGCTTCCTTGTGTGCTCAAGCTCGCAAGAATATGCAACAAAAGCATCCTTACAAGTGTCCGAAGCAAGGGAAGTTAAAACAATAGCAAGCGCTATCGCATCGTTTTCCAAAACCAAACATCGGCACGGTACCATATGTCGAACTTTCGTGGGATTAGAAAGCATGATCTTTCATTCCATTCGCTCGATGTTAGGATGTTTGAGTCGATGGCAGCCGGTTTTGAAGCTTCTCTTGGCTGCCGACAGATGGTGACTAGGTTTTTTGGTCGTTCCGATCCGCTCGCAAACTGATGTTTTAGACCGATGTAATAGATGTCCACTCTATCATACCGGTTCCTCAAATAATAAATGATATATTACTGGATTTTGACAAAGAAGATGATGAACATGTTATATAAGTTTCCTCCACCCCAAGTCCATCCTCTACATGACAGATTATTATGCTTATAGTTATATTTCTATATAAACAGTTCTTGTGACGACCTATTATCATGTCTTCTACCTCATATTCCATTAATGGTGGGCGAGTATGGCGTTTCGTATTGCTCCTTGCCGCTGCACTTATGCTATCGGTATTTACTTTCTCCTCCGTTGATCGTGCATCACACGCGCATTTAGAAACTCGTGGTATGTCTGACTTATACATTTTTTGGATTCTGCTCAAAGTCATGGGCTAACTTGCAGCAGATGTTCATCTCGATGAGAGGAGTTTCCTATCCTCGATAGAAAGTGCTGTATCGTCTAAAGGTGGTGGTGGAGGATTTTTTTCTTCTATAGAAGAGCTATTTTCTGGAAACTCTACTATAGGAGAGCTATTCTCTGGAAACACATCAGCACTCCTTGCTGGATTAGCATCTGATATAGCTGTTCCGGCCGGGTTTCTGGGAACAGGTCTCGCTACGGGAGCTCTTGCAGGAATTATGGGCATGGCTTTGCCGCCTTCAAACGCCACTGGCCTGAATTTAGCAGCACTAAACCTTGGCTCGGGACTTACCAAGACACTGGTCGGTTCTATAAGCGTTAATCCGGACACGAAAGATACAACAGCGAAAGCGGTAATGACGAATGATTCAATGAGTATGACTTTAGGAGCGGGAACAATTAACGGCGCAGCTCTCGCCTTGGCACAAGGGCTGGGAACAGGAGCATCAAACGGACTGAATCTCACCAAAGCGTCTACAAATGCATCTTTCAATACTAGTGGAATTAATGGAGCGGCAGGCAACCTTGGATATGGTCTTTCGTCGACGTTCCTTTCGGGTCTCAACACCAGTGACCTAATTATGAAAGCTATGGGGCAATTCAAGCTTGCCGACCTCTTGAGCGGTAAGAGTACTTTACTCGGAAGTTCTTTAAACGATATTGCCGCAGGCGCCGGCACAGGTCTGGGTTCGGGTGCTTCTCTCGGCCTTGGCCTACAAAACCAAGCTGCAATGCCGGTTCCACCTAATGGCTCAGCAGGTGCTGCACAACAGTTTACTTCTGGCCTGACATCTAGTTTCTTGCAAGGAGGAACTTTGAGCAAGTTGGCTACATCGCTCATGGGATCCGGAAGTTCCGGTAGCGCCCTTGGGCTGGGCGGTCAATCTACAGACATGAATTCGCCATCGGGTTCCGCACTGTCGAACCTAAACATCGCGGCTGTAGCACAAGGTTTTGCTGTTGGACTCCTCGACGGAGCAGGAAATACTTTGGCTGGCCAACCTACTCCACCTATGCAAATGCTTTCATTCAATGATTCTGTTGGTGGTGCTGCGACGGGTTTTGGTCTTGGTCTTGGCTCGCAAGGTACAAAGCTCGTTAAACAAGTGCTCGCCAACCCATCTGTTCTTGCGAATCTTACTGGGACAGCCACTAAACGCGATGTTTTGGTTGAGCGTGAAATTGTTTACGGAAAGGATATGATACCAGCGTCTCAAATCTCTGTCATCCAACGTCGAGCTGAAGCAGCGAATAGTTCTCTCATCAACGCTCTCAATGCGACGACTCTTGACCCCATTCTTCAGATGGGTATCAATACCATTGGATGTGCGGGAGTGGGTGGTCTTGCATCTATTGGACTTGGTCTCATTGAGACAGGGACGATTGATATCAAACAGCTGACTGCTTTGATGAACATGAACAAAAATATCACTAATAATCAAACTTTCATCCTCACGAATGATGGGAACGAATATACGATAAATCTGGCGAAGATGGAAGTTACAATCAACGGTCTTCCGATCAAGAACGCGATTATCATTCTCGTTCTTCATAGTAAGTTTCACCCGATTCAAGTTTTCTCTGTATCGCAAATCTGACACGTCTTCTTTCGAATAGTCTTTTTTGCAGTAATTGCCTTCTTCATCCTCGCCCCCTTCGTTATGATCCTTCGCTCCACCAGCACCATCCTTCGCATCTCAAGTAATTCTTCCCTTTTCCCCAATACCCCCTTCCTCAGAACTTGGACTCCTCGTGTGCTCTACATCACCGGCCCCCCTCTCGCCATCGCAACCTTCGTTCTTGGCTTCCTCACCAGAGGCAACAGATCGCATTTCGTCTCCGCGCACGGAATTCTCGGCATAATAATTCTCGTACCAACCATCGTTACCATAGCAGCAGCACCACTGCGCTCGAAGAATAAAGCGTTCAAAGGAACGTTTGACTGGGGCATGGCGCTGACGACGACGCTTGCTACGTTTGTGCTGTCCACGGGATTTGTGGACCTTGCAGGCTATAGCTTTTGCGCGGTGCAGGCGCTGCCGGTGGTGGTGTGGGTGTCGGTTGGAACGTCGCTTCTGGGACCACTAACGGTGGCTGGGGGGTTAGTGGGGCTGGAGACTTTACTTCTTAGGCAGGGGGGTAGAGGGAGGGGGGATGAGGGAAAGGGACTGAGGAATAGTGAGCTAGTCGAGGAAATTGTGGGGAGTTATTTCGAAGTGGAGGAGCAAGAAGAGAAAGAGAAGAGGGGCAAAGGGCTGAGAGTTGGAAAAAGAGGGGTAGTGAGCAGGGACTGAGTGGTTGGAGATGGCTGGCTGGTACCAAGGTTGTCTTTGAAAGATCTTGTATTTTTATGACGGTTATGGGCTGATATTGTATTATTGTTGGTAATGGGAGTGGGGACAAGGACTACGAATGGGTATACCTTACAAATGGGACTGAAGAGCGACCGCAAAGGCGATTTATTTGATATTCAAGGTTCGTCCAGATCAGGTTTATCTGGCTTGCGATGTATATATAATTCATTATTTTAACTTACTTTCAAATATATGAATTCCAGACTGCAACCACCACACCTCCTTCTTTTCCCTATTGATTCTGACATCTTCCAACTGTTACACATCTATCTTGTCCACTTAAATGCATCGAACAGGTCGTGGTAAATTGATATACCTTCAAACCTCCCATCACTAGATCTAGTTGTCTACTTGTCCGTGGGAAGTACGGACTAGCGACTTCCTGTAATTTCGTATTCTTTCTCCATCATGTTTTCCTGTCCACTTGCACGACGTGGCGAACTTTGCATAAACCCTTATTTTGCCAATTTAGAGTCCACCTGAACTGACCAACGACAATGCCATGGGTCCTGACAGTGTTGACAAGGCATCCTTGGATGGAAAGTGTTGTTCTAGCGCTAGTACTGGTGCTAGTCGTGCCATGTTATTTTTTATATCAAACATGAGTGCCACAATTTAGAGTTGGAGAGCGCCTTATCATCTGGCATGTTTAGATCCCGGGTTCCGTATTACTCGGATTCTGTGCAGTAGCGTGTGGGAGTAAGAAAGGTGTTTGAGACGACGGGAGTGTCTGGGCAATAGAAGTATTGTGGTTGAAGTTTAGAATATAAAGTGAGTGGTAGCAAGCAGAGGGAGCTTGATTTCGGTAATACGGCTTTACGGCGAAGACTCATTGTGTATTGTGACCATAGGAGACTTTGGCTTACCTTATGCTTGCTTGTGATCGAGTGAGTCGTTGTATCATTCGCATCTCGTGGTGCCATGCTGTGTTGGCTGTGGCTTCTTGCAGCGACATGTCAGCGACGTAGTAATGATTAGTTACCTGCCGCCTCTCGATGGCGGCCTGCCCACGAGGAAAGAAACACTACTGCAGGCATATTACCCTGACCGCATGTGGCTGTAGGGTAATAGTGGTACAAAAGTTGATCGTACGATGCGCGTCTCTGCTGATTGACGCAACAGCAAGGCAATGGCAGGCAACAAAGGTGGCAGGTAACAAAGGTAGCAGTAACAGTGTTGATAATTCCAACGGAAGATGAATGTTTCCTTAGATGCAAAGGAATCCTAGATAACACCACCTGCTCTATTCCTACACATGTCCTTCTCACGGTGGCATCGAGGCTTCTCAATGTGTGGAATTTTACAACTGATACTGTAGCAAAGAACAAGGCAGACCCATCTGCGACATCGCGCTTGAGTTTCCTGTACATGACTACCATTTCACATAAAAGTGCCCCTGCGGAGTTTCGGAGTCAGACGTTGTGGTATAGATATTATAAAGCTGGATGTGTTGTGAGGTTACTTGACTGAAGTTGTGAAATTTTTTGCTGTAGGTACCTATGCGATGCCGCGGTGCCGTACAGGTACATGGCTCTGAATTCATAGCGTACAGTAGCGACGTCGGTGTTGGGGTCGGTTCGCAAAACTTCACTTTTTTCTACAACACACGCGTTCCACTACCAATCACTCGAATATTCCTCCTACCACGATACAAGCACTTTCGAACAATACCAAATTGATTAACCAGCCTTACTCACCATGGCGGATACTGAAATGGACGTCGATGCCCCCTCCTCTCCTCAAGACAACCGACACGAGTCGAAGAATGCTTCAATGACCACCCACTCGAACGCGACAGCTGTGCGATCTATCGAGGGCTGGATTATCATCGTCACAAACGTACACGAAGAGGCCAGCGAGGAGGACCTGAATGACAAATTCGCCGACTTTGGAGAGATCAAGAATTTGCATTTGAATTTGGATCGCAGAACTGGTTATGTCAAGGTGATATCATTTTTTTCTTTTTCCCTTTTTAACAATTTCCCCAGAAAAGTGGCATGGTCGCCTGATGGATGGCATCTACAAAATGACTAATGTTACGTACGCCATAGGGTTACGCTCTAATTGAATATCCAACATTGGACGAGGCACGAGCTGCGATTGATGGAGCGCATAATACCAAGTTGTTGGACCAGACGATCGAGGTGGATTTCGCATTTGTTCGACCACCACCAGGAGCAAAAGGGGGCAGAGGGGGTCGCGCACCAGCGAAAGGCAGAGCAAGAAGTCGGACGCGAAGTCCAAGTGGCAGAGATGGAGGCGATTGATGGATCATAATTGCGCAAGCCACAGAGGTTGGTGGAAGGTCACCGAGTTTCAGGGTCGGCGATAACTACACATCATGTGGTACGGCGAAGGGAAATTGTGAGGAGAAAGCTTAAGGCCGATATGTTCGCGGCCAAGACGTATCGGCGTTCATGAAATTCTATGCGCTGGTATGCGCTTCCTGCTGAATCCAGTGTTTGTCGCCACGCTAATAATCGGTTTCCAGTCGCGCGGTACCAAATAATTGCTTTTGATTCCTGTTGCATCATGTCCTTCTTGCGTTCCCCGATGACTAGAAATCTGAAATGTGGAGGTGATGGAGCTTCAATCCGTCTATGACAGCCGTTGCCACTTTACTCGCACGACATGACGGCAATACACCTACGTACCAGAAGTAACTTCGAGCAGAAACAAGTGCCGTGTACAAATTACCGTATGCAAAAGGGGGGATCTGTACGCTCTGGCTTCGGAGATTGGATTGGGTGCTGAGGATCGTCGCCGGCTCCCCTCGCAGTTCGCCTCTTCCACCGTATCCAATACGCCCTGGGTACGTACTGTACCAAGGGTCCTTTTAAGTGCTGACACCGGGTGGTGAAGTCATGCTAGAGTCTATCCCCTTTGCATTTGGTAATCAAGCAGGCGTTACCCGATACTCGCACCGCTCGTTAAGCTTGGTCCCAGACATCCTTTGCTCTCCCCCGTACTGCCGCACTGCCGCACTGCCGCAAAATGCGGACATAACCTTCATCCACCCACCCACCCACCCAAGCACCAAACCAGGAAACAAGAGAATTCTTGGCATCGTGCTGGGTTGCTGGGCACAAGAGTGGCACACGCATCTTGCTGGCTCCCGTACGTCAAATCGACTGAGGCCAACACTTGGACCAGTAAGATCCGGCCGCAGTAGACCACCAGACCACTATCCCCTGCTCTCCTATTTATTGACCTTGTCTCCTCTCCTGGTACACGGTTGTATATAATACACCGCTTGGGACTACACCTGGGACTACAAATACAGCTCCATCTCCCTGTCGCAAACGACAAACAACAAACATCACACCAATTTACTTTAATCAATTGACAACAACATAATGACCTCTACTTTTCTTGACATCCTTCCGCGGGAGATCCGCGATCAAATATACGGCTACGTGCTATCGTCGCCGTCGAGACGTTTAACCCTTGCATCAAATCATACCCGTACCGGAGCAGCCGGAGAGCCTGAAGCCTATACCGATCCCCATTCAGCATATGGTACGCCTCCATACAAAATTCGATGCAAGTCCAATGGCGAAGAAATTCGGCTCTCTTTCTTAAGGACCTGCCGCCAAATCTACCACGAAGCCAAATTGGTTTTCTGGGAGCGAAACTCCCTTGAGCTCGACGCCATTATTCCAGATGTCTACACAACCAACCGCACTTTAAGGAAATTACGAACATCAATGGGAGCAAACGCTGCCTCTGTTGAATTTACAATTAATATCCTGCGCACTTCAGCATACTGTCGCACGAAAGGCCAAAACCTGGTGCCCTTTGAGGACCAGTTGATGGACCTCGCGAAGTGGCCGAACCTGAAAAAGATACGATTACATATGAACCTTGGGGAGGATGGGTGGGACAACTTCAATGGATACGGGCATACAGGACTTGCAAAATTACTTCATTGCAGGCGGAAGGGTGCAGATGATTATTGGACCAACATATTACGAACGAATATGGAGGCTCTAAAGCTGGCGGGCGGAAAGTGCGGATACCTCTCGCATATCAAGAAAGAGCTGGAAATTGATGCGGGGTATCCGCTACCCAATGGGAATGGCTTCCCGCAACGCATGTTGAAGATGTACAGTGGGAACCCGATGGAGGCTTTCCAGGAGCTGAACGAGGCGTGGTTCGGAAATCTGACCCTGAACGGAAAATTGTGTTATCAGGATGGCAAGGAAATAGAGGATATGTTCGTGCAGCAACCGGAGCCACGCTTGCCAACCCTGAAACACTTTTTCTTCTTCAAATACGACATAGATCGTTGGATTAATGGACAGTGCGGGTCGCTGTCTTGCGCTAAGTCGTGGCCTGCAGGTGAGGAGGGCAGCCAAGCGAGGAGGGTGGCATGGGACGAGTCTGGAAGGGCGGGATGTTCGTTTGATCTCATGCGAGAGATTCACTGGCCCTGGAATCAGATGTCTCCTCCGGATTTTGTTCCTTAGTCAATCCATATCATATTCTAATATTATAACAACTAATTTCTTCCCTTATTCTTTGTGTCCCTACAATTCTCATTCCCAATCTTTGACTTTACATGCCATAGCAATGGAGTGCGGGGTAGTCCCAAAGACCCCTAATGTTCTTCTTTGGTGCCTTAACGACCTCCGGTACTATCCCCATGAATAAAGGTTAATCTGTTCTGCGTCTTGCCACTTGCGAATTTAACCTTTATTCGTGGGAGGAGATGGTGAGACGAACAATCTCGTGGTCCAGAATTACCCATAAGGCCACAACTCGCCCCGATATCCACTCTCACTGCCTGATCCTGGCATCGTAAGTTCGCCTCTCAGCCCATCTGGAGTCTGATTCTGATCGAGAACGAAGTCCAAATCCCATCTGCCCACGGATTGCCGGTACGGGACGACAAACGAGCGTGGGGTCGGGTCATGCTTTCTTCCTTATCGTGTCCCGTGCATATCACATGCGTGAGTCATTTTGTCGATTAAAGGCTGGACTTTCAGCTAGGTGGGTCTCCCTAGTTTCGTGTCTTATGTACTGCGACGTTGTGATCTTACGCTGGGTTGCGCGAGGTACATGTATTGCTACCTCGCGTTTGCACTGCTTTCTATTTTCTACTTGACTCGGAGATTTTGTTCCGGCTTTGCGGGGTCGTGGGGTTGTAGTCGTTTCTCGCGCTGATACAAACGCTGGTGCACAGTATTGCTTCCTCTGTCTATACGTTTTCATTTTCTCGCCTCCTTCTCCTGAGTCTTCACAGAATTAACTCCGCCGAGCTGGAAGACGCCTTCACATTCATCGCCCATCCCAAGTACTCCTTTCTCTTGCCTTTTTCGCCCTATCTATCTGCACAGCCTAGAGACGTGTAAGCGCATGGATAGTGTGTGGTTCCGAGGCCCCGGAGAAGGCTTACTGTGTTCTGTGTTCTGGAGTGAGACTTTCCCATCTTCATCCCCAGGTCGCTTCCGGATTTCTCGGCTACCCTTCTTACCTTAGAGTACTGTAGGTCCGCTATCGAGCTTATCTTTATCTCCTTCCTCCCCTTTCTACTCCCATGCCCAAGATCTCCTGCAAGCATTTGCAGCAGAAACCGTCAATTTCGACCAATTGAATTCGGTATCACCCGCAGTCACATTAAGGATTATTTGCAGGAAGGAAGGATACCACCATCGCCCCCCAATAAATAAAGGTTAATCTTTCTGCGTCTTGCCACCTAGATGTTTTAACCTTTATTCATGGGGGGAGATGGTGCAACATGCTGTGGGTGAGTGGTGCAGCATGTTGTGGGTGAG
This sequence comes from Clarireedia aff. paspali H2, assembly GCA_026770245.1. Classification (NCBI taxonomy): domain Eukaryota; kingdom Fungi; phylum Ascomycota; class Leotiomycetes; order Helotiales; family Rutstroemiaceae; genus Clarireedia; species Clarireedia aff. paspali H2. The sequence continues at coordinate 112,870 of JAJCXA010000030.1, forward strand.
TGGTGCAATATGCTGTGGGTGAGTGGATATCAAGGGATTGATTTGAACTCAATACTTCGGACTCCACTTGCTTGCCTGCAGCACGGGAGGAAAAGAGCAAAAAATACGATTAGTGACATGTGATTGGAGTTTGCGAGGCTGAAGTGGGGAGACACGGAGCGGGGATGCATTGACCCTGTGTCTTTTATGTTTTATTCCTGTCGTGGCATGGAATTATGATGGAGGACTATTCAAGATCGACCCATCTCATTGTCGTGGCGTGACGATCGACCTCGTCGCAATGTGTGAACGTTGAAATGATCTTCCAAGCGGTTGACCGTTTCTGTTCCGAAGTTCCGCGGCGCGACCCCATTCTTACTACATTCCTATCTTGTAGCATGTCGCCGGTGGAGAAAGGAGAGAGACATCATCGTGCTTTAGGCGAGCGCTTATACTGCGTTGATGACTATCATCTTTGCAAAGATGCTAGGACTTTTCACATCACATTGCGTGGCCTTCTGCGGCTATCGCATGAATGTAGATCCTCACATTCGTGTTATGAAGATCTCAAACTGATGATAGACAGTTTTCATACCCGAAGTAGAAGAATTAAGCATATTGTCGTCGATGAATATGAAGTCATTCATTTTGATAATTATCGACAATGACCTTCGTCATTACAACTACGTGAAACATTTGCTGGGCGATCACCTATGATAAGCAGGATCTACATTGATTGCTGACCTGGAGATCCGGAGTTAATTTATTGCGAATCCCCACCCACAGAGCTGCAAGTTTGAGGATCATGATATTCTGACAGAAATTCATGGGTCGGAATTTTGTTGGTTTTGTGTTGTTTAGGAGTCTTAAGGATATTGCCAGTGCCCTTTCATGTGGTGCAATTGTCTACCCCAGAGCTCCTGGACATCTACAGAACTTACCCCCAAATGACCAAATCTCGAAGGCATCTTTCACCCTTTTCGACGAGACTTAAAATCTTATCATGATCCAGTCTCAAGAGAAGGTAGGGCCCTAACATTTCCTATACGCGTCTTGTGAACGCATTAGAAAATGCAGTTCCAAGCTGTCGCCCAATGCTACTCAGAGCGGCCTGACACCTAAGTATCCATACTGTGATGAGAACTTTGACATCCTCAATAGTGTCAAGCATCATTTGGGCCAATGAAAAGCACACGGTGGACGTCGTTTTATTGTAAACGGTTCGTAAGTTAAGACTTGCTAGGCTACATTGAGAAGAAGCTCTGTTGTCGGCTATTCATTGGTCCTATCGCGAAAACCCCTTTACTATTTAGCACATCCAATCCAAATTCGAGACTCGATGGCCTCCAAAGCTGACAGGAAATGAGAATATGGGTTGATAGATCGGTTTTCTTTGTTTGCCAAATGTACTCCAAGAAACGGATTCACATGCTCACGAATGCAAATAGCAAGTGTGATGCTCGTGTAGGAGCACGCTGCTACCTGGAAGGTGAAGATTTAGTTGAACATACTTGCCGTAGAAATCTTTTGACATAAAGTCGGTATAGAAATTTCGCAGACTTGCCTCGTAGCCCACAATGATACCGTGGCTTCTATTCCAGGATATTCCCAAGCTCCATGAATTTTTTCTCTGAGATCGGAGCATTGTAGTTCCAGCGACTTTACTACAGAGTACATTGAAACAAACACTTTTATCACAAGCTCTCATCCCTGAACCACTCTGAACTAGTAATTGATCATCTACCAGTCTTGGAGGACGGACTCGAGATCGTCTACCGGTTCCATTCTACAGGTTAACAAGTAATGATAAGTCATTCTGATTTTGCCCAAATAATCATATTCATTTCTTCGGTGCTGTCATGCCTGATATTGAAAATCTTTCCTCATCAGGAAAGTTGACATCACGCAACACCGGGAATCCAGAAGCCCTCATCTTTTCCGCGGTTCTCAAGGTGATATGGTATATTTGCGATTCTAGCGAGACTGTAGTTCTTCGGATCTCACAACAACCTGGGGCCAACCTTGCACTTAATATGGAGGTTATCTTTCCAGTTCAATGTCCACACAGGAAAGACACCATGCGCAGCCTTATTTCCGTGTTCTATTATAAGTACCTGCTTCAACAAACTGGTTTGCGAATCAGTGATTTATATTTCAAGAAAGAAAACCTGAGCATGAGCATCTGTAGAGAGCCCAAAGAACCAACGCATACTATCCTCGGCTGAAAATATCTTCAGTGCGGCCTCATCTGTAGGATTCAATAGACTTCATTGGTATCAGGAATATCAATATCACAAGTGAGTGTAATCTTAGTGGCAATTGTCTTCGTCCAAATGTTTGGGGTATGTTTCTGTGCAAACCAATATTGCATGGGAGAAATGTATCGAGGGTAGAAACTATTTATCTATGATCATTGGAGATTGATGATAGAGTTACAGAGCCTTCTGTGTGCATCTCAGAGCGTGCAAAGACAGTGCAGTGGATTACGGCAGAGGGAGTGAGACATAACTACCAAGTCTTGATGCGCTACCGTGGATGCTTGCACGAGTTCCACCAACAGCCAACCCATCCGTTGCGTCATTGGACCCTGAATCTTTGAGCCAAGAACCTCTCTTGTCATCTAAACCAGTGGCGAGCTTCAGTATATGTCGTTCGTTGTCCGGAAACGCCATCGCACATGCTGCATTGAACTCTATGCGTCTGTGGCTCCGCGCGGGATGATGCGGCCCCGTACATGCTCAAGCTTGTCAGACACTACTATGCAAACCTTGGGTGTGACAATGACGTTTATTCTGGCTGTCCGGGGTCTAACAGGTGTTCCACCTGTAGCATTTTCATTACCAAATCCCCAAAGTCTTCGAAGATGCAGCGGAGGAAGAAGCTTCTTGCTTTCTCAATTTTGTGATAGTTTTATATTATAAATTAACATGAAAAGTCGACTATAGATCGGCAACTTGGCCGAGTGGTTATGGCGCCAGTTTCAGGCTAACCTGATTCAAAATTACTGGTTCGAAAGAGCGAGGGTTCGAATCCCTCAGTTGTCAGACGATTTTACTTTTTGTTCGTTCCGGCAAATAACTTTTCGATCGGGTTTGTTGTGTTTTGCTTCAAGTTTTTATAAAAGCACACTCACTGAATGGCTGCTTGCTGCCTATGATGTAATTTTAGTGTTTGCAGGGTATGCGGGGTCCGGCGCTCAACGGTGGGGTGACAACATCTTCGGGTAACGTTCAAAAGACCCCCTTTTTTCACTGCCATAAGGAAATTTTCAACAAAATCTCGGCAAGCGTTATCTATTTAATTGATAAATTGAGCTCGCCTGGCTGCAACATATTGCGCTGAAAGATCTTGGATTCAGTAGGGATGATTGAATTGAGACTTGGGTCGCGAAATAGTGAAGAATCAAGTTTGGCAATAAAAGTGAGAGGGTTTTTAGTTGGGTTTGGAAACAGATGCATGATAAAGTTCAGATATAACAACTGGCAATATTGTGATGTAGTCCTAAACTCAAATGTCCAAGTAAAGTAGGACATTGTGCAGGCCAGTAAAATTGCCAAAAGATCACCAGTACAGACCTCGGATATCCTTCGAACCCCCCAATATATACCAACGAGAGAGCCTCAAATCACCCACTCTCGCCCAAGCTCCCCACAGACAGCAAAGTCAACTTCCCTTTTCTCAACAGCCACGCCCAAACCCCCAACACAATCCCCACATTAAAGAAGTCAAAAACTAACGCTCCGCCAAAAATGATCGAATGGTAGGTCCACGCATTTGTAGACGTCATATCAATCTTCGTCACAGCAATTGCCCAGGGTAACATCCAGAGGAGATTGCTGCCAAGTGACTGTATAAAGTAGAGGTTGGGAGTGGTACTGAGCAAAATGGCGGCTAGCTGCGTCTGGATCGCGTAAAAGATGTAGCACCAGTCAATCGTCTAACGAAGGTTAAAGATCCAGTTATGAGTGAGGGAAGAGAATAGAATACTTACGCGCCACATCTTCTCCGTGATGAGAGCCACTGGTTCGGATTCTGAAAGGTAGAAAGAGAATTTTCTGATACCCCACAATGAGAGAAAGACACAAAATGGGATCTCGACAGCGAGAGCAATTGCACAGGACACGAAAGCGGGTCGAGAGATTGCTGTTTACCTATCAGTTGTGTCACATGTGTCTTCTACGGTGGGTGGAAGCTTACTGTAAAGATCCCTGCGAGATGCTTTTGGCTTCCTTTCATGAAATCCGGCTTGAGCTCGCCATTCTCCCCACGCATGACCCACAAATGCAGACGTCGAAGCTTCCAATGCATTCACAGGTACCATCACTATACCCCATCGGATGTTGTTGAAGACACCCCAAGCAGTTGCGTAATTCAGGCCCATCGAGACGATTCCGTGAATGAGCCAGAGGTAAATTGCATTGCGTAAGGCGGACTCGAGAAAAGTCCATCTGCCCGGCTTGATCAGAGTCCACAAGGAGGTAAAGTCAATCCCAGATTTTCCTTGCCGTCCCTCAATGGAGCGTTGCATATTGATAGCAATGTATGAAAAGTATATAAGACCACAAAATGCCGATGAAAGATCACACGTCATTCTGATGAGAGCCTGCGTGTTGATCGTTGGCGTGAAGGATCCGACATGAAATTTGGAGATAATCAGCAAGTCCAGAACGATGTTGATTGCAAATTGAATCGTACTAATCAAGAGTGGCACATCTGGATGGTCTAAAGCTCGTGTAGAACTTGCTACTGCCACGCTCATAGATGAAGACAAAGCTTGCACGGAAGATATTCTAACATAGGTGAGCGAAGCCTGTCTAACAGCTTCCGGAACAAATACGGATGCTAGACGTTCAGCACTCCCGATGAAAACCACTGTCATGATAACTCCGAAGAACACTTGGAAGGCAATAAGGGTGTATGTCAAGTTCAGTCGTGATTGCACATTTCGAGTCGATTTGTCGCCAATGATAACCCATGCGGCTCTGGGTAGACCTTCATTGAGAACTTCAACGATGACTCCAATATAAGTGTATGAGTCGGTAGTCACAACTTTTCTAGAATCAATATTCGCGATCCAAAGTTTACTGAGTGTGCCATAGAGAGCAGGGAGGATGAAGGCTCCTATATTGAATAACAGCGAACCAGGGTATCTGTGAAATGTCAATGCCAAGCGGCGATTGCAAAACTGGAAAAGACGAACTCTTCTCGCTTGAGCAATTTTTCCAATTTATTTCCACCAAACCCCCGCTGGCTAGGACATTCCCTCGTGAGCTCATCAGTCGCCGTTCCGATATCGTAGTCTTTTGCTGATACCATCCTGTATCTGATGTTGCTGAAGGAAGAGCTCATGGTGCGCGACTCTTCAAGATTTTATGTTCTCATGGATTATCAATGAGGGGTATTTATGACCAACCGAGTGTGGACGAGCTGGTCTGAGAAGACCATCTTCTGTGCCGTGATTGAATGTTTGTGTAACCACCACACCACACCAATCAGACGATAGACGTGGAATGGTGTGGCATTCACTCACTCACAACCTCGCCCAATCGCCCAAGTCATGACTGACGCTTCATGCTTGCTTTTCGCAAGCAATATCGACTGAGTCACAAATCATGATGTGCTCATCACCACAAAGGAATTTCACGACATGACGGCGTTGCTATGAATCAGGCTCGTGAAACGGAAGATAGACAACCAACCTTTTGTTGAGAAATAGGAATTTCATCCACAGTTCCGACACTTCAGCTCATGAATACGCATTGACAGTTATCATCGAAGGGAGGTCTCTAACACCATAGGGATAGATTGAGCGGGGCTATATCCTCATGTTGACTCGAAGCTTTCGGTCGAAACTGCCTTGCAGTATGTCAGAAATGAAGCAAATTGGTAAGGTAGCACTGCAAGGTTCGATTTGCCCAATCCTGCAGTGATTCTCACTATACAACGACAGCAAAAATTAAGCAAGCTTAACAGGATATACAAGTTGTCGCGCATAGCTCAAGCTGCAAGCCTCTTAATAATCTCTCGATAGCCGGGTTGTCGCGCATAGCTCAAGCTGCACGCCTCTTAATAATCTCTCGATAGCCCGGTAACCCCCACAAACTGCTTACAGTAATTGTACCGGGAAGTTCGGGCCAGCTACGCATATGTAGCTCTACAAAGTGCGAAGCGTACCCCACCAAGGGATTGATTACTTGGCACCAAGCCGTCCTGCACAAAAATGCAGCTGGAGCCGAATGGCTTCAACATTCTTCGGTCCTCAGTCTGCATTCCTATCACAATTGTTCATTGTCCAAGACCACGAAGCGGGGTCATTATTACCCCCCATCGCTCTGCTCAGTTGCAGTAGCAAGTCTAGACGGATCAGAGACCCATTATGGCATCGGACGACCTAAACGCGGAAAAGCTTTGACTTTATTGATCTGGCGGCGTAGATACGTTCCAAATGAAGAAACTGGTACCCCCGGCCGCGGATAGTGAGGTATGCTGTCATAGACTCTTGCCTTTATCTCCTTCATACCCCGCTTTCACATTACTCTGTTTTCATCACATCTCGTTCCTTGTTTCTCGTTTCCTACACAAGAAGCTTCATAGAAAGCATTGAAAGCACACCAATCCATGAATACTATCAAATCCCTCCCCACAACCATCAAAGACACAGCAGCTTCACTCATCAACATGCCATCTCTCCCCAAAACCTATAAGGCCGCTGTCTTCGAGAAGGCAGATCAGCCACTCACCCTCAAAGACATCGAGCTCAAGGAGCCATCTGAGGGCCAAGTTCTTGTCAAGGTGCTTGCGTGCGGTGTCTGCCACTCCGATGCTGTTGTGCAAAATGGTGGGTTTGGGAACGGATTCCCCATTATTCCAGGCCATGAGATCATTGGCAATGTGGCTGCCGTTGGACCCGGAGTTACAAAATGGAAGGAGGGAGACAGAGTAGGAGGTCCATGGCACGGCGGTCATGACAGCATCTGCAAGCAATGTCAGCGAGGCCAATTCCAGATGTGCAGCCAAGGGGCTATTAATGGCGTAACCAGAGATGGAGGATACGCAGAATATGTCCTTTTGAGAAGTGAGGCCGTGGTGAAGGTCCCAACAGATATCGATCCTGTCGAATACGCACCAATCCTTTGTGCCGGTATTACGGTCTTCAACTCAATCCGAAAGCTTCAAATCACACCGGGAGAATTGGTCGCCATTCAAGGATTGGGCGGACTGGGACACTTGGCTGTACAGTATGCGGCGAAGATGGGATACCGTGTTGTAGCATTAAGCTCAGGCGACAAGAAAAGAGATTTCGCACACAAGTTGGGTGCCCATGATTATATTGATGCTTCAAAGGATGATCCAGCCAAGAAGTTGACTGAAATGGGCGGCGCAGCGCTCATTGTTTGCACTGCTCCTAACTCAAAGGCTATTTCACCTTTGACTGGTGGATTAGGTGCTGGTGGACATTTATTGGTCTTGGCTCCTTGTGGAAATGTTGAGGTTAACTCAATTCATCTGATCACTAAGGCGGCTTCAGTCAGCGGTTTCCCATCTGGACATGCGTTGGACTGCGAGGAAGCCATTGAGTTTACCAAGTTGCATAACGTCAAGTGCATGGTGGAGAAGTTCCCACTCAAGGATGTCCAAAAAGCTTTTGATCATATGTTGAGTGGTGATGTTCGATTCAGAAGTGTCTTGGTGATGGAGTAAATAGAAGTGGGGGCGAGTGAAGCTGGACGACGGTTCACGGTGTCTAGTTGAAAGCAAAAGGAAGGGATGTGACTTAATAGTTTTATGAAAAATGAATAATATTTGCTGGGTATCCTGAGATCCTGAGATCCTGAGATCCTTCACTGAAGTCACAGTAATTCTGAAATAGCGTCTCTATGATTCTCTGATTTCCTTCCAATTGCTTTCTGGATTGCTGTGCATATTCTAGGAAATTCTGAAACTACAATATGTATGCAAGGTTAGGTATTTGATAGAGATAGATTGTCAACATTCAATGGAAGGGTGGCTCAGTCTATCAACATTTCATTACTTGTTTGTGACATCGTTTACTCACATATTATTTTTCGTTTGAGTGTCAAATTATGTGTCTATGTTCGAGGACAAGCTTGTGGCTAATATACAGCTCCTCGATATTTCAAAGAGACAGGTATTAGGGTGATGTATACTCTTCAAATGGCTCGAGACTCCGAAGCCTTCCAAGGCAGTAGTCAATAAGTCATTCTGTCACTGTGGCATTGCTCCAGTATTCGACGCAGGAGATTCGCGTGATAGTTACAGAGGCCTCCGGCTCTTCGAGGTGCCAAGACGACTAGTTGAAGGTGTTACGATGTGTTTAATCTTATATGACAGTCGAAGGCCCTTTGTAGATCAGATGAAGTTTATGATATAGTCAGAATCGAGCTGGATTTGGGGTGGGTAACCTTATTGTCTAAAATTTGGTATGTTATGTGATTGTCTGCATATCTATATTGCACGTGTGTTGTATATATTCTCAGGGGAACAGTCCGCGACATGCGCAACGAAGTCGGCGAGGTCGTAAAACAATATTTTTACGGTTAACCGTTAAAGAAGAGCAAGAGTGGGTTTGCCTTGACGATATATTCATAATCATAGCTGTGTTGTTTATAGATCATCCCTTTCCATATACCCACAAGTTTTTCCCTGCCTAATTTCTTTCTCCCTTGTAGCCCCTGAACCTCCTATGCTTCTAAACTAGCCTTGTCTTTGTATTATTATGCTACTTAGACTACAGAATGGGCACCAAAAGATGGGACGTGGTTAGCTCCAGTCTATTAAACCGGTACCTATTACCCAGGGCTACCACACACCCAGATGAGGGCTACAAGGTTCTAAGTAGCTCATGGTGATTGCTTAAATAGGAGTATACGAATTCGAATAGGGCTAGAATATAGTGACTGGGTTCTCGGGACCTTTAGTCTAAGTTATGGGTATTCCTACTTGTCTAGTATCCCACCCAGTGCTTAGCATGTAGCCTTGATCCCTGATACTACTCCTTTAGTATCTCCAATTTCTTCCTTTTTTTTTCTTTTTTTGTCCGCAATAATTAGATTAGATTAATAAACGTAATTTCCGTTGTCAAACTATGCTCTCCTATTGATTTGAAACGAACACGACGTTGTGGTTTTGTTGAGTTTGACACAATTATTCAGAATTCTGATGCACACGCTGATTCATACACAACCTTGGCTACTACGTGGGATGTCGCATCTCAAAGTATAATTTTATCACCTCGATGGAACTTTAAATCAAAAAAGTACACGCAATATCACACTCAGAGAGTCACAAACTGTACCTCGTAACCTACAGCTTTCATAATTCATTAAAGATCGGTCTGAAAGTCAAGCCATCTAGGTATGTAACACAAGTACCCCTTTATATGTACAGCTATTCCCTCCTAGCTTTACAAGTCATCATGAACATTATATACCTCCTCATCCACCTTTTTCGCCTCTGCACCCCCCATTCTCCCCTCATCATCACTAATCTCATCCTCTCTAACCTTTCATCCCACAGAGAAAATCAGCAAAAGTATCTCTCAATACATATTCCAATAAAAACATTCAGACTAAGGCATAACAACATCCCTCTCGCTTACCTTCGAGATCTTAAACCCCCCTGGAACCATCGTTTGGAAGACGCCCTCAGGGTCATATTTCTTCGCTGCTTTCCTGATCTTCGCGACGTTGTTCGCGCCGTAACTTTCCAATGGTTTTTGCGTCTTGTATGCGTAGTCGAGATAGATGAAAGGGTTGGCTTGGCTTATGCTTTTAGCGTAGGCAGAGAGTTGGTTGATGAGCCAGTCACCATGGGACTGGAAGAATATGTCTTGCGATGCGCCGTTCCAGGCTAGGTAGGTTTGGAAGACTTTTTTGGGGGGGAGTGTCAGTTGGGCTGATTGTGAGCTGCAGATGGGAGGGCAAGGTAGGACGGGGGAAGACACACGGACTACGGTTTCGTTGAAGCGGTCGAAACCTAGCATATCGCCGCCTTTCTCAGCACCGATTTTTCCAAAGACGGTAGGGATGGGTTGGAACATGATCTGCATGGTCCAGGTGCCATTCGCGCCGGCTTTGATCTTGGAGATTAGAGCATCGTGAAGCTCGATGGCTTTTGTGAGGACGCGGACGTCGTTCTTAAATGTGAGTGTTATGAATGAGTCACTACATAATCATCGTCAGCTGCCTCCTATTGACCGGTAATGAATCAGCTGGGTACGTACCGATAGCCACCACGTTGTTCAAGCTCGATAGTGAGATCAGTCATGTTAGTAATTCTCATGGAGTCAGATGTATTTCCAGGGATGGCAAGGAGTTCTTTGAATGCTGGTGGGGCCACAACAGGCTTGGTATACTCGTATGCATTGATGATGATGGTCTGGTTCGTTAGGGTAGAGTACTGCCAGATACCAATGACAGATCCATATGGATCATTGTTAATGTTGTTGCCAAAGTTTACCATAGCCTGAAGCTGTTGGGGTGTAGTACTAGACGGATATGTCACAACACCACCCCAGATGTTATTAGGTGCATTGTCCCCTCCGATAAAAGTCTCCAAATCAAGTCGAGTGACAATACCAAAGTTACCTGAGCCACCCTTGAGAGTTTGAAAGAGGTCGGGGTTTGTCTTGTTATTCGCATTGATGATCGAGCCATTTGCAAGGACGACCTCCAAGTCCACATGTCAATATAACCAAGTTCTTAAAATTCGGGACCAGCATTCAATCTTACCTCAAAGTTCACAACACCGTCACAGACCATACCCTTCCGCCCAGCATAAAATGAATTGCCACCACCAATCGCAAGACCCGCAACTCCAACTGAGGCCGCACGACCTCCCGCGACGGCTACGCCGTACTTATCCGTGGTTTCATAGACTGAGAGCCATCGAGCACCTGGAAGTACCGCCGCGGTGTTATTCTCGGGATGGTAGGTCGTTGAGTTCATAAGACCGAGATCGACAGTTACGCCATCCACAATGCCTGCTGCCCCTGCCCACTACAACACTGCTATGTCAGTTATTCCTATGCTTAGGACTTATTCTATGGGTGCAAAGTGATTGCATCATATTACGATCATCACATCTACCCACGGACTCCCACGCCTCCATCTAACATTGAAAGGAAAAACACCAACCGTTGTGTGTCCACCACTCCTAATGGCGAATTTACACTCTCGCGTCTTATTAGCCTTCACCAATGCCACTACAGCTCTCGAAACCTCACTCGCATCGTGTGGCTGTATGATACAATACGGGTTCAATTGCGCCGCTAAGGACCAATATGAATCTACCCGCGCCGTATAAACTTCTTGACCTGGGTACGTAAGTCTATCGGCCAGGCCAGCAGATGCCAGAGCGTTACACTGGAGCACGAACATCATGTCAGCTTATCGATCCCCATGATCCAAAATCCCGGGCCTGCGGGGGTGACATACGCAGAATTGGGTCGAGGCATTGTTAACAGCGAAGTTTGTAGCACCAGAACTGCCAATGAGTATTGAGACCACAGCTGCTTTTTCAAGTTTCATCTTGATTGATTTGACGAGAGTCGGGGTTTAATAAATTGGGAAGGCAATTGGGTTTGGGGATGGGATGAAAAAGAGAACAAAGCAAAAAAAGCAAACCTTTTATTTTTAACCATCTAGCCCCAACCTATGATTGATGGCTGCAAATCGAATACAACGCTGCGCTTGCAGCAGTACATGCAAGTATTATATGCACACTGCACCAATAGACACTTTCCCATCCCGGTCAACACATTGCCTCTCAATCTCCGTTCCTAGCCCAGTTTGTCGTACCTGTCGTCCTGTTCAGTCCCAGCAGAGAGGGCCGCAACACCGTTGGGTGAAGTAGTCCATCTCTCTGCGTTCATAGATAATGTAACGTCTAACCGCGTAAACACGTACTACATAGTATGAACAGAACATTCTGTTCAATAGGCACTAACCCGGCTTCCGCCCACTACCTCAGCCGAACCTTGAGCGAATGCGGCCCCACATGCATGGGTAACACGTACTTGTGTGGTGATCTGGAACCTCCCATACGCCTTCGTTTGCCATATGGGAGGTTCCAGATCCAAGTGAGGGGGAGAGAACGGCTATCCCCACATGAGCATCAGCCTATCACCACGACATGGGCGGGGCAGGCTTTCAGTCCTCGTTTGACATGTCCATGGTTTTCAACGCTTGCGCGGGTTTTTCTGATTGCTACCAGCGGGCTTTAAATTGTTTTGATATCGAGATGTGGAGAGATAATTAGACTTCAGATATCGACATCGTATTCACGATCTTGAAAGTCTCGAAAGTCTCGAAACTGTCCCTTTCCTTCCTTCTTCCACTGAGCACGGTCATTCGGCCTTTGTCCCTCCCATGCGCTACTGTAGAACAGACGGAAAAGGAATCAATTTCCTATTGGAAAAGGTGCAATGCAGCCCGACCCATGTCAATTTAACGCGGCGATGACAAGCCAACACCTTGGATATTCATGGTTCAAATTGGATGATTTGTTGGGAAAGACGTCTACTGGCTCCTCACGTAACAGATTTGTCGCCGACATGAATACCGACATGGTACGGGAAGTAACGGTATTGAGCAAGGGAGAACTTTGTTTTTCCTTATGGTGCCCGGTTTCTGATTGACTTAGGTTGATGATATTCCTTTTTGGTAATCGTGCTCGCTCGGTTGTTTGTTCGAATGTGGTGTTGGCGGTATATTCAACTTTGATATCCTTTGAAAGGAGAGAGGACATCCCCTATGTTTAAACATCGTTGCTACGCATCTAGCTACTGTATTATTTTCAAGACGACAGCATGTTTGGCAGCAGTATGGTTACAACTACGCTGATAGCTGCGATGCCTGCGCCGGAGGGTTATGTGGTCGATTTTGCGAATCCCCAAAGACATGGTGATGTAGCTGGATATTGGGTTTTTGGCGTAGGGCTTGTTCTAAGTTTTGCCTTCTTGGCTATGAGAGTATATACCAAAATCTTCGTCGCAAGAAGCTTTGTCACTGAGGATGGTAAGTTCGAGGAAGCCCTGTATACTCACTCATCTTGAGCCGAAACACTAACATTTACTGTCCAGTTTGTTTCATATTCGCCTGGGTGAGTGAAATTCTTACCGTTGGAAGTTCGATGCACTAACATAGGAAATGTTAGTTCTTCGGTGTCGCGGTACAGAGTCTGTTGATTCGTAAGTTTTACACCTTCTAATGCACACAGAGTTGGTTGATGACGGGATTTAGACCTTTGGCTACGAAAAGCTATTGGGGTGCATGTCTGGGAGATCCCCATAGAGAGATATAACTTCTACAATGTAGTGAGTAGAAATGACCTTCTGGGCGTTTTCTTTGAGACTGACATCATCTACATAGATGATTATGAGCGCCTCCGTTACCTATGTGCCCTGCCTAGGTTTATCCAAATTCTCCTTACTTCTTTTCTACAACCGTCTAGCTCCACTTCGATGGTTCAGATTAGCTGTCTACTTCCTCATGTTCATTGTAGTGGGTTATAGCTTCGCCATCATATTTGCTCTTATCTTTCCGTGCAGACCTATGGCAAAGAATTGGGACGCAAGGATCACCGGCGGGACGTGCATTAACCGTGCTGCAATTTATACAGCCACTGCAGTGGTCAACATCGCTACAGACCTCTGTCTGTTGACGCTCCCCATTCCTATGATCGTCCATTTGCGGATGCCCAATGTGCAGAAAATTGGCTTGGTTTTTATCTTTGCTGTGGGGTCGATGTAAGCCCGATTCCGCTATCTAGATCACTTGCTTTAACACACACTAATGTGCTGAAATCAGGACTTGTGTTACAAGTATGGTCCGGCTCGCGGTCATTTTACCTTTGCTGTCAAATCCTGATCAGACATGGGCAGTGTCTATTCCATGTGTTTGGGTGTAAGTCTCTACCTATTTCTTGACCACCTGGGCCTTCCTTGATTACCCCCATGTTTGTCCTCATGGAGCTAACCCTCTGTCTCTTCAGTATCGTGGAAGCCAACCTCGTGATAATCTGTGGCTCATTCCCAGTAATCCGAAAATTTCTTCACCACATCGCCCCGGGGTTAATCAGTGAAGGAAGCTCAGCCCAGACCGATAGAAGTAGCAATTATGGACTGGTGACGATTGGTCAAAAGGCATCGAGACCCAAACGCTCACGTACTGGAATGACTACCATTGATGATATCGAGTTGAATGGAAGATATGTAGAGCATACGATTGAGATATCGGCAGATGAGAGGCGAAATAGCGACGGCGGGAGCGAGACTCATATTGTGAAGACAGATGTCATGACATTGAAGTATGAGAGTAGGGTCTGATAAGGCTGAGAAAGGTGTAAGATGAAATGCTAGCGGTGCTGTCTCACTATGCGTCACTAGGTTTTGTGGAGTGTATGATAATTGTAATACTCTTCGAAACGCAGACAGCTCGAGTGGCTAATGGAACAGCTAGCCTGTCCGCGAGTTTCTCCTTTTCGAGAAATGTTAATGCTTTCTCATGATTTGCTTCCGAGTACATCTTTGTTGCTTCGAATGGCGGGAGAGGGTTCCTAGGGGGCACAAACATAGCGAGACAACATCAATACTGACGGGTCTGTAGAATAGAAAGCTTTCTTCTCCTTCGTCTATTTCCGACATCCACCAACAGTGCCTGATGAAAGTAATTGTTACACGAGACTGGGCCTCTTCCGATCTAGTCCCGGAAGTTTGACGAGTTAACAGTGATAATATCATGCAAGAAGGGACTTGGAGAGTTGTGGGACGAACCACAATCCGGTTGGGTGGGTTGATGGGCCGCCAATGTTACCAGCAAATGACGGTCTGGCGCAGACCAATAATTAGACAACACCTTGAGCTGAGTCAAGTATCATCGTCATTAACCATTAGTGATCAATCATTCGTTGTCGTGTAACATTGTGTGCGAGGAATATGCGACGATCGCTGACGTAGCTGACGTCATTGTAGCATTTCATGATGCCACCCCTGCTATCTGGGGTAAAAAACCTGAAAATAAACGAAGAAAAAGGGATGAAGTCGATGGGATGGTGGACATGAATGAAAAGATAAAAAGGAGATTGTTGTACGATGGATTTCTGATTAATTTCAAGATCATCATCCAAGAATACTAAGCTTTAACAAAGACTCTTCAATCCACACCATCCAACCAATCATCCATCCATCCATCCACCCAAGCACTTGCTTACTCCCAACCCACCAAATCACGCAACATATACCGCCAAAATGCCTCTTTTCGGACGTCACCATGAGGAAGAATATCAGCCAGAACCTGTAGTGGAGCAAAAGCCAGAGCGCAGTTCATCTATCTTCCACCGAAACCGCAACAGCTCTGTCTCGGCTCCATCCGAACGATCCATGTCTACAGTCTCATCTAGTCCATCCAGTCCATCGACTACTAGCCACCGTACATCATTGTTCCACAAGAATAGAGTAGAGGAAGATCCTGTCCTCGCAGAAGCAGAACAGCGCATCATCAACGCTGAGCGAAGGGAGAGGGAAGCAGATATTGCCCTGATCAATGCGAGAGAAGCGGTAAAGGAAGCGAGAGAACATATGGCGAAGCTGAGGACTGAGCTGGCTGAACAGTAAGTTACCTAACCCTGATTTGGGTAGCACTTGTAAGAAACTAATCCTTTGCGTAGAGCCAAAGCGTTGAAGGCTCGTCAAGGAGCAGCCAACGATATGTATAAGAGAGCCAAGCCACTCGGTCGTAAGTTACCCGGCTCATCTATTGGTACGCTTTGGTATGATGTTAACGCAAGCTTGACAGGCCACCAAGTATTCTAGACGGCTGAGGATAGCACCTTTTAATGCGGCTGAATCGGATGAGAAGCATTCTGTATTATTATTATGAGAATTGATGAGCTCGGAGTTCGGTTTCGGTGGTCTTGTGTAGGAGTCAGGGAGGCGCTGCCCATGTAGGAATACGATATGATACCAAATAATAGAGAATGATCAGCCTGGATCTGTGCCTTTTCCGAGTTGATTGTGATTGAGATTGACCTTGGGTTGAATGACCTGTAATGCGAGTTTGAGCATGAGACGCAACCAGCCGTGATGCATGGCATTTGCTCATATTAGGAGAAACAATGCTCAGGTTCATTGATCCGTACAGAGTATAGCAAGCATGATTGGCCATGTCGCATGCATCTATTTTGTCTCTGGCTCTTTGGTAATGATTTGGCAGATCTCGTGCACTGCGGTCGTAGCGGTGCCAACCTGGAGAAACGGGAGCCATTAGAATTATTCCGTAACTTAACTTACGGGCTGGGCACATGACACCACCCCGCCATACGCTAAAGTTACACGCTAAGCCTATTCATCGAAGGCTCCCTCTTGGACTGGTGGACCTGGCACACGAGGACGACATTGTCTAACCTCGGAACCCATCGCATCCTTTCAATTCCTTCCCACTCGACTCAGCTGCTGTCAATCGCTCAATTGTCTCTCTCCCTCTGTACAAGTAAGGCCGCGTGAACACAATTCTTTTCTATTCCTTGTACTTGGTGGTTTCTTTCTCATTGTTTACAATAGATGTCTTCGTTGATCCCTCCTTGACCAGAGGGATCGATTCTCTTTTTTCCATTCCTGCCTCGACTGCACTCATTGCGATAGAAAGGTTCAGTTCAATCATGGTGTTTCTGTCGAGGAGCACCACTCTGCGCTTGCGCTCGTCATTCATGCTTTTATGCATGATTTGCGGATTCCTCCTGTCAATGGGAGTGTCTGCGAGGCCCGAAGATGTCGTGCGCCAAAATGTTCAGACTCAACAACCACTAACCGGCGACGATGATGTGTCGACAAGCGACCATCACAGACACCCGCAAAAGCCCCTCAAACCAAAAAACCCCGAAATCTTGCCTGCGATGATAAGTGCGCTGGACGTGCTGCAGGGAGATTACTTCGCAACATGGCAAGGACTCTATCCTACCGGAATCGACTGGACATCGGCCGTTATTGGAACCTATGTTTCTGCCGCTCTTACGACTCTGACAAAATCTTTCGCCTATCTTGCCTCCCCATCAACTAACGAAAATATGATCAACAAATACTTCTCGGAAGTTATTGGTTTCTACTTCGGCCAGGATGCCTTCTCGTTACGAACACAAGCTTATGATGACATGTTATGGGTAGTTCTTGGATGGCTGGAAACCATAAAATTTATTGATTTACATTCGAATTTACACTACCCGAATTCAACACGGCCCGAGTGGTATGGGAAACAATACATACCTGCATTCGCGCATCGTGCACGACTGTTCTGGGAGTTGGCATCTCATGGCTGGGACACCACTCTTTGTGGCGGTGGAATGATCTGGTCACCCTATCTTTTACCATACAAGAATGCAATTACGAATGAGCTATATATCGCTGCGTCGATATCTATGTATCTTTATTTCCCAGGAGATTCTAACGAATCTCCTTTTATAATCGCAGACTCCACACATCCCCCTCGAGAGCCCAAGTATCTACAAGCAGCCGTTGATGCCTACAAATGGCTGAACAGCTCAAATATGACAGATTCTCAAGGCCTCTTTGTTGATGGTTACCATATTTCAGACCTATCTGGAAAGCCAGGAGGAAACACTCATTGCGATTCTCGAAATGAAATGGTCTATACCTACAACCAAGGAGTTCTGCTCACTGGACAACGAGGCCTTTATGAAGCCACTGCAGCACGCTCTTATCTTTCTGATGGCCACAAACTGATATCTAATGTTATCGCCGCGACTGGCTATGACCTTGACCATAATGTCGTGCTTTCGCCACCACCCAAAAACAGCCCTTCTCTGGCTAAATGGTATGGGCTTGGTAGAAACGGTATACTTGAAGAAGCCTGCGACTCCCAGGGATTTTGTTCTCAAGACGGACAAACCTTCAAAGGTATCTTCTTTCACCATTTGACTACGTTCTGCAGCGATCTGCCAGAGACCTCAATTGTTAAAGGCGTAGAAGAAACCTTTGCCGTAGATAGGAAGTGGCACACCAAGAAGTGTTCCGCTTATGCAGGCTGGATCAAACGTAACGCTGAAGCAGCCCTCAGCACAAGAGATACCGGAGGAAGGTTCGGCATGTGGTGGGGCGCACCACCTGCTCAGAACGAAACTAAGAATAGTGAGCCATATCTTCCTGATGATGCTGTTGATTACAGGAATCTTGGAGTACCCAAAAACACTGAATGGCAAGGTAGAAGATACCCAGAAGGCCCAAGTGGAAACAGATTCTCTGGCTATAGAGTCAACGAAAACTATCAGTTTATTGGGATAGAAGATCTCAACGATAGAGGCAGAGGAAGGACTGTAGAAACACAGGGCGGAGGAGTATCTGTATTACGTGCACTATGGGAGATTGTAGATATCAGATAGGTTGTAGACATTTTTCCCTTTATATCAATATCATGGGTATGTAGATATGTATATGAAAATCGGTAATGATAAATTAGAATGGTACTAGATTGATATTAGATTTATTACATACAGACTCTCTCATACTGGGAGCTACGATTGGCCATTGGTGATTTATAATAAGAAGTCTGAAACCCCAGCGAACTTGTTCAGTCCCGCGCAAGATCCAGCCACATCTTCATCAGCCACACGAACGAACCGCCGAAGGTAACATCTTGTAACATGTAATAAGTTAGAATCGACGACCGCTATTTCCATTGTCAACTCATTACAGTCTGAGGGCATTCAGCTCGGATTTCCAAGCCTTTTTTCACATCTCTTCAAACCCATCTCTTCAAACCCATCTCTTCAAACCCATCTCTTCCAACTGATCACCAAGCAATCTGCCGTCGGCGATGTACATTTCGTTCGCATAACGTCTCACGACGCGTAATCAGCTTGTAACCAAGACATTTTTGGGAACCCAACTCCATTATAAAAACAGATCTTTCAAACCCGTCTAAAAGAAGCTCATCGTCGCAAACTCAAGATGGATCATTGGACGGTAAGTAGCTCTTCTCGCACATCATGGCAACAAACATCTGTCTCTGTCCCTTACTTACACTGTGCCATTTAGCCCTTCCGCTATGCGGCTGATATCACTCACACCCTCTCGAAATGCATTCTCATCTACGCAATCCATAGGAACTCATCCGCCGAAGGTATTGCTCCTCTCGTTGTCTCGTTATTCCGCTATTAATACCCTAGAAACTAATCCCAATGTACCAGGTGTCTCCCTCATCACCCAAGTCCTTTATGCGGTTGTATTCTGCACTCGCTATATCGACCTCTTCACAACTAACCCTCACCCATGGAACACAACTCTCAAGGTTTTCTATATTGTCTCGTCGCTCTATATCATCTTCTTGATGCTGCGAGTCTACGCACGCACGCGGGAACGTGAGACGGCCTGGAAACTAGGCGGTCTATGTCTGGTAGGGAGTGCGGCGCTGGCACCTGTTTTGTTCATAGTAGAGAATATGGTTAAACAAAAAAAGAACTGGGGAATCATGGAGGTTGGTTTCATTTTCTTCAGTCGGTTCCTCAAACCGAGTGGCTAACATGATAAAACAGCTCCTGTGGATCTTCTCCATCCTCCTCGAATCCACCTGCATCCTCCCGCAACTTCTCCTTCTCCGCCAAACTTCCGTCCCAACAGTCCTAGACTCATACTACCTCGTGACACTCGGTATATACCGCTTCCTATACCTCCTTAATTGGATCGAGAAAGCTCTCGACATCAACGACCACTCGCTCAACTGGATCTCCGTCATCTGTGGCATTATCCAGACAGCCTTCTACATTGATTTCGCATGGGTATACTACAGTCGACAACGCGTCAAGCTGCGCAACGGCGGCGTCGTCGATACGGATGATCTCGGTCGTGGCTGGCTCGTCGGTCGTGTGCTGGGTAGCAAACACATTGTGGCGAGTCAAGACGATGATGAAGATGAAGAGGGCGATGTGGAAGCGAATCCGAGACAAGGGAAGAAGAGAGCGAAGAATACAAAGTGGGGCGCAAGGGGCATTTCGGTTAGTGCGGATGATGATTTGCCGGATTATGAAGGTCAGGAAAGCGGCACGGTGGATGCAGCTGATGAAAATGCGGGTTTGGATAGGGATGCGAAGATGAAGGATCCGGATGAATTGGCGAAGATTTTGGATGATGAAGGGGAGGAGAGTGAAGAGGATGGCACTTTGCTTCCTAGTGGGAGTGGGGAGCCGAGCGCGGGGAATGGAGCGGAGTGGAGGAGGTAGATTGTGGGTCGGGAAGTTTGATTTATTTAGTATGTGATATGAATTATGGAACTGGTATGTATACATGATGGACTGGAAGGGAGTTGAATGGAAGGCAGAAAACGGAATGGCATAGAAACGAGAAAAGATATCAAGAATGAACACCATTTCTTGTTTGTCATCACTCAAATATCTGGTAGTTGGGAGCGATCAGATGTGGTGGGGCGTCTGTGGTGTATCTCTCTTTTTGGTAGTCAGCAGTCAGTATACCCGTTTATTTGAATCTCATTGTTGAACGATCAAGTCAAGCATTGTTCATAATTTATTATGCATTGCCTTGAGATCTGCACTTTTTGGTTCTTGTTTGAGCAATGACTGCAGTATAGGGGCACGATGGGTGTCGAGATATTGGGGGTTGAAAGTTCTACCTAAAGCAGGACATTCAGAAATGCAGAGGGAACGGTAATGCAAGTTTAAATTATGTTCGGTGGCTTATGGGGAGAAACTGCCAAAGCAATAGCGTGGAGTGTACATATAGGATTTGTAGGGCTCGGTGGTGGTTGATATAGTTTGTTAGGTGCTTGCTGGTGTCAATGATATCTTAATGATATCAGATACAAAGCTTGTGAGGAAGCAATTCGCCATGTGAATTTTGTTGAGCAAACAACTGACATTATCATCTCTTTCTTCTTTCTGCTTTCCAACTCTTCCCCTATCTTATCCTGCACTACGTCCGCCTTCCCATCCAACACCCTTCTCTCTTCCCCTGTCCGCTCATTAACCACACCAGCCAACATATTCCTCAACTCTGTCAACTCCCTTCTTACTTCTATAATCACCTCCTCAATCTTCATTCCTTCAATCACCCTCGTATCTCCCCCCTCATTGCACCCTGCTTCATTTCCTCCCCTCATAATCTCCACCAACCTACACATCCTTCTAGAGCTATCCCCTAGCCCATGCAGTTCCCTCAAATACTTTCTCGTACGCGTCTTCACCACTCCATGGATCATCTGAGTTAATTCTTGTTGTTCTAATGGCGTGGCGATCAGATCTTCAGAGTAGGGGACGGGGGAAGCTAAGAAGGGCGAGAAAGCGGAAAAGGGAAAATATAGTAGAAGCAGAAACTTACAGATACTCCCATTTAGAAGGAGGTCGAAACAGTTCTATAGTGTATATGTCCCAACGTGCTCGTTCAACGCGTCTATGAGTGATTGTGCCTTTTCTTCAAACAAGACTACAAGGATTGCACAATGAGCGAGGTAATTCACTATAGGACACTATGCAGTTGCATGAGGTAAGTTATAACTAAGGTCTCCATTGGATGAGGTCACACGAATCTCTGGATTTACTTTTGGGAGGATGTCTTGGAGTAGTTTTTGAAGTGAAGTAGGTTTGTTTTTTGTTGTGAACAATCAGGTTTTCAACAGATCATTCATATAAAACATACCTGCTTATGACCCGACGGCGCGATCGGGGAAAAGAAGGATCTAGATCACGATAATTTCACTAGAAGGGCTAATAGCAAATTCAAGGCAAGGAGACATAGGGAAGAATCTGCACACGCCTATCACTTGTTCATTGCTCTGTTGTTTGCGCTTGCGTATTAAAATGTAATAAGGGTTGATTGTTACAAGTCATATTTTCAACAGCCTTTCTATCCTAACATAGCTAAAAAGAAAATACGACAAGTCCTTTAACTTACAGTGTTATATAAATCAGCATCTCTTTTAATAGTACAATAGAACGGATTCCCTCTCTTGCATACCGGCTCCTATCAATGCACACCGCCAAATCCAAACCATTTCTCCTCAAATCCTTTCAACTCCTCATAACTATCCCAATCCTCCACCGTAACCAAGCCCTCATCATATCCCTCGAAAGCTGACATTCCAGTAACCAACTTCGGATCAAAAAACACCTCTAATTTTACCCCTTCACCAATAATATCATTCGGAGGCTCAATATTTCCGTACGTTGTCCCTCCCACAAATCTATCATTCGTCGCACGGTGTATACGCGCCCACAGCGGTTTCGGGAATTGTCCATGTTTAATCAAATTCGCATGCACAAACATCCATTTACCCTCTGGATCCGCCTGCAGCATAGTGTGGCCGCCGCCTTGCGGATCACTTTTAAGTGCCACACCAGCAGCTGCATTCAGACGGCCGGGCCCAGCCCACTTCTTGCCGAGCAGCAGAGCAGCGGCGCGGAAGGAATCTCTGTCCCCGCCCATGAAGCCGTAGTATTCTTCGTGGTGGAGAGCGAAGTATTCGACGAGCCAGAGGAGATCTTGATGTTTAGTACGGGAGATAAGAATCTGCCCTGATTCACCTTCGTATTCATTGCGGCAAGTCTGGCCTAGAAGACGCCAGATTGGGTTTGTGGCGTGGGATTTGGTGTAGTCGGGCCAGAGGAGGAGACCAGTTTCAGCCCAATGCGGACCTTCGAAAAGATAGGTCGGGTCGCGCAGGAGGTAAGAATCGGTATCCAGGTAGAGAATTTCGGAAAACGAGGTTTGTTGGATGGCGGCGCCTTTGATATGGAAGTCTTTCCAACCGCTTCCTTTTTCTAGTCCCTCGACTACCCGCACCGTCACATTCATTCCTTGCCCCTTAGCCCCCTCTCCATTCCCAAGCTCTGACAGATCCTTCAGGAAAGCTTTGTCTTTCGCCGACAATTCGCTCGAGAAATGAAATATCTCAATCGGAAGAGTGCAGTTATATGATTTCAAGAAATTGATACTGGTTTGTGCACGGATCACAGCGTTGTGGTCACCTGCTGCCATTACGATGCCTCGCCCTCCGTTTTGGGTAGACGTCTTCTTCGAGCGATGCTCTCTTTGTTTTTCTTGCAAATACATCACGATACCCTGTCTCCACTCGGAGATCTGAGATGAGGGGATATCCTTCCATTTCTGTACATTGCCATCCACGCCATTCCGATCGTAATTGACGCCTTTAACGGGACATGCTGGGGTACTTAGTGCAACTGCTTCATCATAGGATTGCACAGGACGTTGGAGGAACTCCTCGAGGATGTAATCGAGCTCGGAGTGGTGCTCATCTTCGCTGGCGTTGCTCTCTGGAGGTGAGGCGGATGGATCATGTGTTTTTTCAACTTCAGAACCCGATGGAATATCCACTGGAAGATGGCTGTGAACTTGTTGGGGTAGGTAGTCTGTGATTTCTAAAACGTTCAGATAGTGGAAACTGAATAATATCAAGAGTAATGTTATCGTCGCTACGCCGATCATGCGTGTTCGGAAGGCCATTTTGGCGGAGAGCAAATTGTGGCTCGCGCCCGGTGGCGGTGTGCACTAGGACTCCAATTCGGAGTGCGGAGAGGAGGGGAGGCGCATAAATTTCGGAAATGAAAGCACAGTTTGGTCTTTCGAAATTGCGAATTGATATGTCTCGGGTCACTGAAATGTGTGTTGGCAGCAATATAATGATTTTGCAACTTTGATTTTGCTTTTGCTTTTCGTCAGGGGGCGCGGATGGGAAAGGAGTCGGGAATAGCGTTCTTCCGGTCAAAGCTTACGCGGAGTTTGAGATGGATTGACTATATTTATTGGCCAATGGGACTGAGTCTAGTGGGGTGTCAGCACGCTCATTGCAATGCTGTTATTCCTTGGAAGCGTATATTCCTGCCGTAAGGCGTAGGGCGTGGGCTTATACAAATCTGTGGTTGATCTACTGCTGATTTGTGCTGATGAAGGCTACTCGTTAGCTATAGACAAGCTGATGTCCACATTTGACCCAAAAATAATGATTCTTCTCGCGATAAAGCACAACATGTCTTTGAAGGTATGGGTTTACGGTAGTCATTGTCAACGATGAAAAGGTTGTGTCTAGACCCATCTGGACGAGAACAAGTGGAAGCTACTCAACCTCAACCCTCACCACATGACACTGAAGAGTGTTCTCCCGCCGCACTCCGTAGTCTGTAGCTCGAATCATGCTATCAGCTGTCAGCTATCAGCTATCAGCTACCAGCTATCCACATACTTAATCTGAAAAAATCTTCACTCTAAAGTTTCGCAGTATCAAAGCCGTCACGAAAAGAGTACACGTCTTCTTCAAGGGACGGTGTGATGTCTCACGTGGCACACTCGACGTTTCCACGCCCCCTCCCCCCTAGTTAGAACTATCTACTTGGTCTCAAGGATACAGCCCAACCCCGCGACCGTGGCATCTCGAGCTGTACTGTACGTTTGGTTAAGGAAAGAGGGGTCACCAGCATCGAGCCTCGGGAAACGCATCGGAATATATCTTGAACTAATGTCTGACTAGACGGAGTACTTGTAGTCATGACAGATGTACTGTGATGCACGAAGCGGTCTGGGAAAGGCGGCGGCCAAATTCTTCATGTAGGTCGCTCTAGGATGCAGAAAAGCGTGGGAACTCGGACTCCTCTTCAAGCAGCACAACAGCACGTTGTCGCCAATCCATGAGGCCACCCACTTGAACGATGCTCCGTAACGGATTTCATAGCTGGAAGTATAATCATCAACCGTTAATGTCGCAAAGCCGGGTTTTCCCTCCTTTTCATTGTGACTGGGCGAAGCGGCGGTGATTAAAGGCGGTCGCTTACACCAATTACTCCCTGAACGGGTGTGGCTTTCGAAGACTAGGCCTGCATGCAGCACAGACTAACCCGAATAAGCACCCCTCTTTTGCGATACCGTCTTATTCACCGCCATTGCCCGCGACCGCTCTGCGATACACAGGAAAAGGAACTTCTTTTATGAACGACGAAATGGAGGTTTTCTTACCTCTACAACCTTCTGTTCGAGGTTCATACAATGTCTTTACATACTGTCCTTTGCTGATGCGAGCTTACTTGTGCAGTTATCCACCATTTTCCCGCCGTCACCGCCCAAAGCGTCGCGGAAACCTGCGTAGATTTGGTCGCGAAACTAGCGGTGATTGATATTTATTTGCCCTTAACGTTCTCTTCTGCTGTCAAAAGCGTGCCATTTGGATTCTAGGTGAATTCAGCATCTGACCTCATCTTGGATATTGCTTTGCGCATCATTCTAGGCAATCATGCTGCAAAGTACCGGCGCTCTTTTGGAGGACGGCCCTCGATGTATGGCCGGCTCAGTTCTCCCAACAGCGACCTTACCAATACGAGGTGGCTCGGGTTCCGATGCTCCAAAGGATCGCGAGACCTCGCTTTCCTCTACAGATACCTCTGCGTCGAGTGGTCAATCGCAGATCCAGTCCGACTCTTCACACGTTGCCAGACCACGTGACGATACCCAGCCACCAAAGTCTGCTGAGGCTTCTCGGCACAACTTCGCTTCTTCAAGAATATCAGAGCCAACCGGAATGCTTGCATCAAACAGTTCGCTTTCGGGGCCTGTACATCGACCTCAACAGTTCACGTTCTGCTTCCTCCAGGCTTATTTCTCACAAGAGACCGGCGCATACACGAAGAGCGAGCAGGAAGCTCGGGGATGTATTCCACAAGAGCAACCAATGGTCGGCAAGAAACGAGCGATCACCAGTCCACCATTGAAGATAAAGTCATGTGATACTGTAGCGACAGTAAAAGATCTGGGTGCTTGTTGGAGATGCAAATTCCTCGGCAAAAAGGTTAGTTAATGAAGATCTACCCATCCGTTGATATCGAGGTTACTAAATATGATTAGTGCGACACACAAACCTCTTGTAGCGCATGTCCACAGAAGGCTACTCCTTGGTCATCGATTGGTTGTAGACGCGGACCGTTGCGGGATGTGTTGCCACCAGTAACATTATGTTCGCCCAGACGTTCTAGTATCGCGCCAGATGTCGAGAGTTCGGAGGTACATAAATCTGAACAATCCCCAAGGCCAGACAGCCCAGCATCAGCAAACTCCTTCCTGGACAATATCGAACAGCAACGGGATAGTCTGCTTGGCGCAATAGAAAACTCGACTCAGCCGCCGGAGGGCACTGCAGAGAGCAAGGCTCACTGGGAAGCTTGCAAGAACTTCTTCTCGAGCATTCCTATATCAAGTGATGCTGCCAAACTTAACCCCAAAACATTACAGAAAGATATTTCACTGCGTCATGGCGCCACTTGGCTCATGTGGGAAATCCAGAACAACTCGCGTCTTCGGGATATTTTCACAAATAGTCAGCCGCTTCAACCTTCAGATCTGTCAGATATATTCACACTCATCTCTGCGACTGTGAATTACCAAATCCAAGAGCGAAATGTAAGTTCTTTTATCTGATCCGAAATTTCTATAGACTGACAGCATACAGTATCAACTTATTCAAAAATCCTTCCTCTGCTTGCAAGCCTGCATTGAAGTCTTCCAAACGCATAATTCATGCAACCTCGCCCAATTTACTCACGAAACCTGCCCCACCTCATCCTGCCAACTGAACTGTTTCTTACGTCTAGATCGCTACTTGAAAGACTATCTGGATCTCCTCACTATGGTTCTCTTCAAAAACAACGGCCTCAACTGTCGGGACTGGTGGCTCTCCGTCTTCTATAGTCTCTGCATCCAAAGCTACGTCCGCAAACTCCTCATGGAACTCGCCGCCACCGGTGCATTCCAGGACCACATGGCGAGCACAAGCCAATATCTCCATCTCGCCGTGCGTCTGTTCTCTGTATCATGCGGTTCCACATCGAAAAAGGCTTATGATCCGCTGAATCTGGACCTCGACAATCTATCCCAAAACGAACTCATCTTAATGGCCAAACACCAACTTGCAATCGAACAGGCGAAGAATGCTAAGCTTGCCGTCGGACAGAATAGATGGGCTGAGAGCGACATAACAGGTTCGTACAACTATCTCGAGAGATTGTTCGGCGGCATCCACAGTACCCACGTCTCCCCGGTGTCGCGGAAGCGCTCCGACAGAGACAGAGAGGAACGAGAATGCGTCGACCCGGCCGAAAAACCGCATTTCCAGCGCTCGATCCGGAAATCTTTCCAACAGAAACGCCTCCCCAACATCTGCACTGACCTCTACATCTCCAACTCCCCCAGCATAACGTCTGACTCGCGGGAAATCCCCCCGCCTACCTGGTCCCCCCGCCCCTCTCCGTCACAACCCTCCAATCTCTTCCAACCCCAATGGATACGTCCCGGCGAGGCCTGGTGCGGATACTGCCGGCCGGGGCGCTGGATCAAGGGCGCGGAGGCGTGG
The DNA here is from genome assembly GCA_026770245.1 of Clarireedia aff. paspali H2. Taxonomy (NCBI): domain Eukaryota; kingdom Fungi; phylum Ascomycota; class Leotiomycetes; order Helotiales; family Rutstroemiaceae; genus Clarireedia; species Clarireedia aff. paspali H2. The sequence continues at coordinate 140,235 of JAJCXA010000030.1, forward strand.
TGGAACGATCGCTGTTTATTCCACGGGATAAGTGCGGAAACCGGAAGGCCATTTGCGGAGCCGGAGGATGAGAGGGAGGTTGTGGGGGACGGCCTGAGGAGGATGTGGAAGGGCAAGTGTGGGGATTGCGGGGTGTGGGTTACGTATCACAAGGAGGATTGGAGTCATTATTCGGAGTGGTTTGTGCATGCTGCTGATGTAAGTTTCTTTCTTTTCTATGTTTGTTTAGGAGGAAGCATTTTTACTGACATTTGGATCTAGTGTGCGGACAAGAGGAAGAGGTGTTCTGTAGATTGCGTGGATGAGGAGAGGGGGTGCGAAGGGGATGTGGAGGTGGAAATGGAAGACCAAGAAGAGGAAGAGGAAGAGGAAGAGGAAGAGGAAGATGATGATGAAGTGGAGGAGGAGGAGGAGGAGGAGGAAGAAGAAGAAGAAGTAGAAGAAGAAGAAGCCAACGAAAACGCAGACGAGGACAGAGAAAGCGATATGGGAGGCGATTCGGATTATGACTTTGTAAACATGGATAGCGATATCGAGGCAACGGAATAGGGAGTACGGCACATGGTGATATCCTGGGTTAAAGTATTGATGATTTCTGGACTGGATTTGGAATAGGTAGGTAGATACGTAGAGATAGATAGATGGAGGGATGGAATTCTACTCTACTTATTTACTTACTTTATTGCAAATCTTTTTTTTTTTAAGATTTACTCTGTTAATCTGACTTACTCTGTAAGTTAAGTGGTTTGATTGATGCGATTACCTAAAGCGTATAAAACACCAACCATAGACAAATGTCGTCTAGATGACGGATGGATCTAGAACTTTGGCACATCGATAATCATGTAACACTTAGAAGATCTATTCGAGAAGAGAAGTATATAAAGTCTCAGTTCTTGATTTCTTATTCAACTAGTTTAATTTTCTCGTCTTCCTTTACTTCAGACCATATATCTATCCGAATCGAAAAAAAGCATAATAAGCATTGACGGAATCCAAAATTAATTTCATGTATCCATCACCAATCCGGGAAGGTCAACCAATGGCATCTGCCATCTATCAGCTATCATAGCAATATGTGCGCCTTTACGTATATACTGTACCCGACCATCCAGATAGATCCAGACAGCCAGGAAGCGTTAGCACCTACAATAGAGGACACACTCCACCACAAGCAATCTACTCCAGACTCTTCGCAGCCTGTCTCAGCGCCTTTCCAATAATATCCACCCACTTCCCCGCATTCTCATAATCCTTCGCATCAATCGCCTCCACCAACCCCGGGAACACGGCTCCTGCATACCCGGTCCAGAGTCCCGGCGCAAAAACCACATGCTTAAACCACGGTCTACTGTCCAATCCCTTATTGTACAAGAACTGTCTCTCCAAATACTTGTATTTATCATTGACCTTGCGTACCTGATAATACAGCTTAATCTTCGTAGCCCATTTCCACCAGGGGATATTCTCGCCTGCCTTTTCAGCAAGGGCGCTGGCATGGCTATCGTGGTGGGCGGCGGCTGTTTGGAGGGCTGCGACTGCGTGGTAGAGTTTGTGGAAGGAGAGTTTGAGGGTGTGAAGGGAACCGGTAGATGAGGAGAGGGCGATAGTGGGGCGGGCGCGGGCTTCGAGATCTTCGGCTTCGGAGGTGATGCCCATGATGGCGGATTCTACTTTGCTTTCGACGGTTTCAATGTATTTCTTCAAGGCATCGGCATAGTCGGTTGCGTTGAATGGAATGACTGGGGCTTCGGCCAACTTAGCGGTATATAGAGCCCAGATCTTCGCAATGGTGGCGTGGTAGTGGAATCCAGGGTCACCATATGTGCTCATCCAGTGGAAAGAATCATAGTTGGAATGATATTGGTAGACGGCACCATGGGTGCCTTCGTGGTTGACATCGGGTCCAAAGCCCATGTCGATCGAAGGAATACCAGCGAAATCTTGGAAAGCAGTAAAGTCACTACCACTTCCCATTGTGCTGATATGGCCATTCCAGGTATCGCGAACCGTTTGTCCTGGAATAGTTTGGTTGGGTGACGGGACTATGCCGGTGATTTCATATAGAACCTTATTGAGAAGGGGACTTGCGGATGCACTAAATCGTGGACCAGTAGTTCCGACATCGACGTTGACATATGCGACGTTTGCATGGGTGAGCCAAGGTAGATATTCCTCGACCCACTCAGTTGATCCGATTAGACCATATTCTTCTCCATCCCAGCTTGCGAAGACGATTGTTCGTAGTGGTTTCCATCCCTTGGAAAGGGCTACACCAAAGCTTCGAATGACTTCGTTGAGTGCGGCAGAACCGCTGTTGGGGTCTCCTGCACCACCAGCAATCCAAGCATCGCGATGGTTTCCAATAACAACGACCTCATCGAGCAGAGTGCCGTTGATAACACCAATGACATTCCATAGCGGTGTTGTAACATATTCAACCTCATTAACAAGATTGAGAACGAGGTTGTCTGGAGAAGGCCCAACATTGTATTCAACCCCTTTATATTTCAACCCGTTATTTCGCTCCCACCATTTGTTCAAATCCTTCGGACCAGGTCCCACGCCATTTAGAGATTTGAGGATGGGTAAAGCGTCGACGTAAGAGATTGGTATCGAGGGAATGGAAGGAATTGCCCCATCGACTGGCTGTCGTGGAACGCCGGGCTTAGAAGGATAACCTGGGGTAGTACTGCGTAACCGTTAGCGAAGGGAACAATAACGTCATATGACAATGAGGGGCAGAACTTACGGATCTCCAGGTGCTACACTCAAGAATTGTGCACTTCCTCGCTGAACACTGCTAGGGTTTCGAGCTGGTCCGTTTGGATATTGATCGACTCCATTTTCTTCGGTAATTGATCCATCATCACCAGGGTCGGTGAAGAGAACAGCTCCGACCATCCCCAATTCTTGCGCCCGCTTAATTTTGAGACCACGGAAAATGCCTCCATACTTCGCAATAGCAATTTTCCCTTCTAAGCTAATGTTGGCATTCACTAAGTCCTCGAAGTCCATGTATGTGCCATAGTTGACGTAGACGTATGGAGCAGTAACATTGCCAGAAGCAGAGTATCCGTGGAATGTTGGAATGCGATTGCTGAGACCCGTAGTTGGGTCTTCTTCAAGCACATCTTCCTCCAAACTAGCCTCATCTTTGACAACCCAATCGTCCGAATCTCCAGTATCTTTGTTCTTCTTCTTTTCGTATAGAGCCAGTCGATGTCCGCGAGGATAATTGAGATATACGTCGTACGACACAATGTCTGCCTTGATTCCGAATTCCTCCCATCTCTCCTGTGTCCAAAGTACTTGACTATAATTTGCACCTGCCAAGTGAGGCCCGGAGGTGTAATATTTGCTCCAATCTCGTGCGAGTTCAGCCTTGGGAGTTTCGAGGAGGATTTCTTGGAGTTCTTTGTATGTGATGGCAGGGCTCTCTTGGTGGGGTCTGCGATGCGGCCAATCTCCGTGGTGTCGAGGGACAATGGCGAGCGGGAGGAGGAAGAAGAAGGTAGCAGTGAGTAAACAGGATGACAATGCAACGGTACAGAATCGGCGAACGGTATTGTGTGGATACCTTTGTCGAGGCGGAGCGACGTGGATGGTGGCGATTAATGGTGTGCGTTCATTGGATGCCATCTTCTCATTGAGCCTTCTACTCATGATGAAGGTTTGGGTCAGTAGGGATCGGGATAGGATGAAGCATCAAGGATAATTGAGGTTATTCGAAGGAAATAGAAGGGGAACTTGGCAGCAATGGCGATAATTATTCTCGGAGCTGGAGTTCGTCGCGAGAGCTCGTTATTTGAAACGATGCGGGGTGTCGGCTCTAGATATACTGTAAGGTCCAGAGATAGATATCCTGTAACGTCCAGAGATAGAGATGATCTTGCCTTTACCTGGAGATATAAACCGCATAAATTAGATAAGGTGACGTCCGCGGAAGGGGAAGAGAGGAATCCTTCTCAGAGTGGAGAATGGAGAGGAGTGAATAGAGGAAGGGGTAGACAGCACCTTACCTATCTAGGGAGGTACAAAGAGCAATGGCAACATTTGCGCTTTATATTCCGTGAGTTACTTCGCACGTACATGTCGGGATAAACTGCGGGACAGCTGCTTTGGGAGTTGCGTGACGCGAGCCTGCACCTGTCTCTTCCCGATCTCACCCAGAGACATCAGTCAACTCATTCTGGAGCTTCGAGTTCGCGTTCTCTCGCGCCAACCGGCTAATGTCGTCAACGCTTCGGAATTGGATCTGTCGTGAAGCCTTGGCCGCCGTATCCTACATCGCATCAAGCCTCACTGCATGCCCTTCCTTTTCATGCTGGGACTGATGGATGAGGAAAATGGCTTGCGACCGGGCGGAACGATTTACCCAGCAGCCAGATGGTGCATGGTGCGTGTTTCACGTGATGGCACTGCAAAGCGATAATCGGCCTCGATTGCCGATGTTCTCAAGCCAATCAACAATGCTTGCTATGGAATCATTGTTGAGCTGTCCAATCAGAGATGCTCATACTCACGATTGTATACCATCACCTGCACGCAGGAAAATGCGGCTACAGCAAGATCCATGTTGCTGGCGACGGAGTAAAACACGTCGAGGGCTTAAACCGGCTTCGACTCCGCAGCAAATCTCTTGTCTCGCGGTTTGCCGTTACGTTTTCTGCCTCATCTGCCTGCGTGCTTGCTTGTTGCTTGCTTGTTGCTTGCTTGCTGCTTGCTTGCTGCGTGCTTGCTTACTTAATACTGTATCAAAAACTGTTGCTGGTTGCAACCTTCCTGCGCCTGCATACGAGTTTTTGCCCCACCCCTGTATACCGTCTTTCCGTTCCTCACGAGACTCGCGCAGACTTTTCCCTCTTTCTTTAAAACGACCGCTCTCCCATGCTTCGCTCACTGTCATTCGTTTCTCTCTGTATATCCTTCCTCTGTTTCCACTTCGCTTAACATATTTCACCCGTCTTTCATGTATTATTGGCTCGTGAGATAGCTACGCCTGGCTCAGCATTGTTGTGCTTGATTGCTTGCTTGCTTGCTTGCTTGCTTGATTGCTTGCCCATCTCTTCCCAGCAAGGCTCACAGCTTTCTATTTTTCACGTCCTCTCGAGTTTCTCGAAACTCGAGGCACTCGTGGCTGTAAGGCCTATGCAGACGGAGTCGACGAAAAACTAGATCGCCATGGCCAACGGAAAGGTGTCCGGTCCTGCAAAGCTGCCGGCCAAGCAGCTGGCCATCCTTGGTAAGCTCTTCCCCACTTCATCCTCTGCCTATAAATTGTCCAGCAGGCCAGGGTCATCTTCGACTTCGAACTCGTTGATAGTTTCTTCAGTTGCGATGAGAAAGGGAAGTTGCAGTAACTTAACTCGAGCGTTTTTCGGGGGCGCCGGCACCGGCTGGCTTCATGCACACACACTACACTTTACCCCTGGGTACATGACTACCCCGCCAAAATCCCCACTCACCAAGAAAAAGTTCCTGTCCCTACGAAGATTGTCACCAAATTGTTACTTCCGTCAGAATACATACTTGAGCCAATGAAATAATACATCAATTGTGCCATTGCCTTCACTGTGCGTCAGTAATGAAGTTCTCGTTCACGATGTGAGAGCATTGCTTGAAACGTCACTTGGGTCTTTTGAATGCAGTTCGCCTACGAATCGTGTCTCCATGCTGCGACTACTCCGCATGTCGCACACTCAACCATTTATCTCAGCAAATCTAAGATTCGCCAGCTTTCGTCCATCTGTACTAACAATTCATAGCGATATGTAGATTTGCAGAACCAGTCGCTCTGACCTCGGTCTTCCCATATCTTGTAAGTTCTTTTTGCAACTCTACTCTCTACAATGCTTGCATCGCTGACTACTTGAAGCCTGAGATGATCGAGAGTTTTGGAGTCGAGAAGAAGAATGTGGCCATGTGGGCAGGTATCACCTCAAGTGTCTTCTCCATTGCTCAGTGCACGACGGCCGTTATGTGGGGTAGAGCGTCCGATAAATTTGGTCGGAAACCAACAATTCTCACTGCACTGACAGCTACTATGATCAGCAGTATTCTTTGGGGTATGTCGGTCAGCTTGCCCATGGCCATCATGGCAAGAGCGCTGCACGGAGCGTGCAACGGGAATGGTTCGTCAACACCAACTGCACTCACTGACCTGAGCTAACAAAGCATAGTTGGTATCATTCGTACCATGGTAGCAGAGATGGTTCCTCAGAAAGAATTACAACCTAGAGCGTTCTCTATCATGCCACTCGTTTGGAGCCTCGGATCTATCTTTGGACCTTCATTTGGAGGATTCCTCGCCAAGCCTGCACAAAACTTCCCCGAGCTTTTTGGTAACAATAAGTTCTTTCTTAGATTTCCCTATGCATTACCCAACCTTGTGGCTAGTGCTCTGTTCACAATTGGAATTACAACTGGCTTTCTATTCCTCAGAGTGAGTTCATCTTTGCAAGGCCTTTACTCAAATCTAATGACCATCAGGAAACGCTCGAAACAAAACGTCACAAGAGAGACTTGGGTATCGAGTTAGGGAAAAAGTTAGTCGGCTCTACACGGGCTCTCTGCTCCCAGAGTCGGCCCAAGAAGCACTTCCGTCGACACTCTGTACACGACGAATCCTCTGAATCTCTCCTCAGGCCTACCTCTTCTGCCGGGTCAGATTCCACGGAAGCTTTCCAGGACAGTTTCGGATCATCCAAGCAGAAGAAATCCAATGCTCCACCCAGCATTTGGGAGGTCTTCACTCGCCAATCCGTCATAAATCTTATTGCTTATACCTTTCTCTCTTTACACTCGGTAGCCTACGATCAAATCCTTCCTGTTTTTATGCACAACCCACCTCAAATTCACGATCCCACAAATACGCATCTTCCTTTCAAATTTTCCGGCGGATTCGGAATCGGACACAGCAGGATCGGGACCCTTTTCACTCTTTATGGTGTAGTTGGCGGCTTTATCCAGTTCTTCATTTTCCCTCCAGCAGCGCGCTATTTCGGAGTCTTGAATTGCTTCAAAGCCTGTGGAATAACGTTCCCTATCATATGTTTGATAACTCCTTACACAGCTCTCATCGAGGACCCCTCTCGACAGCAAGCTATTATGTTCGCCATCATGATTATCAAGTCCTTTGCGGTCATATTTGCTTTTCCTTGCTCGGTGATCCTCCTCACGAATTCTGCTGCGAGTTTAAGAGTCTTGGGCACTCTGAATGGCGTTTCGGTTTCTATTTCAGCAATCGGAAGAGCTATCGGGCCGGCTTTGATTGGAACATCATTTACATGGGGTCTTGAGAAAGGATATATCGTCACCCCTTACTTTCTACTTGCCGTGATCTGTGGCATTGGCGCCATTCCTATTTGGTATCTTGAGGAGATGGAGGGATTTAGCAAGAGTGGTAATAGTAGTGATGAAGAGGAGGAGGAAACATTGCTTTCGGGAGACGACGAGGAGACTGGCCTGCTTGCTGGTAATGAGCGTCTCTTAATAGGCTCTAATGAAGAAGCTTTAGATGTAGTAGAAGGTCCACCACTCGCTATAGATGTGAAGAAACGACGGGGGTCGACAAACGAAGCGAGGATATCTGACCCCATAGGAATTATGGGGGGAAGTGTAGGGCGTGGAGGCCCTAGGAAATTAAGTAACGGTTTTGCTGCGTCGAACATGGGTCAGGGAACTGGAGGGAACAGCTTTACATGAATGGATTCTGGGATTCTGTGAGTATACATTGGGCTCGAGAGGTGCATGTTTTGATGCATCATTTGGACGTCTATGAGTTGTATCATTTCGACGAACATATTTATGCGTGGGGTATATACATATATAAAAATGGTTATTAGATTGATGATTAGATAATGAGATACTGTTAGCTTTCTGAAGCCTAGGGGTAGTATCGTGCTTAGTGTTGGATACAACTTTGACATCTTCGTTATTTTGATAGATCTGAAGGACGCCGTCGACGACTTTACCTTCGTACTTTGCTTGGAATACTCGGTCATAGATTGCTATCTTCAAACTTCCGACGAATCCAAGAGAAGAGATCAACAACACCACAGGATAAATATGAACAACCGTCAAGGATGCTGGATCACAGTGAGATTCAGAGAGTTAGCTCGGTTTCTATCACCGCTCAACTAAACGCATCTCCACGGACAAAAATGGCGCATCAATCGAGAACGAGGATTCTGCAATTATATCGACCAAGAAGATTGTAAGTTCACTTGTACTATGTGGAAAGGCATGGTGAAGCACTCGATAGAGCCATATCACACTCTCGGCATGGTTAAATAACTTGAATCTTACACTCCGAGTGTCAAAAGTAGCCCGGGATTTCAGAATGGCCGAGGGTACGACAGCTTCAATGATTGAAAAAGCCATTACCGAATACTTGGAAACCAACAGGATGCTATGCTATCAGTGATGTGTGATGGAAGAACGAAGTAGCTCAACTGATTCAGTGAATTCCTCGAGCTGTTTGGGTGAGGTTGTCTATGGTCTGCATACATGAGAATAGAATACTTCTTTACCTTGCCGAGAGAATCCATCCCTTGTTGGTAAAGACTCACTGACTATCCCTTGGAGAGTGTTCCCGCATGAGGTATCTAATACTCTCAGAAGTGTAGTTCCCAATCGTTCCCCAGTCATATGTACCCATAGTTCTACTTCTTGTTATTATTAGTCCATGCATCTTAACTATGAATCTTGTAAAACTCTTCATGCACGCCCAGTCAGCCACTGAATTTAATATTATACAATATGACGAGGCTTCTGGGTGTCTTGATTTATCACTTCGGTAACAGACCACAGTGAATAGTTCCTGTGGAAAACTTCTGGGAAACAACAACCAAGTATAGGTTAAAGCAAAACAACATTCAATGGGTGAACAGTCCTGTTATGCGACGATAAAAATGCCACGACATTCACTATACGGTATTCGAACCCTTCAATGCAGAGTAATCCAAAAGTTCAGTCATCTTTGGACAAAACAAAACCGACTGCCTACTCCTTTGTGATTTGTTGACACACAGCAGCTGCATCAATAACAAGCCTTTGAAACCATCTTTAGATCTGTTATCTTCTATGCTACATTTGCCGTATACGCAAAGCTGTCGACCCATTTCCAGTGAGGAGGTTCATCGTCTTCTGCGTAGCCTACACTCTCCTGAAAGCTAACTTGAGACAATCCAGGAATGGCCCCTACGAAAAAGATCATACATAAGTCTTCAGCGTCCCCAGTCAGTCGAGGAGACGAAAAGGATGTAGTATCCTCCACGGTATTCGAATCCAAAGACGACTGCGAAAAGCAAACTACAAAAGAAACTACAATAGAAGCAATGGATACTCCCGACAAGCCGCGCATAACCATTATTTATAGAGACAGCATCCTCCAAAGGAGACCTCAAACCACTTGCCAGTACATCATAAACAAAGCAGACAGCGAAACATGCGGAAAGCCTGTGAAGGAGTCGGGGATGTGCGGATGGCATTTAAATCTTAGTCCGGACGGCATCGCTTGGCTGGTGGGTCCGGAAGGAAATCCATCGTCGACGAAACATATGGACGCATCTGACTGGGAGTGGAGCGAGACTGCTGATAGATGGGTGAAGAAGAGATATCGTATAAGTGAAGTTGAGGTTGCGGGGGATAGTATGGATGAGGAAGAAACTGTCGTTGTTCATGAAGACATGTAATGGAAGATACAAGGAGACAAGAATACATACCTCAGCCAGCCACATGCGGTAGACTGTCTGTTTAGGGGTGGCTCGAGTAACTCCCGGCAAAGCGATCTATAATGAAACAAGGTCAGCGACTAGACACAGCACACATCATGGATTGGGATAGTAATGAGACATCTGTTGATACGAAGGAGCAATGCATCACCCACGCGCAAATGAATTTACTTTCTAGGAAACTTCCTGCAGCTGTGCCTCAATTTAACATATCGTATATTTGGATGTCATTCTTAAGTCTCAGCCTAGGTCCCTAGGATGAAGGGACCGGAGAATGCATAATAAAATCGACCATCTAGCAGTACCTTTTTTTTAGATAGTCAACACTTGTTGCGAGGTGCATAAGAACAGCAAGAGAACAATAATGACGTGACCTGTGAATTGCTGCATCTCATCGTGAGCCTTGTAGAAAGTGACCATGGTTGTCCCTGTACCTCGAACATCCAATTAATCGAAATTGACAGCAAGCCTTTCGAACCTATAAGAATGACTCTACTTTACTCTATGCGTCTTTTCAAAAGTTATATCCGACTAGCCGGCAAATTTCAACTTCTCATCGACAGGTCTTTTCCTGACACAAGCGCTCCACGACTACTACTGAAATTATTTACTAACATCCTTCATCTCTTTGTTCGCTACTTGTTTCATATCTGTTCTCCCGTATGTTCTCCGCTTGCTGTGCTGTTCAGTGTAAATGCGTAAGTATGAAAACTATAGGTATAAAAGGCGAGAAGCAGACATGGGGAAATGGACAGTCTTCAAGTTCACTTTAACCGTGGTCTGTAGTTGGGCGAGAAATTTGCTTCTCTCGAAAGTAGGAATACTATCCTCAATACTATCATCCACCATGGACGTCAACGTCATGGTCAAACTCAACACTACCTCAATTCCCATATACGACTCCGTCGCACACTATGGTAGAAACTCACTTGACGTGCGGTTCTGGATCGGCGTCGCCATGTACGTCTACTTTTGTGTAGCATTATTCAGACTAGCTGGCCAAATTCCATTTCCGCCTAATGAAGTTGTTCGGGCCGGGGCGAACGGAGAAATGCAAGTTGCAGACGAAGATCTCCGCCGTGAAATTTTGAGAATTTTGGGCATCAATGTTATTCAAGCAATCATGCTGATTATGTTCATTTCGGATATCATGATACGGATTGTAACGTTGTTCTTGGAGTGGTACGTTCGTAGGTTTCGGGCTGAGATTGGAGAGGAAGAGTGAAAGGTGATCCTTTGAGGGGGTTGTTACTGATATGAAGATTCTCTCTTCACACAGATTGGTATCACATTGGTGAGAAACATTGTGCTTGCAATTACTGGCTCTGTGGCTTATATGAGAAACTCAAATACCAACTACATCAGCTAGTCTTAACACTAACATCTCTCCCCTTATGCCCTCGGTTACACTCTCGCTTACATAACTTCATCAGTTCTGCCGCAGACCAGCACATTTCGTCTACACACAAAATATATTGAATCTCTTCTTCATCAACTACCCAGTCCTCGCTCAATCATTCAGAAAACATTCCATTGACCATCCATTCCTCAACCGCAATATCCAAACACCAATCCAAGAACCAAAAGCACCAAGTCGAACACCCGGTTCTGAGAAACACCATTCCAACCATCATGTCTACCATCAGCTTGCCGAGACAAACCACCGCATTCCTCACCCTCGCTACCACCGGAGTCTTTATATTCCTCCCACCCACTTTCCTCACCAAAACTTTGTTTCTCATCGCTATCACAATAATCGCTGCGATTCATTGCTATAGAACCAAGAGACAGGCACAGGTGGAGAATTCCGCCTCGGGTGCAGAACGCAGGACAAGAAGAAAACCGAGTGAGAAGCAACTTGCGCAGATTAGACATCAGCTGTTCGGACAGAAGGGTTGGGAGAAGAAGGCTGAGTTGCCGATGTTGGATCACTGATCGCTAATATTAAGATGGCCATGGCGAGGATGTCTCGGAGGAGGATGATTGTATAATTGCGATGACATTCGTACATATAAGTACATCGTTTGTACTAAAGGCCTTACCTCTATGATTCTTGATTCACACAATCCGAAACATTGATGTTGTCCAAGGGGCAGTCTCATGTTTTGAGGTTGTTAACTTGAGCTTCTCCTTCTTGCATTCGTATAATAAACTGCGCCCAGCGCATACATACATCTCATTCCAGCTACCAGACCACTGCTCCCATCCGCATGACTCCAGTCTCTGCACACTCAATAACACTAACCGCCGCTCTACTCATCTCAACTTGCTTTGCCATCGAATTCTGAGCGCCAAAGCTTTCTGTCTCCATTCTCCTCATCACTTTCTCAACATCTATATCCTCTTTCTTCGCCTCCCTATTCTTCTCTACCAACTTCCCTGCCATTACCCCCTTTTCTTCATGAATCCTCCCTTCCACCTTTTTTCTTTCTTTCCCCACTTCGATTTCCTTCCCCGAATTACCACTCCCCACCACCTCACCAGCCCTCAAGATCCCCAACAACTTCGCCACCAACTTCTTGACTCCTCTTCCCCTTCTCCTATCTCGTCCCCCTACACCTACTCCCCTGTTTCTCCTTCCCCATTCCACAAAAGCTCCTAGAAGCGCAAAAGCACATTGAACATATTCTTCTCTCGGCGCTTTAGAAACCTCTTTCTCCTTCATCTCCCCCGTCTTTTTATCCTCCTCCTGCCCCTTAACTTCTCGTTCAGGTTCCTTCATAACCCATTTCCCATCCTTCGTCTTCACCCACTCACATTCACTGTCACATTCTTCACTCTGTCTTTCTTCCTCTCCTCCCTTCTTCTCAATTACTGCCTTCCCCTCCCCAATCATCTCCTTCCTCTTATCAGCCCCTGACTCCAAAATCCCCACCAACCAACCTCCCAATCCTTCCCAACACACTTCAAATTCCTCCCTGCTCATCTCGTCAAGCACAAATCTTCTCACTTCTCGAGAGATATATATTCCATTTCGTACATTCACATGACTGAGTAATTGCAGATCCAGGAGATCGTCTAGGTTGAGGATGAATCTATTCCAAGTTGAATTGTTAGCAGAACATTCACAAGCAAGGAGAATGAAATACATACGAATCTTCATCGTAGGAATCATCATACTCGGCTGAAGCAGAAGCAGCAGCAGCACCTCTCAAAACACCGTAACTTACGACTCCAGAGCCTTCTGAAGCGAGTAGTGAGATTAGCGCAAGTAGTTTGTAAGTTGATTGGTCGAGTGAGAGTTTGAGGAGATGGATGGCCTGGATGATAGGGTTTGTGCTTGCAAGAGGGGTGGACGGAGCTGAGGGGTTGAGAAACATTGTGTATTGTAGTGTAGTGGCTGATGTGGTGTGAATAGAAGAGAGGTGAGTTGTGGAGGAGAGTTAATTGGGAACCCGAGATTTGTTCTTAGACGTGAGGATGCAATTGAAGATTGAAAGAGAGATTGAGACAGCAACTGTAAATGAGTGATGAGTGATAGAATGATCGTCTTTCAGCAATTCAGTGGTTAAGGAAAGTGACACAACTTGTTCGGTCAACGAACCTGTTAGAAGACTCCTTTGAGTGACTAAAACAAACAAAGCTATACGAATAACAAGACTCGAAGATAAATGAGTGCAAGAAAAAAATAAACGAATGCTGTTGAAACGGAGAGATGAGATACTGGAAAACAAGAAAGGAGGGAGAAATGATTAAAAAAGAAGGCGGCGTTGAACAAACAAACATATACTCCTACTACTCTCACCGCAAAACAAATACAAACCAATCCGCCTCACATCCTTATCCTTACAGTACTTCGTAATCCCACATCCTCATTCCGATCCTCAGGCCAACCGCCCGACCACCAGCAAGAGCCCAACACAACACCGCGCGCTCACTATATATACATTAATCTCTCTCCAAATCCACACAACAAACGCAAATTCCAGAGAAATGAAAAAGGGTCGATTTCTCGGTCTGGCGATCCGTGGCTAAGGCGCCAAATCTCAGATCCGTAGTCCTGGATGCTGGGCCTGCGGCCGCGATGTGTATTATAAGATAAGACTTATTTACGTTATCCAGTAACGCAGCTAAAAATCAAGGCACAGGGGAGCACTTTTCTTGACTACTCCCGTGTAATAAAGGAATGAGGTATCGAGATATGGATAGGCAAGCGTAAGGGAGTAATGTTTGGTTGGGTGATTGATTTTGAATTGATTGTGTTCGTTCGTTCGTTGGTTGGTTGGTGGATCAATGCCGGGATCGCCCAGTATTCCCTCCCTCTGCATGGCCACCTCCTTTCGCTTATCTCAATGACCAACCATCACAGCACAGCGCCTAGCGCATATCAAAGCATAAGAGTGTAAAGAATGGCGACAAGAAGATACTACAGCAAATAGGATAATACAGACACGAATAAGCCAGGAAGATTTCTTAGTCATACCAGTAATCATATTCATATCTATTAGACTAATTTCATCTCAGCTCACATCTCCTCAATACAAAAAGTGCATCCACACAATCCCCGTATCTATCATGAAGCAATGGATCTGTCCATCTATGCAAGTATGCATCTCTCAACACCAGACGCCAATTCCACAGCGCAGACAAGACAATTGTAAAAAGAAACGGCCCGTTGCAACGGCAACCATGATTGAGTCTTTGGCTCATTCATCTCATCTCTTGTCCCAGTGGTTTAAGAGCAGAAAATTTCAACGCCATTACCATTCCCCACCCAATGCAGCAACATGTGAAGGACAAATTTGAAACGAACAATAACAAAAGTAAAGTAAACACAAGAATCTTAATGTCACTCCAATGTAAACACTCTCATCACTCATCCGCACGTCAATGCATAATCATACAATCCTTCTCCCCTTACAGCGAACCCATCTACCTCCACCCTCCTTTCCCCGCAACGCTCATAACCGTCTCCCTAGGCTTCGGTGCACTTCCCACCGATCCCATACCCGTTGCCGCCGCCCCAGTTAATCTAATCGCCGAACTGCCTAGCGACCCACTAACGCTTCTGCCCGTATCAATAGTCGTCCGTCTCGAGTGCCCATGCCCATGACCATGTTTAATGATCGGCGCCGTTCTTGGACTCAAGACATTACTCTGAAAGCCCGACTCCTTCTCACTCCTAACCATCCTCCTCGCATGACTGGCCGTAAATAGAGTATTTTCACTCGGCGGCGATGCAGCAAGTTGAGCCGCGGTCGGGCTCCTGGTTCTGCGTTGACGGGGCAAAACATCCGAAGCAGAATGGGAATGGGATGAACGGGAAGAGAGGGAACCGGAACGTTTAAGAGCTTGGCCTATCCTGACCCCATCGGAACGATCGACTTTGAAATTCTCGGTTTCCGAGGCAGAATTATTGCCGCTGTCATTGGCTGCATCATCGGTAAACTCGCGGAACGGGGATCTGTTTGCGCCATTGTTAATGGTTCGTAATGGGGAGTTTTCATTATCAGATGAGGAAAGATTGGTGATCGTTGGTGGTGGTGGTGATCCTACCGATTTTTTTGATAGGAATCCAGCCTGGAACCGACTATTCTTCGGTTTGATATCCAGCGATGATTGTGGGGCCATAGGAATCGGGGACGATCCAGGTGAGGTAGTAGAGACATCGCCGAGGTAAGAGGGTAGAGGTGGTAGGATAACGTTTTCTTCAACAATTGAGATGTCCGGTGTCGAGTTAAATTTCTGTGGGGTCTTCTCAAACTCAGCCAGGGCACCAGCATCATCATCATCTCTCCATCTAACACTGCGCTTTGAAGTCTTCTTGGGTGTCAGGTGAAGACCCTTCTTTACTGTATTTACCTTTCGACGTCTCGGTGAGGCTTTAATAGGAGATGGAATCGAAAGCGGGACTGGTAAGCTCGGCGTCAGTTTTGGTGCGGGAATTGAGTCGATGTCAATGTCGATTTGCTTCTTCCGCTTGGGTGTACCACGCTTGGTTGGGGCAAACTTCTCGGCAATGTTCAGTGACCCATCTGGTTTGATGACCTGTGCTGCGGTAGTTGAGCAAGTCTGTAAAAGTTTGGAAAGAACGTTCTTGGCATGTTGAACTGCATCCTCTTCAGTCATACCAAGAATGTCATTCAAGGAAGATATGATTTCAAATTGGGCAGAAAGCAGCACTTGCAAAACGCCCGCATCGGCACCTTTCTCCTGATCCAAGACATCTCTGTACGCATCTCTCGCAGCATTGGCCTTTAGAAGTTCCGCTTCCCGATTCAAGCAAGCAATATCGGCACTGTCGTCACATCCGTCTATGTCAATGATCTGTCGAATACTATTCTGTAAGGCTGAGTCAATTGCACGCTCCCAATGGATTTTGTGCATTCTTTGATGATAATGTTGTCGGCTGTTTTCCAGCTCCAAAAGAATGCCCTGGGCTGTCTTTCGCATAGCTGCCAAGCTAGGGGGCATCTCTTCATCTTCTCGAGAATCACAAACACCGTCGAAAGCCGCGATCCAGGAGGATAAAATGCTGATTCTTCGTTTGATCTGTTGTAACTTCTTCATCTGATTAAGTTTCTCCAGTCGCTCTGGGGCCGAGTTTTCAAAAGCCGCTCGGATGCGAGCTACACCTTCGCGAGCAATACCATCTTTCTTCTCGTTCTGTTTCCTAAACTTAGCGAAGGCAATATTCTCTGCATCCTTCTGCTGTGCTTTGAGTTCGTTAATCATCGCCATCTGCTCATCAATCTTCACCAAGAAATCTTTGACGTGTCTATTGACATTGAAGACGTTTCGTGTGACCTTGGTTTGAATGTTCTTCGCTCGATTCGCGTATCTTAAGGTATTTTGTGTTTCATCAAAATGAGCGCTCGACGGACTGACACAAACAATCATGACGGTCCGGCAGTTTCCTCCCAAAGAAAACTTCAACAGTCTGGTAAGTTTTGAGTTTCTGTACGGTACGTGGTTCTTCTTTCGGGGATCGCAAAGGGCATTGATACAGCTTCCCAGCGCAAGAAGGGATTTGTTGATATTAGCACCTTCAATCAAACGCTCTCCTCGATTTTTTGTAGCACTCGCACGTTCGCTTCCTGCCAAATCGATGATACTGAGTGTTGCCATAGTGTGTGGTTCGTTGACTGCAGCGTTTCTATCCTTTTGGGCAACATTGATCTGAAGAACAGCGTGAGACCGAGAGGACGTCGCGTTAGCTGCCGTTGGTGAAATTGTGCGGTATTCATTTCCCTTCACAATCATATCCATCACTTCTTGTACATCCTGTGGCCGATGACTCGAAAGCCCTGCAACTGATACGGCTTGATTGGCGTCCTCTCGTAACATCAGCCCTTGCTTGCTTCCATCCGGAACCAGTAGATCTCGAATCGTCTCGTTATAAATTTCTAGATATGACAAGGTAATCTCCGTATGTTTTTCCTCCGACCTTTCACTAATCTTCTCGAAGAGTTCTTGCATTGTCAAGAAAATAATTCCCGGTTGCTGAGCCGTTCCTGTAATCGTATGTGTTTTACCGCAACCAGTAGCACCGTACGCAAATACTGTGGCATTGTACCCATCTAGTACGCTATCCAGGAGCCCTCTCGTAGTCGCCTCGTAAACATCGCTTTGTGTAGTATTTTCATCAAACACTCGATCGAATGCAAATGTTTGGTCCTTGACTCGTTTGCCCATATTTGAAACCACAGTTTTCGAGAATCTAGTAACCGGACTATCCTCTGGAGGGTCGAAAACACTGCTATTGTTAGCACTTGAACTGTGACAGTTGATAAATTACCTACAGGCACCTATCATCGACCACTTTAATAACAGATCGGATTCCCTTCCCACCCAATTTCGGTGTGGGGGGAGCTGCCAAAGATCCCTCGCCCAAAAATAATGTGCCATCGTCGGATTTTGTGCTATAAAATTATTTAGTACAAGTCGGTGTGGAGCTCAAACGAACGAGGGGTACAAACATTTGAGCAGCTTCTCGAATAGTAAAAGGTCGAACACGAACTACGAAAGATCAGCAGGCTTCCTTATAGATATTCACCTAGATTTCCATACCAGTGACCGAGATTGAAGATGCGTCCGACGCCATCTTGTGGGTCGAAATCGTGCTGTTTCTGAAAACTCGTTCTCCACAACTCGAAGTAAACAGATTAAACACCGCCCTTAGAATTAAAATCAAAATAGAAAGCTCGGAGGTGAACAAAAGAACCTGTGGTTAAAAAGTAGAACAATATTGCTGGGTGAGTTTTGCAAAAACAGAAAGTAAAAGAATGAGGGTATCGTGAGGTTTGTTGTCGTGTTCGAGTCTGCAGTGTTTGCGTTGTTCTCGAAGGTCCCCCCTAGTAAAGTTTTGAAGCGAATGGAAGGAAAACACCGCTAGCGGTTGGCCCACCAACAGCTTTCTATAAGTAGTTTAGCGTACACCCCTAGCCCATAGCCTTATGCAGGGCTGGTTCGCATGTACTGACAAGCCGAAAAGGGTCAAAAGTGTACACGGGTGTTCCCTCGATATCAACTTTTCATCCGAACAAGTCACATGCCATAGAGTTCCGATATCTGTATGCGCATATGCACGAAAACCCCTCTCCTACTTCGTCTCACGTTATCATCAATACATGAGTACGAAATCATGATCATTTTTATCATATTACATGAACTTGGTATGGTATCTCTGGGTGTCCTTTCGTGTAAAAGCAACCATCAAAAGCAAGACGTACAGATCCTATATGTTGAACTCCAACATCGCCGAGGATCTCCAAAAGTAATCCCCATTCCATTTTCGCTAACCTAAATGCATTTCATGTCCCATATCCACATACGCCTCACTTATAACCACATTACACACCATTTTCACCTATCATCATGGCCCTAACTACCAGGCCCACCACCTTGACCAATATCGAAAATATTCAAGGGCCATGTAGTACCCATCCCGGCCATTGGCCCACCAAGATGAGGTTGCTCCGTAACGACACCATTGGACATGTCGGACATTGCTGGATTCGATTGTGACGATTCACCGTTACTAACATCTCTGCCACCAAGTTGCATTAGCGCGCTAGCAGAATAACAGTCCTGGGGTTCCAAATTGCGCGCCATTGCCGAAGTCCACTGCTGCCACGCTTGGGTAGCTGAGTTTGTCTGAGTAGAAGGGCGGTGCCATGTGTTGGGAGCCACTTGCGATGCTTGAGCGGCAAAGGCAGCCAGTAGTGGAGCTTCAACCGAATCTGTGGTAGCGACTGGATAGTTTGAGTACAATTGGGAGTCTTGCTGTGCATATCCTACATCTGATGTGTTCGAGGTAGTTTCAGTGTAAGGTGGGTATTGAGTTGCTGCCGGGTATGGCGTCTGTGAATGAGACATCTGAGTCTCGACAGGGGCATAATTAGCTGTGGCATTGTCGTTGTTGGATGAGCCATCGTTGTAACTGAAATTCTGTGTGGTCGTCGGATAGCCATTGCTTGTATTCGGAGGCTGTTCCATGCTTGATTTCGCGTCTTGGGGAGGGTTACCATTTGTAGTATGGCCGTTGCCGTTCTTCGTGGGCAGACTTCTAGTCAATAGGCCAAGAGTACCATCGGTGACAACCCGAACGGCTTCCCGTAGTCGTGTTCCTGACCCTGTAATTGTTAAAACAAAATGTAAGGAGCTGGTAGATTCTTCTTACCTAGGAGCGCACCAAGATCCCCCATAATATCCAACCAAATATCCATTTCTTCCTTTAGAGCCGCCAGATCGGCCGTCGTGGTATTACCTCGCTTTTCCCACTGAGCGAAGAGTGTAGTAGTAATAGCCATAACATACACTGCAGTGTTGTACCAGGTTGTATCGAGACTTTTGAACTTCTGCAATTGCCGCACAACAGCTAGCATTTGCCGAGAAGATTCGACGCAGATCCTCATACTCTCAGCATTGAAGTCGGGGTCATTAGTCATAGAGACAGAAGGATGACGAAGAAGGAGGCGGAACTCTAGAGGCCATGATTGTGCATAAAGAGCAAATACTCTGCCCTCTTGCTCATTAGCTCCCAGTTTACCATCAACGAGTTCGGCTGGTAAAGCGTCCTTCCAAGCACGGATTTTCGCCTCGAAGGTGTTAACAAGTTGGAGGTAATTTTCAGACCGTCGACTAATTGAGTAAATGCTAGAATATAATTCCAAGTATAATGGTATCAGCTTGAAGGCTTGTATACCAATTTCGTGGAGAGATTTTGTGGGTCGATAGATGTTAGGATCGTTTTCATCTTCTAGATCATCATCGATAGCTTGAGGCATCTCGGCATCGTAATCTTCGATGCGAAACGGCATTGGACGACCCAGTTTCCCACTGAGTGTGACATTCACGGTAAGAATTACCCAGAATATACGTCGTCGCATTTCAATTTGGAGGGCAGTCGGCATCACGTCAGGAGCGCATCGTTTAACCGAACGATGCAGGCCGAGCTCAATGGCGAAGGACATGGCGCCACGTGCAAGCATCCAACTTGCACCAGGTTTCGGGAAGTTTCGAAGAAGCATACAAAGAAGAGCCATAGCCTGTACATCGTGCACAGTACGGCTGGCACACAATTGCCAGTATTGACCGAGGGCAAAGTGGTAGTGGGTATTGCATTGCGTTGTCAAGTTGGCCTGCTGAGCCGCATCTTCGTAATTTCGTACTGCATACTGGAAGTACATGATAGCAAAGACCGTATGAACCATAACGGTCTCCGCTGTGGATGGGCGAAATGTAGGGTCATCATACATGCGAGTTAACTGGGAAATTAGCGAACTGTTCTAAATCGGTGATTCTCCACATACCAATTTCATAAATGTTGCTTGATGTAACAAAGGACAGTATGGGTTTATAACGCGGAAATACCATTGAGCATATGTGAGACCCTCAGAGCGTGCCGGTAATTCAACCTTCTCTAATCTTGGATTGAAATTTAAGGTCGTCTGAAGGAAGGCCTGATAGGATTTGTTGTAGAGTGGAGTACTGTGTAAAGAAGCATCAGGCTCGTCCATGTCTGGGCATCGGAAATCCGCAATGTCTATCTCCATGCCAAGGATAGACAGAGCAGTCCCTGAGATAGAACTAAGATGGGAATTTCCGGGAGCTACACCAAGATAATTGTCCTCCAAAAGGCCTGCTCGAAAGGTAGGTAGCGCTCGAAATATGTTTGTCTCTTGATTTTGGCCTGCGCTCAAAGAATTGACATTCGAGGATGCGTATCCTTGACTTGGATGGCCCCAAGTTGGTGGTACAGAACTCGAAGGCTGTCCATATCCGTATTGCTCTTGCCCCGGGTCGTGGTAACTGTTCGAAGACTTGATGTCCACACCACTCTGCATCAATCGATGTTCTAATTCATGCAATCGGTGCTGCAGATCTCGATTTTGTTGTTCCAATCCCTCAACATAACCACGCGAGGTCGCTCGACCCGTTATTCGGTCAGTTGTCCGACATTCTGTATTGTTTTGTAAACATGGCGAACAGCCGCCGGGCAAACCATCGCATCGAATTTTCCGAACCTATGATCCCATGAACCAGCACCGGTTAGTATAGGCTTCATATCGCCCCGAAGCTTGCGCTGGGGGTGGGTGGTTCAGGAACTTAAAGCCCACCAACCTTACAACGGTCGCAAGCTTGACCGGTTCTGGATGAAGCTTGCAATTTCTTCTTCACGGTATTTGAGAATTCCTCGGGATGTTGTTCTGATTTCACTTGCTTCGACGGAGGGCCGTTTGCGCCATTTGGTTCTCCAGAAGCATTTCGCTTTTGAGGCATCGTCGCAGTTAATTTTGGCACGGATTTTGCCGTATTATGATAGGGCCTTTTTGGGTCGAAATGGAAGAAGCCGTCTGGTACCCAAGGCGTTTCTGAAGAACTTATCTTCTTGCAGATGTTAGCAGAATCCTTCACACTCCATTGATTCGTGGGGAGGTTGTCGCATGTAATGTGGAACTGGGGCAACGGGTGGAATATGGATTATGTGTATTCTGACAATCAAGATTGTGATGGATGGAGCGAGTCGATTGAATGAAATTTCCAAGATTGAGAGATTGCACGCCGATAATTATCATCATTGAGCGGATCCGACAGAGTAAAGCGCTGCAAGCCTAGATGCGCCGACAGAATGGGGCTAGTACTAATCCGAACAAATGCGGTACCCCTGAAAGACCAGATTAGTAGTCGCTTTTGATAGCTGATGTAGCTGGGAATGTAGCACGCATGAAAACGAGTAAAAGCCGGGCAAGGAAGATATGAGCACACTTGGGGCAGCATATGAGGGGCGTGAAGGGGATGATGGCAAACGGGGTGGAATGGGAAGGGAAGGAAGGGGAAGGAAGGGGAAGGAAAGGGAGCTTGAATTTGGCCTACTATATGAGTTTCTTAGAAGACGTCGAAGACCCAGACTGTACGAGTGAGTGCAAGTCTTTTGATAAGTTACTACAGCTGCGCTTGGCTTACATCCGGCTAGATATAGGCCGAGGTACGAGACCGGAAGAGAGAGGCGATATCTAAGATAGGTAGAGAGCTGTCCTCCAGGACGACGGGATAGAACCAAACGACGAATGGATTGAAAAGAAAGCAACACACACAACAGTAGAACCATGGGATGCTTGAATTGCAGAGGCAATTTTACGAGGAGAGCAGACCTGTTTTGTCATCGGAGTCAAGCCCTCTTCCCCGCTGCTTAAGACAAGAACGGCTACGAGCGAAACAAGAAAAGCCTGACATGCATGGAAAGCGCGAAGAGGAAAAACCAATTACTAGTCGTTCGATACCAATAACGCCTCTTTCAGGTCCCCGAGACTATTAGCGAACCGGCAAAAAGCAATACATCCTCAGCTATTTCCGGGAATTCCAAGTCCCTCCCCAAAGAGACGTGAGCAGTGTAACAGTCTCCCATTTCGAATCATCTTCTGCTTCCTATGAGAGCAATTCTTGGTTGTCATCATCGCTGCCCCAATTGCGTTGTGTCGTAATGATGGTTCTGCAAGACCGGCGATCAGGGACGGGGAGCGTTCTGTGCTCCCCGGGAATGCGCAATGCGCAACGCCACGCGACGTTCCGTTGGGAAGAAGAGTGGATGCACGCAGGCAGAGGAATTGGAGTTTCCTTTTTGGCTTTCCTACAGCCGCCGTGCGTGCTCAACTCGTATTCGAAGACTGAACAGGCAACCAGTCATCGGCGAAAAGGCCACATGCATATGTTTCTTCTGTAAATGACACTGTAAACGTTCCATAGGGCAGACACGTAGAAGAGGCGTGGTTTGTGGACAGCGCGCCGCCATTGTGATACCAAGATACCAAGAGATCAAGAGACCAAGAGATCAAGAGATCAAGACATCAAGAGACCAAGAGATCAATGCACGGCATGGGCGGTCGAGGGTCGAGCGGGTAGATCTTATTTGTTCTCGGTTCTACAGTAGGAAATTGCATAATTCCAAGTTATGTGTCCTTGTAAGTTATAAAATTCGCGAAACGAATCAATCCATAATATGACTTCAACGAAGCATCTTCACCTTCATGGCTCTACAAGTAAGACAAGACAACATGCAAGACCTTCCACTCGTATTGTCCTAGTGTCGGTAGAAATTGGCTTAATCCACCTCAATACAAGCACGAAGCAGCTCATCCTCACCGGGTCGACCGGTAGATTTCAATCCAAGTACCGGCCGAAATTTACGCGATTCCAATGCTGCAGGAGCTGGCTGCCCCTACCCTGCAACATACGAAGTAGCATGAGGCTATCTATCTAATCTATCCAGTCGTTGCCAGAGAAACTCCCGCCTGCAATTGATCCGTCTTCCGTTTCTCAGCTCGGATCCCCTTTCTTCAAGCGACCAAGTCAATCGAGCCGAGACACACCATCGTCATGGCCATGGCCGGCCATATGTTTGTTGCCCAAGAAAAAAGAAACAAAATCATCCTTTTCGACCCCGACCCCGACTCGATCCTGTGACCCTGACCCAGCAACATGGAACTCGGAATCGCTTCCCGGCTGCCTCTTTGAGTGTACCCAACTGTACCTATTGTCAGCTGCAAGCCACTGGGTGCTCCAACCGTCAGAGACAAAAAAGCAAGCCTCGCCCAATATACGCCAGCCGAACAATCAACGACGTCCACACTCCATTATTGCCTCGATTCAGTCGTGTAGATTTCTTGGGGATTAGCAGTCGACGCCAACTCAACTCAACTCAGCCCAACCCAACTCAACCCAACCAAGCCAAGCTATCCGAGACCCCTCCTTGCCATCCCGAGACGAAACAAAAAAAGAAGAAAAAAATACTTCCACGACCCCTCACTCCAGCTATTCTCCTCCCTCCCTGCCCGAAACGGCGCACAAACCCTTCTTAATACATCCCATATCCATCCAGTCCATCCAGTCCATCCAGTCCATCCATCTATCGAAAACCATAAAAAGCACACACCCTCATCATGCCACCACACCTGCAAACCATCTCTCTGGAACACCTCCCCGAAAGCCACGCTATACACATTGCCCTATATCGCAACCTCCGCAACGCCGCTTTTCTCCACCAGCAGCTGCTGGCTGGTAACACCGACTTTGAATATGCCTTGGTAGATGCATCTGTGGTATACCATTATTCTTTCCTTCCTGCTTTGTCCACCTCTTTTCGTTTCCTCTGCCCCGCGCAAATGCACGTGCCATCCATCTTTGCACGTGACCATTCTATCTCCTCCTAGATGTAAAGTATTCTAATTTGATGCAACATTTAGGTCATCTCAAAATTACACATACTAGCTGCAGTGTATCGAGCATGTAACGATGCTTTGGCAGGGAGGTTGAAGAGTAGGAATATTCACTCCGAAGTGGTGTTTTCGCTCTCGCCGAACAATAATGTGGGATTTTCTTTTCTTCCTTTTCACTTTCGCGCTTTACGCCCTGCCCTCCCCCACCCCCGCCCATCTTTTTTTTTAGCGGGCTTGCTCGCTTCTTTTGTGAGATGCGTGCAGCGACTACCCCATCATATCATACCACTGCTTTCTCTCCCATGCTATGTTATGTTATGTGCATACACACAAACACTCAAACCATGCAACCTCCACGACCAGGACATCGGCCCATTTTTCCCTTCCTCCCTCCTTCCCTTCCTCCTCGCACTAACTGACCTCTTCACCAGATCGCCGAATCCTTCCGACGCTTCGGCATCATGCCCACAACAGCTTCTCTTCTAGTAATCCGCATCGCGCCCGCTTCAGCCGCAGATTCCATAGCAGAACATCTGGGTTCAGTTGTGGAAGGCGATGCGGTGGACTTCTCGGATGAGGAGTTGAGTGCTTTGGTCGATACAAAGAGGGTCAGGAAGGTGTATAAACTTTCGGCGACTTCGGGAGGAGGAGGAGGAGGAGGAGGAGGAGGAGGAGGGCGGGGAGGGAAGAAGGGCGTGGATATCAATGGTGGAGTGAAGAAGGTAATAAGTGAGGAGGATGAGAGGAGGGAGTTGAGTATTGCAGTGTTGGGGATGATGGCGTTAAGAGGAGCTACGAATTAGATTTCGTAGGTGGTGAGCTTTTACACATCTCAAATGCCTGTGTTATGCATGTCAGGCTGGGTCGTTTTGTTACATGTCTATCTATGCTTTAGACTACGAATGTGCTTCTTTTGAGTACTAGACATTCATTCCAGGATGCACTCCTTCTCTACGTACAAAAGCACCTGCTTCCAAGTTCTTTTCATTCTATCGAAACCCCAGTATCCAAGATTTATGCTAGGTCTATGGTATGACCCTTCAGTCTACGATGACAACCATCCATCCGAGATACCCGAAGTCGGTGGTCTACCAGGAAATCTCATCCCTTACCAGCAAATTTTGTATTGGATTAACAATGGACAAACCTAATTTCGCCCACCCTCCCCCCCAATTTCATTACTACAATAATAAACAAATGAAAAGTCTCAAGATTAGGAAACCCATCAACCTAGGCCGACTTCTTCCTCGCATCCACCTTCAAACCCTGCACCTGCCTAAACACCCTCCCCGTCTCCCTCACACTCTGCAGCACCAAACATCCCGGAAACACAATCCAAAACCCATTCATCAGCACATAATACCCCCAAAAATAGTACCTCTCCGGGCGACAAAACACCTCTCCAAAAACCGTCTCCTCAAAGAAAAACGTCGCGTAATAAAGCACATCCCCATACAGCTGCCCCAGACTCACAAGCAGCTGCAGCGGATACCGCAGCGGGTGATTGGTCATGATAAACCAGGCAATGAGAAAGGACAGCGGGCCCCAGAACACGGCGGTGATGGTTTCCATGCAGACGACAAACGGGTCGCGGGTTAGGTAGCGGTGGTCGGAGAGGGAGTATTCTTTCCAGAGTTGCCCGAAGAGGTGCGTGCGCGAGGGCATGTGGGCGTTGTTGTAGGAGTAGTAGCCTGGGTGGGGTTAGGATGTTGGTGCTATAGAAGGAAGGTGATAGGTAGGTAGGAGGGTGAGTAGGTGGGTTTTACCTTCGAAGAAGAAATGGATGCAGCCGCATAGGGCGAACCAGCAGGTTGTTAGTAGTTCATTTTGGGATATGGTAGGGCGCATGCGCCGTGCTAGAAGCGTGGTTGTTGCGAATACTAGAACGCTGGCTGCAGCGAATGAGGAGATGAGAATCGGTACGGAAATGTCGTTTGGTACATAATTGGGTAACTCGAGATGGGGAGGGTAGTAGGGATGTTGCTGCTGGTCATCTGAAAAGGGATGACTAGCCGAGTGGACGTTCATCGTTGAGTTTGGGGATGGGGAAGTTTAACTGGTTTCGTATATTCGGATGACATGAATTGTGGCAACGCTCAACTTTACTCGATTCCAAGTAGAAAAGATTGATGGTGCTGTCGTCTAGGTTTATCGACGGGCTGGGTGAGGTAACTCATCTTTTTAATACTGTAGTGCCAAGAGCCCAAGCGCCAACTGGACTCGGAAACATCGAAGCCGGATGGTTCGATAACTGGGGTCAGCGAGACAAAATCTCAGCGCTAATTTTGTCATCTCCCAAGCTTATGCTGATTACATATGAGTACTGCCATTTGACTGCGCCTCAAGATGCATAGCTTTCGTTAAAATGGGCGTTGGCTTCTTGATTTCAGGAACTCTGGCGATGGAATTCTGTTATTCAGGGGCGCATCAGAAAATTCTCATTCCCACGTCAGGATCTTCTGATTTTATTGTTACAGGTAAGCTCTTCTGATCTTATGAATCTGAAAGCTGCATGAAGAATTCTTATCATTTTCAGGATGAGGACTACGATCGTGAGGCTGGAGTCCAAAAACCTACGATGGAAACAAAGTCAGAGGAAGGTTCCAAACATATCAGCGAGAAAATTTACCTGTCTGGGGTCAGAGCAGAACATATCACCATTCCTCCACTAGGCGAAACCGCTCCGATTCAGGGATTGGTGGCTACTCTTGTACCTGGAACTTATCTCATGGTTCCTACGCAACAGCTCTCGGGGCAGATCAACAATCTGTCAATATTCTTCCAGTAAGGGATCGACCAAGTGGACTGTCATCCAGAATGCAGCTATGATCTATCTACTATGAGAGCAGACTAGAGAGTCCCAATATACTATTTTGAAACCCTGTCTGAAAAATGTGGCTGCGCACAGTAGAACTCTGCAAGGCGACAGCAATTGTCGAATTCCTCATAGCTTACGAATTTGCACCACTTGGTGTAAGGGACAGAGAGCAGATTCTGTAGAGCAGCGATCTCACTCTTCTTGGTACGGCCTTCCTTCAAATAGCTATCGTTGCGAATAATGGAATTCTAATAAGTTAGCTCTTGATTCTATTCGCCAAGAGGAAAGCAGCGGGTGCAGGGCGATAGTGTGCAGACAACATTGACAACCTCTAAACCTCATTCTTCATCATCATCATCAACCACAACCGAGACGTATTCATAAGTGAAAGAACCTGAATTCAGAGCAGGTTCTTTGTCGGCAGGATCAAGAAACTTGCGAAGGTATGCAGAATACAATTTTAATGGAGTGAACGTGGAATTTCTGGCCAAAGACATTTAATCGAACGTCTAGGCTAAAACCAGGTTGCTTGAAGATGACTGGAGGAGAAAGTCCTGGCTTTACTTTCTCATCCAAATTGCGCTTCTTTGAGGCTGAAGTGGAAATCTTGCCGTTGATCCATTCTGCTGTTCTTTGAATTCTCTCGTCTGCTCAAACATATTCTTTGCCACTGTTACTCGGAGCTCTTTGATCTATATTGACGACAACTTCAAAGATCGGCCGTCAGCTTCAAACCTTTCTGTCAACTTCCAAAAGTCTTCTTACAGGAATCCATAGTGAGTTATTGTGGGGGCCCGAGCTGTAGTAGTACAGGCATATGAGCGAACCGGACTTCCGTAATCTTACTAACCAATGCGGGGTTCCTAACGCCTTTACAAGGGCAACGGACTATTATTGTTCCAGACACATCCATACGACGACTGCATATTTGGCCGAATTTGTGCAGCTGACCGGTAATTGTAGTTATATAACCCAGGAAAAGATTGTCAATATTAAATAATCAACTGATTCTACCATTTTAATTGTCCCCATTGCAATCTGATGATTAAGGTGTTCATAACGTGACTAATCGTTATACATGACGGCAAACTGCTGCTGGGACTTTATGCTAGCAACACTCATTTCGTTTCTAGCCTTCTAATCCAGAAGGCTGTCGAAACTAAACTTCGCGCCTTGACAAACGTTTCGGCACCTTGAAAGGCACAATCAACCACGGCGAGTCGACTACGGAATCTGGAGCTTTTCCCAGCATGGAACCCACGCAGAAGAAGCGCAAGGTCGACTCTGAAGCACCAGAGCCGAAGCCACCAATCATTTTTCGGCTTCCAACGCACCCTCCTGATGTTAGATTGAGGATTTTCGATACCATCGACTTTCATGTTCATTCAATCATCCTCAAGATGCATAGCGCGTTCTTTCGCAAGTTCCTGGACTCCCCAGAGAAAGGAAGTCCGCTTACTGGGAAATGGAGATATGAATGGGGTACAGTGATTGACGACGATGGGAGCTGGAGCTTGGTTGATATAAGAAACATACCGGTTCGATCTTCCAGCTCATACAGAAGCGATTGGAGGTATCTGTGCTGACTGGTATTGCACCTTAGGCTGACCACGCAAATGATCTCGATGGTCGAAAGAGTAAGCATGAGGAAGCGTTTCACAAGTTCATTGGAATCTTCTATGGTCAGCCTTGGAAGATCACAGACATAAAAGAATTCGCCCTCGTTGTTACGATGGCGGATTACTACTGCGCTCTACCCCTTGTGTCAAGGGCACTGAATGGTGCTTTTTACCTAAGCACAGATTTTTTGTCCACGTTCAAGGACGCTAATCAACGCGACTTGCTCTTCTTGGCTGTTAAGTTGCGCTGTGCAGATCTCTTTCGAGACTGTATGATTATAATAGCGGGAGATATGGGAAATGGGCGTGTGAGACAGACAAATTTCGAGCCCAACCTAGGGGATCCAAAACTGGACAATCTGGCGTTGAAATTGCGCAACCAGATCTTCGAAAAGATCATCTCAGTAAATCAAGTAATATCTCATGCCTGCTCGGTCAGTGCCGGAGATCAACAAGATCGAGTAGAGATTGAGAGATTACAATCCTGTCACGGACTATATGCCTTCTCTAACATGTCCCCGATGTACTATCGTGCCTTTGAGCGGCACTCAAGAAACCTTTTAATTCAAAGACATGTGGCTTTTTTGCTTCAGAACAAGCTGAAATTTTTCAAAACTCAAGAGCACAAAGATCATGCTCTGCGTGGATATTTCCTTTGCGCAGATATCAAAGACGAGGATATACCCGTAAGTATCATCAACATCATTCACTTTAATTGCTTTGTTGAACTCCACATGATTTATTATTGGGCAGTGCTAATCAATGGAATCGCAGTGGGATGTTTCGGAGGCCGACTGGTGAAGGTGTGAGCTACGGTCCAGTATTTCGGCCATAGCCTCGAGAGTCAAGTCTCCACACATTGATCTTCTCATGTTCGAACATCATGCATGGTTCTGGTAATCATGCTCTTGTCCACGTGGATAGGTGGCCCGACAGGTTGCGGGGGTGGCGAGATAAAGTTGAGTGATGATGCATTTACGAACCTGCCTTTCGGCATGAACAACTACACGCTGCATTTCGAAGTAGAATATGATGTAGTTATGCAGCGGCGTGGGCCCAATGGTGATGGCCCATCGACTAGGTATCTATCGGATTCTATCTATAGGTCAAACCCTAATTGGATTACTAAGAACTCAACATAATAAAAATCTATTTATAACTAATAAAATGGACCTATATATAAATGTAACTAAAAACAACAGTTATATATCAGATTCTTGGTAATCCACTAGGTAGTCCATTCTGTCTACTAGGATCCTAATACGTGAGACAAGAAGTTAAACCCCCGGCCTATAAGGTCACACGCCGCAGCCTAGATGCAGTGTGGTAGATTGCTAGGTACAAGCCATGATCGTGATGAATAAAACAATGCACATGTTCTCAGAATATTGGTCCAGCGATGCACGGGGTTAATGGAATGAAACGGTGTGTGAATATGAAATGAATTGAATGAAGAAAAGGAGAACGACTAGACGTTTGTTTTCTTAGTTTTCGTTGTGTTGGGTGCTCTCTGTGTCAGGGAAGAAGAATGCATACCAGGAAAGAAAACAAAAGCATCCTAGAAAATTTAGCAGGGAGTTTACCGTGGCTGAACAACCTCAGTTGATCGGGCCATCCCAGTAGTTCTCCTTGAAGCATAGAACTCCAGGTGAATCAGCAAGCTCAGCAGTTTCTTCGCTCGCTATGGAGGTCTGCGTTGCGACCGAGACATTCTTGTTGCTTTGTGGCTGAGCATAGTAGTCTCTGATTTCATCCATGTTGATATCCCGACTCAACTCTGTCAAGAACGTTGCTTGAGCAGCACGTGATTCGACGGGAAACTCATGCTCCCATGCGAGCCCAGGCAACGGATCTACCCATGTTCTATCCCAGATTCCCCTTTTGAGCCAGAGATTCTTGGTATTAATGTACGCAGCTTTATTGACCTCGGCCACCGACATGGGTGCCTGAAACTCCTCGCCTTTGGGGCCTGCTAGATTTTCATTGAGCCCGTTGATTCGAGCTCTCTCTGCGATAACTTGATAGAAGAACTGGTGGCAAGGTCGAGAAGCCTGGCGGCTGTGATTGGTATTATCTAGATTGCCATGTTTGGCGCTCGGCTCTGGAGCTGGTTGGGGGAGCTCATGACCCCACATGTTCCACTTCTTAGTAGAACATCCGTCCCATTCATTTATCCAAATACCTTGCTTGATCCATCGCGCTCTAACAGTATTCCGCGCTGATTCTTTAAGGTCGTACTTGATATCATGGTACGGCCCTCCACCGCAAATCTCATCTCTCAATCGCACTTCTTCCTCTGCGCACTGGTCTTCAAACTGTCGACCAGGTTCCGTTAACCGACGCATATCGGCTGGAGCTCTAGGTATTCCCGACATGGTTGGGGGATAGTAATGGTTATGCTGGTTTTGGGATGGATCAAGACTGCGATGAAGTATGTCTTTGATATAAGAAAGTTGTGGTATTGTCCTGTGAGGGGATAATCACCATACAATTACTGAACAGCCGATGCCTAGGACGATTGCAATAGGCGAGTCCCTAGATTTTTTCCCACGAACAGTCGTATGGTCCTTGCTTCTGAACAACGATTTCATCTCCCTCAGTGCTAGCAGGCTTGTCTTGGTAACTGTGTCTGTCTCTTCACCGATGGATTGAACTCGGGTAAATTCGTGGCAGATTTGGGGGAAACAGCTTGGTAAGCGGATATAAACAATTCCAGAATAGTTGTAAATAGTAGCAGCATTAAGTTTTCACCATAGACCTAGATGGTGCAGCGGTAGAACATACTTGTTCCGTGAATCACAACCTATACGCACAAGAAGTCAATCATTCACTCATTCATCAAGCAAGAGTCGTTCGAAATAACAGCAATTTGAGAGAACAGAATACGTAAGCAGGAATCATGAGAAATTTCGCAAGAGCATGTGTAAAGTAGATGTTTGTGGTAAGAAGTAAAACAACAGAAAGGAGCCTCAGATGGAGAAGTAGCTCACCCATTCTCACGGCAGTCCGAAATAGGCCATCAGGAGCTCGAATATTAGTAGTAATCGTCGACTTCAGTGCTACCTAAATTGACCTACAATCCTTTTATTTTCATAGTATACTACCCATAAGTTGAACAGGAATGAGAAGCAAAGTTCTCGGACTAGGCACTCAGTGACGATGTCTCCCTGTTACAGCTGTATCAGAAACATAATCCATAAGATCTTCAGTGTAAGGTTCTTCATGCTTCCAGCAAGATCCTGGCCAGTCGCCCCAAGCCTCGTTCCATATTCCTCTATTGACCCAGGTTGTCTGGGCTTTCTCGAAAGCCATTTTGTACACTTCGCTATGGCTAAGCATAACCGAATTTCTTCCTTGAACAAGAATTCGATGTGTCTCCAAGGCGATTTGGTAGGAGAACTGAGCAGATGGTCGGGATGCTTCACGATCGCGCGAGATTTTCTGGTTCTGAGTTGATTCTTTTGCCTGTGGTTTGCTTCTATGGAAGAGATTTGTAAAGCACCCTGACTTTTCATCATCATCACTTGTATGAAATTCTAGTGGAGATATAAGAGGCTCTTCATGCTTCCATTTCGCTTTGATAAAATCTAGATCTTTAGTCCATTTATCATCCCAAATGCCTTGCTTGATCCAATGATCTCTGATGGTTTCAACCGCTTGCTTTTCGTAGTCTAAATAATCTTTTGAGGTCCCTGAAGGCAGCTGTCCGGAACCTGTCTTGGTGCGCGAAACAGACTTCTCATTTTCTTGTATCTCCATAATCCGATGCTTTTCTTCTTCGACTTGGGCTTGGAACTGATTAAATGGCGTTGAGGCGTCGCGGTCATGGCGTAATTTCGATTCGAGGTCCTCGCATCGCCTCCTATGGTGTCTCTTGGCTCCTCCCGAGCGATGTTTCATTTTTCTCTTTTGCTTAAAGGTAAGTGAAAGTGGCTGTTTGCTAGATCTTCTTTCAAGACTTCTAGCGACTCGAAATAAGGAAATGGCAATGTCTACACTCGTGGCAATGTTGGGTCTCGAATGCAACGCAGGGAGGCAATCAAAGATATACTTTAGCCGCCACTTCTCTATGATGCATAGGCAGTACTGTTTTGAGACGCAAACTTCGCTTGAAGAATAATTATGCATCAAATAACAGTGTTATTCACCAGCATTGTTCGCAAAGTCTTTGTGAAGTAGTACCGAGAGTTGTTATTCACTACCTCTTTTGAGCATGAACAAGCGTATTTATCTCTTTTCATCACTAGATGGCCTAGTACACATTGTGAACATTCAATCGAACAAGTTCTAGCCCAGAGAGATCTTGTCTGTCTCTTCATCACTAGATGAGCAGAGTACAATTGTAGCGACCATCTCCAATGGATGCGAGTTGCCCAATGGATTGTCCAAGAAAGGATTTTATGAGACAATTTTACGCCTTGGCTGCCGACCTGCAGTACGAGTAGCACGACATGTCTAACACTACAAAACGCTGCTCGAGAGACTTTTCCATAACATTGATATGTAAAAGAAAAAGAAGAAAACTATATCTTCATATCGCCTAGGTTGCGGTTGTCGCGAGGGGTTCCATTCATGTTCTACAGTAGAACTCATCGTGCCTACCAATCTCAAACAAACGCGCGGTTGAAATGTCATAGCCACACACCCCTTTCTTCACTCAATAACCTCCCGCTCCTAGACCCTCATCCACGACTTCTAGAACTATGTTCACACACCATGCCACAAACCAATGATGTTGAATCCGCCATTCGCTCGCAGATTCCGTACACTCCTTTACTTCTTCTTCCTGACCCTCTTCACCCTCATCCTACGATCCCGCGTTCCCACTACGCCGGTCATCAATGTAGGACCCGAGCATCTAAGTAAGCCTATCTTCGAACACGCATCACCATACCGGCAACTAGCGAACCACACCTACGAAGAACTCCTCGAAAAGAAACTCTTTCTCATCGAACAAACCGCACGATCCTCCCTTTCCCCACAACAAAGCCAACCCCTCACTGCTGCCCGCACAATCTGGCAAATCACCTCACCCTCTGAAGCAGCCCTCTGGGCCGACTGGACCCAGCAATGGCGCACCACCAACCCTGACTGGGAAATCAAACAAATCCACCCCTCCAACCCCGGCGACCTCCTCACCACCTACCAAACCATCCCCCAAATCACACACACCCTCTCTCTCCACCCCGCCATAACCACGCACCTCTACCGCTGGCTCCTCCTCTACTACCACGGGGGCTTCTTCCTCGAACCTGACATATGGCCGCGTCTCACCATCGCGGACTGCCCACCGATGCGAGAAATCCTCGGCCGCTCTCCACGACAACTGCATATCGCGGCCAACGTCTCGCTCACGAAAGGGTACAAGCCGGACATGGGGCCCCGACGCATCAGTCTAGTGCTAGGCGTTGATATCGACGAGCCGTATATGGCGGCGAATGTGCGCGAGAAGTGGGGTTGGTCTCGGAATTTTGCGTTCGCAACATATGCGATGTGGGCGCCGGAGCGGTTCGATCCGTTGCTTCGAAAGGCGATTGTGCGGTGTATTGCGCATGCGGAGAGGCTTGCGAAAGGGGCGGTGGTTGGGGATAAGGAGGTGGGGGAGATCTGTGGAGGGGGGATGTTGACGGATGTGGTGTTGGATGGGTTGAGTGAGTCGTTGACTAATGCGCATCCTGTACGGGATATGGATGCGGGGTTGGAGAGGAGGGTGACGTGGAAGAAGTTTAGGCATTTGAAGACCCCGGTTTGGGTGGATGGGAGGGATGTGAGGGATAGGGAGGAGGTGAATATGAGAGGGTTGGGGGTGCTGCCTGTTAATGTTTGGGGGAGTGGGCAGAGGCATAGTAGGGCGGGGATGTTTGATCATAAGGACGCTTGTGTGAATCATGTGTATGGACGCAAGCCTTCTACAAGCATTTGGCAGAAAATATTTGGGTAGCATTTTGGGGACTTAGCATTTTTGTATCATATGGGTTCAGGGTGCATTTTTGGGAGTTTTAGAAGCACTTATTGCATGGGGAGTCTTGTTAGAGAAAACTAGATTACTATACAGCACATCACGAGAGATGGTCGTTGGTGCAAGAGAGGGTCTGAAGATCTTCAGAAGGGTTCTAGGGGACCCGGTGGCTTAATCACATCAGAATTAACACTCAGAATCGAGGTATCTATCAACTTCATCTTCATCGTCGTGTAATTTGGTGCTTGGTACAGCAGAAACAGATATAAGTGGAAAAAAGAAAGAAAATATATACGGTAACTGGCATAATCCAGAAACGTCTTCGAGGCCATCTTGGTCGTCGCGATCCAACATTCAAGAGAGCGACTGCGATGGCAGCTCGCCGAATAAGTTTCAAGCAGAGCTAGAATGATCCAACGAGATAGTCCACAAGCAAAGCAAAGCAAAGCAAAGCAAAGCAAAGCAAAGCAAAACACAGTATCACGACACTATCCAGCTCTGAACCACCTCCTCCTCTCGACCCAAGCGGCCATATTTTGCACTCCACCTCACAACCTGCCTTACTTAGTCATACATAACAGACTGCAAATTCAACGGCTCCCCCACCTCACACGGGTCCTTCGAAAATGTAACCTGCAACCCCTCATAAATGCCACTACTCCCTCCCGGCTTCCCTGCCATCTCCCGCAACGAATCCAATTTCGCTTTCATCTTCACTGCTGCCGCTACCTCAGAAAACACCACCGTGGCATTCCCTCCATTATACACAAACACCAACTGTATATGATCCCTGCCGACTTCCCGTTCACAGAGCGTTCTTAAATTCTTCTCCGTAAATGCAAAGAAAAATGCCTTCTTCACAATCGTCAATCGCCGACTCGCATACGTAGGCGGGCGCATGAGCATTATTTCCTCGTTGAGCGGGAACGGGTCACCACGCACACAGGACGTGATGAAGCGGAATCGGCCAGGAACACCTGTCGCGCGCTCGCCTTGCATGATGGCGTGGAAGGTTTCGGCATCTCGGGAGTGCTGAAATACGATGCCGGAGTAGCGCGAGCCGGTGTCGATATCGGCGCCGAAGCGGATGCAGACGAGAGGGCCTTCACGTACGGCGTCAGATATGTCGGTTAGGGTTATGTAGGATGGAAGGTCGAGAAGTAGAATGACGCGCATTTGCTCTGAGAGTGGCTCAGTGGAGATGGAGATGGAGGGGATGCGGCCGGTTGTATTGGTGCGGCGGTGGCTGCTGTTGCGGGAGAGCTGGGTATTGGGATGCAAGTCGACATCTTTGTTATTGGGTGAGGCATTGCTTACGACGGTTGCCCACGTGTTGGCTTGGGTTTGGGAGTTGGATGATTCCGCTGTGGGGGTGCTGGGGCTGACAAGGTTAGGGCTCGATGCACTTTGGAAGGGGTCTTGTTTAGGGAATGGTGATTGTGTGGGAAGTGAAGGTGAGACTCGATGAGAAGTCGATCGTGTGTGAGCAACATTGAGATTGAGTGGTGTTGGTATATGTTGAGATTTTTTCTTTTCCTCTTCAGGAACAGCTGCCGTAATCTCTGAGGGAGATGGGTGACGATGCGCCGTTCTGGTTGCCGTCGCGATTTTTTCTTGTTCATCTTGGACCTCCGCACTCTCTTCACTAATCTTGCCATTCCGGTTTACATCATTCAAATTGATCAGCTCGACCAGCGAACTCGGTGGCAGTGCTTCCGTAACCCAGATCTTACTCCCTTCCAACTGAAAGCCATGCGTGTTTTCCAATGCCAAAAGACACTCTTCTCTAGTGCTCATTACTACCCAGCGAAAGGTGCTCCTGCTCTCAAGATCGATGATCGTCGGACAGCATTCAACCGTTCCATAGTATTCAAAAATTTGTGAAAAGGGCAGGACTTGCCATTTTTCTGGGACGCCAGCAACATAGAGTGCGCGCCCTTCAACCTGGGCATCTGTATATGGAAGAGGTATGCCGGGGATGTAGCGCGTGCTTGAATATGATTTGCATGACAGGTAAACGTCGCTGCCTTCTTGGGAAGAGTCGCCTGTGCAGCTGTAGTAGGTTCTGATAGCAAGGGGGTTGTTGTCGGGAGGAGTAGCCATTTCGTAATTGATTGTTTTTGTGTATTCTAGATGGAAAATTAGACAGCGCAAACGTGGATGCGGAATGGTTGACGGCGAGTTGAAATACTTGCAGGAGCAGATGAAAGCGATGCAAATTATCAAGAACTGTAGACAAGAACTGTAGACCAGAACTGTAGAGTTTTGCTCTGCTGTGGATATTCACTTTCTCAAGGTTCTCTTCAACTTTAAAATTTCGTTAAGTCAGATGAATTTGGTACCAGCCTCGGCATTCATCCTATGGCGACAATCGAGCAATGTTCCAGTTCGCGTGGCATACATACAGTCCTTATTGTGATGCTGCACTGAGACTGCGGTAATGTTAAAAGGGCTATTTTGCGCCACCTTCTTCTATCTGTGACAACAAGCATCAAATCCAGGATGAAGATTGGGAGCTCTGGAAGAAGAGACTTCCGTTTTGGAAAAGCCTGCACATGAAGGCGACAATAACAAATTATGCTAAATAGGGACACGACTGTGCAGAGAGCTTTAGTGATTAACCAACAGATATGACTGACCGGGATATCATGATACTCCACGGACACCTTTCTCTCTTCGCAAGTAGAACAGATACACACCACTCATACATAAAGCTTCAAACCCACACATACTCAGGCAGTATCCCTCCCCAATCCTTGCTTATACCTCGCTAAACACCTGTCCCTACAATCCTTGTGTTCCACAATCCTCTTCGGATATCCCGTCGCCTTTGTCTTCAACGGTGCTCGATCCCAGGGATCATGAATCGCTTTCCCCTTGATTTCACTCAACTCCGGCAACCACTTCCTGATATACTCGCCGTCTGGATCAAACTTCTCACTCTGCAACAATGGATTAAAGATGCGGAAATACGGTTGCGGATCCACTCCCGTCGAAGCACTGAACCCCCATCCTCCGTTGTTCGACGCAAAATCGCCGTCTATGAGATGTTCCATGAAATAGCGTTCCCCCATGCGCCAGTCAAGAAGAAGATCTTTAGCTAGGAAGCAGGCAACTATCATGCGGCAGCGATTGTGCATGTATCCGCAATGGTGTAGTTGTCTCATAGCAGCGTCAACAATTGGATAACCAGTCTTGCCTTCTGTCCAGGCTTTGAAATGTTCCTGGTTGTACTCCCAGTCGATGTTTGTGTACTCTGGCTTGAATGGTTTGTTCATACAGATATATGGCCAATGTGCTAGAACATGTTTGTAGAAATCTCGCCAAGCAACTTCGCTGATCCAGGTTTGGATTCCTGGATAACCCCCATTGAGCTTCTTAGTAGTGTTGTGATCTCTTGCCGTACGGATAGCTGTCCTAGCGCTTAGTGTACCGGCCGCAAAATGCACACTTAACGAGGAGGTTCCCATTAACGAAGGGATGTTTCTGTGCTCGTGATATTGGGCAATACGATCGTCTACAAACTTCGCGAGCCTATCCTGCGCTTCGCCTTCGCCCGCTGGCCACATCGGCCGGAATCTCTGCTTTTCCTCGTCGGTCAACTTCTTGTTATCTGGCGCTGGAGGAATCTTGCTTTTGAACAAGTGCGCAAATTTCTTTCGTGCACTATCCGGGTTCTTCTTTGGGGGACTGAACAAGTCCAATAAATGATTGTTGTTGTGTACGTACGCAATCCAAGATCGAAACCAGGGACTATAAACCGAATACTGCTTGCCTTGCCCACTCGCGAGCTCACCTGGGTTAACCACACATGTGTCAGGTAACACATCCATAGCAATGCCTTTGTCCAAGCAACTTCGGACCATCATAGCCTCACGTCTCAATTCATCAACCTCATATTCCACATTGGCAAACAAATGACTAGCCCCCCACTCCTCCAGCAACTCTAGTATTCGTCCCGGGATCTTTTTTCTCTTCTCAACGGTCTCGACGTATAAGGGTATGTCCAGCTTTCCCAGGTCTTCTTTCAAGATTTCCAAAGTTCTTAAAATGAAGTCAACTCTGATCGGTGCGGTCAAGTGAGCTTCGAAATCCTGAGGACTGATAATATATATTGCAATAAGAGGGACACCCTTCTCTTTCGCTTTCTCACTCGCAAGATGTAGAGATTTGTTGTCCTGTGTTCGCAAATCGCATTTGAACCAATGCACAACGGCGTCCTTGACCTCAATCTTTTCACGCCCCTCTTTTGTCTCTTCCAAAGCGGATGCCAGCAATTCGATAGGTCGTGGCAATTCATTATCATTATAAGCCAGTGCTCGCGCGTTATTCATCTCCGGTGGATAGTACTTTCGAAGCACAATGCCATTGTCCTCAGCTTCCTGTGCGCTGTAGTGTGGTTGGCGGATCTTGGGCAGGTCGCTATTCTCAAGCTTGAATTTCTTCACCGAGCCGCTTAGACTTGTGTCTGGGCTGGCTGTTTCCTTTCGTTTGGCCCCTACTGCAATTTTTCTTGCGGGCATTCTGACGGTTTGTGAGGTAGTAAAGGATTTCGCACACAGAGATGGCTTTTGCCTAGACCTGATTGACAGAGCTGGAAATAGCTTACACAGAAATCTACTCTGTTGGCGGAGCGCAAACATAAGGGGAAAAGGTAGAAAAAGGAAGATTTTGACTATGAAGATGGATGTAAACACAGCTATAAATGAAATGAAGGACGCGGACCTTGATAACGAGAGCGAATTAGAATTCAACGCAACTGTTTATTGAGGTCATCACTCATGCAAGGGTCTTTGAAAACTTTCCCCAATATGGAATAGAGTTAGATTAGCGATTGTCACTTCACTGGTAGCGTCGATCTAGGTAGCAGGTGTGTGGTTAAATGCGAATCGACGGCGCGGTACTATTAGCACACCCGCAATTGTTTCGCGGCACGTTTTTCATACCCGGCTCGTGCCGGTCACGGCAAGCTACGGACATAGACCCTATGAAGTCCAGGAGACAGCTCGAGATAATGATAGAAATGGTATGGCATTATCATGGCTGCAATGGATACATTAATTTATAAATGCCCATAGCAACCAGTGCCGCAACACAGGAAAATAGAAAGGGACAAAGAGCCAGATGGTTTAAAAGGAATGGAGTATGTATGATTGCAAATGAGAAGAAATTGAACACGGTCAGTAAACGATACAAGACTCGATCATCTTGTATGTATAATTGAGTGCCCTTCGGCTTGTCCGGCCCGTATCTGTGCTCCGACGAGATGCTCTAACGTCACAGCTCTTCAGAAGGCCAGAATAATATAAATCTCCGGCTTGTTCTGCTATTGAGGTTTGTGCAACCATCTAATAGCAATTTGACTCCTCGAACAATTGGGTACCGTGGAAGGTGGTCCGAGAAGTTTTAAAAAGCCGTTGTCGTCGCATCACATAGACAGTCCATGCACCAATCACCAATTAAGATCAAGACATATATGTGGATGTGAAGGTGTTGTCGATTCGGGATCACGATGTGAAGTGTGACTATCTCAGCATATAAGTGCTAAATGCAGCCATTTTTATCCTTCGCCAGATGTGCCCCTTTGATTTTTCAAGCCCATCCTACCCCAAGCCAACCCAACCGATGAACTGCCCAATCTATTCACACGCATTAGTCCACCTCCAAGTATGTTCGTAAATCATGCATAAGCCGCGTACCGAAAGCAAACTCCGAAAAGCGCAGATTTATCTTTGGCTTTGAGCGCTCCAGACGTTCTTCAACAGACCATCCCGTTGTGCCAATCGGTTCAAAGAGTCATCACCCTCGCCCATTGCTCGTACGAATCCGCAAAGAGCGTAAACTTGGTTCTCGCCAGTGACTCTTCCGTTCTCGTCAACCTTCGCGATAGAGATTTGGACAGATCCGTGATCCTTGGCCTTGATGATGCGGTTGGTGGCGCTGCATTTACGTGGCACATAACTGTGAAATTTAATGATTAGACATGATTTCTCTTTTTTATTTGCTTGTAGAAGCAACAGCGACAGAAATTGCTGCAGAGAATCGCCAAAAGAGACAACCTACAGATCGACCAGTTCTCCTTTGTCGTTTTCCATTTTTGCGACTTTTGTTGGTTACTTGGAGGAAAGAAGAGGATTCGTAAGTGCTGTGATAGGCGTTGAAGTCGTCGAGGTTGAAATTCGATGTTAATTTTCGTGGGGCTTGAAATGAGGGCATCAGTTTAGCGAGTTTTATTCATACCTTGGTTTCAAGGCAACATTAGGTCTGGTACTTCACGTGATTTCGTGGCAATTTGGAGGATCGGGGAATCTGGACGCGAGCTCCCGAATTCATACTTCAGTACCTGCACATACGCATAGCTAACGGCGACCTGCAGCTGGACCAAACCATATTGTACTGGATATGATACCTCACAATCATCGTGTCTCGCCTTCTCTTCTCGGCGACTCGCGCTCAGCGCAAACGTTTTGGTAATGTCAATATGGCTTCGGCGGATATTTACATGATCGCATCCCCCACTCCCCTAGCCACGACAAACATGTCTTCCTCGCCGCTACCTTCGCCAAGTCATATTTTCAAGAGCACATTGGCTTCCAGTATGCGTACGGACTCTTCTAGAGGACCAATTCCTGCTAGTGTAGCATTGACTTTTACGAGCGCATCCAATTCATTACGTGAGGGCGCCCCAGGATCGCCACAATGCCTCAATGTTCTTCGGGCAGTTCCTACGATTATTGGGAGGGATTTGGGAGATTGCCAGGCTCCCGCTAAGACGGTAAAGGGTCGAGATACCACTACCAAGGAGGATGACAATCAAGAGGCCCAGAAAATGGCAAAAGCACCTCGAAAATCCGCAAAGAAGTCCGTCAAGGACAACACTGCCGAAACAGTGGAGAAAAAAACACGGAAGCCGAGAGCTAAGAAGGTATCGGAGCCAGCTAGTGACACCGTGAAAGAAAGAGAACCACGCAAGCCGAGAACCAAGAAAGCGGGCGCAGATGCCGACACCAATACTGTGTCGAAGGAAAGGCCAGTTCGCAAACCGAGAACAAAGAAGGCTGATACCAGCAAAGATTCACAGTCCAAGATAAGTAAGGGACAAGTTACGAAATCAACAGGTCGCAGTAACTCCAGCAAGTTTGAAATACAAGGAGATGACAATGCCAGCAAACATTTCTCCAATCAGCAGGAAGTTGTGAAACCTGTTCTTGAACCACCTGAGGCCGGAGGGTATGGTTTATTGCAGGCGAGCAGACGGAAGCTGAATTGGACACCGCCCAAACCAACGCCTGTGGCCACTGATAGTAGCAACAATCCTGAAGTTGTGGATTTGTCTGACACCAGTAGTAGAGGCTTTACGGATATACTTGGCAATTTTAGTTTCAGCAGTAACGATGCCAAGGTTGTCGAGCAGAAGACATCTGACGGATTAGCAGTATCACGCAAGCGAAAGTTAATCGAGATGGTCAAGACCAACATTCCCACAAATGCTAAAATAGCTAAAGAAAAATCAGTGAAGAAAAAGGCCCGAACCATTACCGAGCTTGCGATATCTGCCTATGGCCCAGCGGAAGCTCAAGATGGGGAGCCTCCAGATGCGGCCGCTCCATCACTCCAACATCTTTCAACCCGAAATAATAATGGTGAAGCTGCAACAAGTCTTTTCAAAGTACCTCCGAAACATCGATCTAGAAGTCCCGAGAAGGCTAAGTCGAAAGTCAAAACAGGAACTGCAGCTGAACCAATTCTTCTTTCCCCAGAATCCGCACTGAAGCAAGTCAGCGGACAAGATTTTGTGTTTGGAACCTCCAGTCA
Source organism: Clarireedia aff. paspali H2 (assembly GCA_026770245.1). NCBI lineage: Eukaryota > Fungi > Ascomycota > Leotiomycetes > Helotiales > Rutstroemiaceae > Clarireedia > Clarireedia aff. paspali H2. The sequence continues at coordinate 182,840 of JAJCXA010000030.1, forward strand.
ACTAGCACGAGAGGAATCCCCGACCCTGCTTCGAGATCTGCATTCAGCAATGCAAGCCTCAAATGAGATTGATGATTACGATGACCCGTTTGTCTCTCCCCCTTCCGTGGTTGCTAGTCGATCAAAAGCGGTTGTCGTCGCTAGCCGAAATCTCTGGTCAGTTGCAGCTCGTGATGATCGCGGTGATCTCATGAACGTTGAGGTGGTTGATTTAGTTGACACACCTGCTGTGAAGTCGCAAAATCGCATCATGCCAACGCATTCTCCCATAATTCATACTCCTTTAAAAGACCATGACGAATGGGTTGACATTGAAGACATTGAAGCCAATCGACCTCCATCCACACAAGTTGAATTTAGGCAAATACAACCTGTCGCAATATCTATGGCATCTCGATTTTCTAGCAGTCCTCCACGCGTTCAAATTAGTCCACAGAAGGTATTCAATGACTCTCCACGAAATTTCAGCACTAGTTCTACGCCACTAGTGAAATCCCGTAAGAAGTCTCGAGCCCTACAGGCGACGGCTGAGCCTTCAATGCCTGATTACAACCTTTTATCCGATGTCGAGCTGAAAACAGAAATTAGCAAGCACAGGTTTAAGCCGGTCAAGAATCGCAAAAGGATGATAGCCTTACTTGAAGAATGCTGGGTAGGGAGCAACAGACCGGCACTGGGTGTCTTACAAGGCAATCTTCCTACACAAAAGTCACAAGCATCCAAAGACTTAGCTGCAGCTTCGACTGAGAGCGCTACATCATCGCCTAAGCGTGTTCGTGGAAGGCCAAAGAAAGATGCTGCAATTACTGTTACTTCGCCATCGAAAACCAGGGGAAGACCGAAGAAAGTCAGTACTGTTGAATATTTGGAAGTGGACAGTGACACCCCCCTTTCTCGAGTACGTACACCAAAGAAGAAGAAAGATGGAAAGTTGGCCGAGGGTATTTCGGATCTAGATGAAGCCCTTACTTCTTCATCCCCCCGCCGCCGGACTGCATCTAGAGTCCGGAAAAAACGTACATCTTCACCCTTCTCGTCATCGGTGGATTGTGAAGAGGAAGACGAGTTGACGTTGTCTGGTCGGCGGGATCAACTATTCGGCTTTATCTCCACTGCTGTCACCAGCGCTCCTCCCTCTAAAGATTCATCGCAGCCAAGTTGGTATGAGAAGATACTTCTTTATGATCCAATCGTTCTCGAAGACTTAGCAAGATGGTTAAATTCTGGGGCGCTTGACAAGGTAGGTTGGGATGCGGAGGTAGATCCGTGGGAAGTAAAGAAGTGGTGCGAAAGTAAGAGTATCTGCTGCTTGTGGAAAGAAAATCTTAGGGGCAAGGCCAGGAGTCGGAAGTAGATGGTTCATTCTTCGTTTTTGTACTTACTATTACTGTGATGATACTATGAATATCAATGGCTTTGGTATGCGACGACAACGAGAGTCGCGCGTTCAGACTCTTTTGGGCCTTTGTATAGTTTATGGGTTCCTTTTGAATGAAGCTTCGGTTTCTTAGGGAGGCTCAGAATTGAAATATGTTTTCAGTATGCGCATTCGTATTCACAACATTGTCAATTTATCTCCCTGTCGTGAGTAAAAAATTGTAGGCGTTGTCCATAATTGACACCTGAGTGCATGAATCGACGGACAAGTTCAAATTTGCAATGAACCCGGATCTAAAGACGAAGATACGTGGATGCTTCCAATCGGTCACTTATCATTTTTGTATTCTAGATCTGATTTCACATGCAAGCTTCTCGAGCCTCGAAGATCTGCTGTCTGTGCAGGGATATGTAGAATTACAAGTATTTCTACAGACCTCGGCTTCCCCTTCTAGAACTCCGGAAGAAGCAATGCACCCCGCAACATGTTGGCGTTGCGACAAAAACAAAACTTACTACATACTTCGTACAGTATGTATGTCCCAGAGATCAATGTCTTCCGTAAAGCCTCTTTCTTCCAAATATTTTTATAGAAATTTAATTGCAAAAACAACCTCACACAATCCGTTGGTAATTATCCGCCGTCGTGGAACACGCTCTTTTACCAATCCCCAGATTGCACCCAGCTTTAGATCAATCCATAGACAACAACCTCTACCAAACTTCATGGCGCCCCATCCTCGTCCCGATTTAGAGAAGCAATACATGTCATCCAGTGCGACTCCATCCGCGAAGAAATCCATTCCTGTTCCACGACCAAGTGCTAGGTACTGTTGCCTAGCTTCTGTTTATGATCATATCTAGCTAACCTCCCGACTCCACAGCATCTTGCTCATTTCACCACAAAATCAAATTCTCCTCCTTCACCGTGTCCGCACATCTTCCTCATTTCCTTCCGCTCACGTCTTTCCTGGCGGAAACCTTTCAGTCACAGATGGAACTATCCCACCGCCTGAGAGCGACGATAGGCATGTCGACAGCGAAGTCTATAGAATTGGCGCGGTGAGGGAGTGCTTTGAAGAAAGTGGAATTTTGCTTGCTAAAAATGTTGGAGGAGATGAACTGCTTCAAGTATCAGATGAGGAGAGGGAACAGGGAAGAAGGGACATACATGCCGGAAAGATAGGGTTCAGGGAATGGGTGGAGAAGAGAGGCGGGAAGGTTGATGTCGGTATGCCGCATTGTCCCTTGTTTGAGTCTATATTCGCGGATAAATTAACATACTGACTGCATTATAGATGGACTGCACCCCTTTACTCGCTGGGTCACCCCCTCTAACCTCCCTAAACGGTTTACCACTCAAATGTACATATATTTTCTCCCACTAACCATAGCAACCTCATCCACATCCATAATTCCTGCGCCTACCTCCGACGGCGGTCTTGAGCATACCGCAGCGGAATTCGCATCTTGCGCAACATGGCTATCAAAAGCGCGCCGTAACGACATCATTCTCTTTCCACCGCAGTTCTACCTTATGTATCTCCTTGCACCCTTCCTACCTGATAGTAAAGAATATCTAGAGAGCGAATTGAGAAAGCAAAGAGATGACGTCATGGATTTCCTGAAGACCGATGGAGGAGATGGGACAGGCGTTCCGTGGGGAGAGAAAGTTATAAGCCCGATAGGGTTGATGATGGCGAAAGATGGGAGGAGCGTTTTGAGGTTAGGGAAGCAAGGACCTGAACTGAGTGGGAAGGGGAAGAGTGGAGATGAGAAGCGGGTGGTTCTGGTCAAGTTCTCGAAGGAGGGCCCAAGGGACATGGAGGTCAGGGAAAAGAAGGAAGTACTTGAGGAAGAAAGGAAGGTGGAGGAGGGGTCAAAGTTGTAGAAACTGTGTCAAGATACATATGTCGGTGTTAGGAGTTGGACATGTTAGCCTGGATGTATATACTGGCACATTTATGGTAGAACTACTGTGTTCTTTAGTGAACATATTGTACATAATAATATCAAAGATCTTGATTTCTCGAAGCGCACCGTGGCGTGCAATTGAGATGCCTCGAAAAATCAACTACTGTCAAAGCAACGCGGAATATCCTCATAATTAGTATAACTCTCAAAGCTCATCACGTCAACTCGCCAGAGCAAATGCAGCGAAATATCCGTTCCATACCACCACAATATAACACCAATCCCCGCCTCCCAGGTCCTCTTGAGTGAAACCGGAAGTCTATTCAAGCACAGAAACATCAATGGCTCTCTTTCACATCTCTCCGACCGTGGTATTCTCTCTCCGTTCGCCCACCAGATACATCTATTCTTCCATTTCTTCCCCCTCTCCAGCCTCCTCCCCATACTCCTCCGCATAACTCGGGAATTTAACCTCAAACTCCCCACTTCCTTCTCCCTCGTCGTCTTCGCTATCAAACCTAAATGCCACCAAGCTCCCGTCCTTCAATCCCATACTACTCGGCGTATCCCCCACTCCCACATGTAGTTCTGTCCAGCCTTTACTCGGCTCATAAATATCTTTCGGCACGCCAAGTCGTATGTCTTCTATGGAGTCGGGAAGGGGAGTTTTCTTTGATGTGGACGAGGCATTGAGAGGATTAAGACCGTCTGGATAGCGATCGCGCAAAATAAGGAGGAGTTGATTGAGGATGGTTGGGATGGGAGTTTGTGTGTCGACGAGAAGAAGAATGGTGTGGGATGTATGTTTAAAGAGGAGGGTCAGGTCAGTGGAATTAGGTGGTGGGGTTTCCAGTGTTGTAAGAAGAGATGAGACGCTGGATTTTTTGGGTGGCTAGATGATGGAGGGGTCAGTATGGGATGTTCTTGAAAATGAATTTGATAAGGGCTGTAATTACCATCTTGAGGAGTAAATTTTCAGCAACGGGAATTGTTCTGCAGGGAATTTCTGTCTCTTCTTTTGCGCGACTCAGAACAGTGAAAAATGGTATCTGAACGGAAATCGAACAAAGATTATATATCTCTAGATGACAATGACATGGAATACATTGACGTTTCTAGGAGCCTAGGCACGAAAATTTCGCGAAAGCAGGTGACTTTTACAAGCTGAAGAACAGAACACAAAGCTTGCCTTGTACAAACTCAAAATCAAACCACAACCTCGAACCCCTCTCACTCTCTTCATCCTACAATTGACCACCAACCATGGATCCTCCTCCCTCCGAATCCGAAGCCAAAGCACAACTCCTTGCCTGGCGTCGCGCCGAGTTGCAAAAGCTCAAACAAGAATCGCGCATGTCCCTGCCCATCCAACTACGCCTACCGGCCGCAACCACGATATCATTCCTGGCGGGCATGGGTTTAGGATTATCGCACGGGGCGCAGAGCGCTGGCCTACGGTTCCGCGCAGAGAATGCACATCGATTGCCGAAGGACTCTACGGGCTGGTATTTGTATCACAAGAGTAAGAATTATCATATGGCGCTGGGAGGAGTCAAGGAGGGGTTGAAGATGGGAGGGAAGATTGCGGTTTGGACCGCGGGGTTCTTGGCGACTGAGGAGATTCTGGATCAGTTTAGGGGAAGGAAGGACTTTTTAAGTACGGTGGTTGCGAGCTTGAGTGTTGCGGGGGGGTTCAGTTTGTGGAGTGAGTATTTTTTGTTTGTTTTTTTCTCTTTCGCATCTTCATTCGATGTCAGGATTTTACTGCTGCAATGTTCTCTTCTGCTGCTTCAATCTTTGTTCGTTGTGAAGATTGTTATCGCTGCAATGTTCCATCTTGACGCTCCGGCATCTGCTAATGAATGTCTGACGCAGATCGATTTCCCGTCACCACAGCAGCAAGAACAGCGAAAACAGGATTGGCATTCGGTCTGATATATGGTCTGGTGCAAGATGCGGTGGGTGCGGCCAAGGGACGAAAGCCGGGTTATGTGGATTTCGTTACACAAAGAGGAAAACCACGAAGAGAACATGAACCGACAATAGTATGAGCAGGCAGATGAGCTTTGGTGGGTTTGACTCTCTCCCTTCTCCGATATCTCTCCATACTGGGAAAAATCTTTCTTTACTCCCTTTCATTGTCGCATTTCATCTCAATGACCAAACGACATTTGCTCAAAAGCTAACTAATTTTTAGGGTCGCGGTTTGCATCGGTACAATCTGACGGAAACTTTAGCGCGCATTCCGATAGACCTATCACATTTCACCCGGTATCGAGATAGTACCTATAAGTCGCAATAGTCGAAAGCTCCCCCCTCGATGGCCTCGGGTTATGAACGGCGTCAATTGTACAACTAGAAACATACATATTACGCGCCTCCGAAATCGCTGCCATGAATCGGTCTCTGATTACCTTATAAAGTTGTTGTATTCCAACCTCTACCGTTCGCTGCATCTCCATTATCATACCGCTGCACTGTACATACCCAAACGTCAGCGATTAAGAAGGAAGGAAGTAACAACAATTACCCACGGATATCTACCAACAACAGTACATAGTCCACTCATCATGGCGGGATTACTGTCGCATAGAGCAACACTATGCTCCAATAAAAGATTGTTGTTTGCACAATACAGACAATTGTCCTCGCGGACATCTCCCTTGCAATCATCCTATCAGGGCGAGCACTCACCCGCTGAAGCAATTCAACCATTAGCTCTAGCTTCCACCCCTCCGCCAACACCAGGAACGATGCCGAAGATCAGTCCACTTTCGGTATTACCACTCAGTGCAGTCATAAGGTCTCTAGCCATTATGTCTGTCTCTTCGTCTCCAGTAGGTCTATCCTTGCTATACTTGATACATCATTAGCTAATTTTGACCCTTTAGATACTCCTTGGTCCTTCCCTCAAAGTCATGGCCCTACTCGCGAATTCCAAGTCACCAGTCCTTTCTCCAGACCACAACCCTATCCTCCGATTCTTCCTCAAGCATACATTCTACAAACAATTTTGTGCAGGCGAGACACCTCCAGAAGTCCAGCGAACCATCCGAAGCATAAAAGACCTAGGCTACACTGGTGTTTTCCTCTGCTACGCACGCGAGGTCGAGTCTGCTAAGGGGACTACCGCGACCAAAATCGATGAAGAGAAGTGTATTAACAATGAGGTCAAGCCATGGGCAGCCGGCACTCTGTCAACGGTCAATCTATCCGAAGCTGGCGATTTTGTGGCAGTCAAGTTCTCTGGCGCGGGATCACTCGCCCTTCACGCTCTCGAGAACCAATTAGATCCACACCCGGCTCTTAAGGAGGCAATTGATGAGATTTGTGAACTTGGTGCGAAGAGGGGGGTGAAGATGGTATTTGATGCCGAACATGCTGCTATTCAGAAAGGTATCGATCAATGGACTGTGGACTACATGAAGAAATACAACAAGACCGGAAAGGGCGGGGCAGTTGTCTACGGTACATACCAAGCATACTTGAAGGCCTGTCCCGAGGTGGTAGCTTCGCATCTTGCGATCACAAGGAAGGAGAACTTCACTTTGGGAGTCAAGTTAGTTCGGGGGGCATATCTCGGTTCGGATCCAAGAGAATTGATTCATGACACCAAGCCAGAGACGGATAAGTGTTATGACGGCATCGCAGATGCTTTGGTTCGTAGATCTTACAATGATGTTCTACGACCTGCCAAGGGAGAGACGGAGTTCCCAGATGTCGATGTAGCGATTGCCGGACACAATCTCGAATCGGTTCGCAAAACCCAACGTATTAGAGCAAAGCAAGCAGAGAATGGAGAGGACAGAATCCAGCTTGTATATGCTCAGTTGCAGGGTATGGCGGATGAAGTTTCATGTGAGTTGGTTCAAGAAGGCAGATTGGCTGAGAAGAAGAAATCCGAGTTGGCAAGCGCTGGGGGAGGAAAGGCTGTCGATGTGGATGTGCCACAAGCGTACAAATATCTTACCTGGGGTACGACTGGCGAGTGCATGAAATACCTTTTGAGAAGAGCATACGAGAACAGAGATGCGGTGGGTAGGACGAGAGAAGGGAGAGATGAGATGGGTAGAGAATTAGTGAGGAGGGTTAAGAGTATGTTTGGCATTAGCTGAGGGCTGAAATTCTAGTGTGACGATGGCATGGTTGAACGGTTTATAGGAGTTGGGCGTCTGCATTTTCGGCTGCATAGCGTGGAATGGTTTTGTCATATGGATTCATTACCGATTGGAATGGTCGCTAGTGCCGGTTGTAGATACGATATCCATGAGGGAAGGGGAGGGGAGAGATGGCGCTTACTTTGCACGTACTGGATGCTTGATTACGTAGCAAATATGAATTGTATATTTACAGATGACAAACTTCGCTCTATGCTCATCTGGCGAATAACTCGAATAATTTTAGGGTGCAATCTCCAGGGTAGTGAGTTTTCTAGTGTTTTAATACTATGTTACCTGGTCGAGATCCTCCAAGTACCAGAAATCATGTTCGGGTGAACCCGCTATTCACAACAACATGCGAGATAGCCTACAGGGCCATCTTAGCCCTCTTTCTCAGAGTTAGCGGAGAAGCTACTTGATTTTTCCCGGTACATGCGTGCAAGCTCCCCCTTTCCTGCTCGGCTAGTTTGTTCGACTGCCTGCACCTACCTTATAAAGGGTTCGATCTTTATTTATGACTAGTTTTTATGACGGCCATTTCTTTTAAATCCCGTAGTTTTATACATCGACGTTCTACAATGCACTTGGTACCTGTGCAATTGAACGATTGAATTTATCTAGCAATGGTGAGGAGATCCGTGCGGAGATGTCAGCTTCCTAGTAGATTGAAAGCAAGTATCAACGGCAAACTTGCATACGATCATTGAAAACTCCTTAAGATTCCGGCAACACACAACTGTGTAGATACTAGTAGGTCGATAGCACATGAGGTTGAGGGTACCTTGCGGTCGAGGAACTCCATGCCCATTAATCGCGAATGACACAGCATGCCACCCTCCCTAACTATTTTGCTTCCCCTTTCCCTCAGCCTCTCTTATCCTCCTCCTCGCCTCCATTATCGCCTTTCCACATAAATTCTGTCCCCACCTTTCCCGCTCAATTCCTTTCCTCTCTTTCTCCGCCTTCTCACACTCCTCCACCCCAAACCCAATCCCCCAAGTCCTATCCACCGGGCTCGCCTCCACCAATTCTCTTTCCCCGGTTCTTTCCAATTGCTCCCTGATCTCCTTCCCTCCTCTGGAGAACTTCGCTATGTTCCCTTTCACAACCACTTCGTAGCGAGCTTTACTCCACGCTTCGCTGTTGAAGTTCTTCACGCCTCGTCCAAGCTGCTGGATCTCGTGAGGTGAAGTGGTTTGGAGGATTGAGGAGGCGGTTGAGGTGTCGTTGAAGAACAGGGCTTTCTGGTGCATCATGTATCTAGATTCTGGTTGTTGGGAGCAGGTTAAATACGGTGGGGGTGAGGAACTGACTGTTCTGAACTTGTGTATTTCTGGCCGGTTTCGTCTGTGAATTCGATGGGGTACCATTGAGAAAGAAACCAATTGTTGGGGTCTTCTTCCATGAAGAAGTATATTGGTCCTTCACTCATTGTGCTTTGGGGATGCGGCGACGGATATGCTCTTGACGTCCAGTTGACTTTGGACAGGCTTTTGACGGGTTATTAGAGAGAAATCTAAAGTGGTACATAAGTCGTGAGCTCTAATCCTCTAATCGCGGTAGATTATGGAGTGAAATCTACTTCATTTGAAAGCCAATAGATTGTTCCATCGATTTGTTCAATACCATATTGGTGCAGCAAGTTTTGGGTGGACTAGAGAGATAATATGATTTTTGTGGTGCCATCTCCCACACAAATTTGCACTTTTACTAAGAAATCGCCTAATCAAACTTGTTTTGGTGGGGTTTCTCGATTTTGTTAGGCAAAAACAAACCAAAAATCTTTCAAACAACATATCTCCATCAAATCTTGATGCAATGTAGTTCACGCCTTACAAAGTAATAAAATACGTTCAAGCTTTCAAATGAATTAATTTTTCTTAAAAAAAATGATTGTTTGAACGAGCTCTTGTGGCACGAAATACGCCGTTTTGAGCTTACAAAATCCTCGAATGCCCGAAACTCATTTGATGCTAAAACAGATGAAGCGGTTGGCCTTTCCCTAGGATTAGTTACGAGCATGAGACGAAGAACGTCTCTTAGCTGTTGTGGCATTTCTACCTTTTTCGTCTCTTCCTCGAATGGCAAAATGACCAACACGGCCGGCTCCTCCTGGCTCACACGTTTGGCAACTTTGACGGCGGTTTTCAGAGAATGGCCCTCAACATTGTCAGGAGCTGGCAGGTCCCAACTGGGAAAAAGTCGCTTAATCTTTGCCATAGACCAGGCTTCATTGATCAGGAAATGAGGGCTGTCCCAGGGTCCTAAAACACCAGGCTTAATCCAGCAGAGCAACATTGCGGCAATTGCCCAGACTTGCGATGGCTCGGTGCAAGCCTCACCAAGAAAGACTTCAGGGGCGCGCATAGAGGATGGCTGAGCATTGATACGCTGGCCCGATGGAAATACTGTGAGCATGTTAGTAAAATCTCTCAGTCTTGACTGTCATCGCTCGCTCACCGAGTCCTAAGTCGCCAACTTTAGCGGTAACATGACCACTATCAGTGTTTGAGAGCAGGATATTAGCAGACTTATAATCAAAATCTTATTAGCGAACACTAGCTGATTGATATGGGGTTCTTACCTGTATTCACATGATTTTGCGCTTCCAGAACCACACAGCTAGATATTGCCCCCTTCAAGACTGCTTTGATGAGTCTGTAAGTACGAATATCAGGCTGATACTTCACTTCTGCAAGAGTAGTATCTAGCCACTCCAAGGCGAGACACCTTTCGCTGCCACTGGAAGGGCTCTCAATCACATCATATAACTTTCGGAAGCATATAGCTGAGTTGACACCTGGAAGGAGGTAACTCTGGTATTCACGATCCAGGTTTTCCTTCGCGATTGCATCGCCATGTGACGCTGCTTTGACGAGAGCCCTATGTTGCAGGGTTAGCCACTGAATCTACTAGGGTTGATTTATACCAAGCGAACCATGGGGGGCTATTCAGGGCGTTTTCATGGGCGATAACTTCGGCTTTGAAGACCGTAGATACATGAGTCCTATCTCCTTTTACTGCCTCTAGAATTCGGTAGTTCCACCGCTCACCAGGAATAACACAGCCAGGAGTAAGAGATGACATGGCTCTCGATAGCGAGTGCCAATAAGATGGTAGAATCGGACGAATGAGTGTACGCATTTTGACGATGCAAGGTGGAGAGATCAATGGAACAGGATTTAGACATTTCTTTCCCTCTAAGGCTAAAATCAGGCACTGCAGGAAGCTAAGCTAAGCTAAATTGGTCAGCACATATCTAAGAACAGAGATCTGGATCAACGAGCATGAGTGGTGCAGTTAGCATCGCATCTTTGAGTCTCTCGATGGCCTTTATAAATTTGGAAAATAACATTATCTAACAGAGTGGAAATTACTAATCGTGCTGTTACAACAAAATTGATGAAGATTCATTTACAACTTCCCCTACTGCGTCAGCTTTGCCCTGGCAAGAGCTGAGTACCCTTCCCAAAAGGTCAGACTTGCTGATCTTGCATCTCTGGCGGTCACCAGAGCAGTGCGGCTTTGATGAAGAACGTTCTGTGGGTGGCTGCCTATATTCCTCTTCTACGGACGTTTCGCTTTCGTCTATGTTATTAGACCAGCTCTCACGTACTAATTACTATACTACAGTACGTATTCTTTGTCCTGTAGTATCTCTCCCATAGTTCGGTAAATATACTGAACCCGACACTACTTTCTATGCCGGATCATAACTCGGTGCTTGAATAGCGAAACCACAGTCTACAAAATGGCATAGCATTCATTCTGTCATAAGTACTTATCTATCATAAGACAGTCATTCTACCGTTCATCTCATCCTCCCCATCTCAAATCCTCACCACTACAACTATTCCCCCCAAATCAGCCCCATATTCTCGTCTCATCTACGCCGCGGGAATAACGTTCGTTCCATTCCAGTTCTGTCCCGAATAGCACTCAAAACTGCCAATAACATCGTTCCAGCCATAGTCCTGGAGGGCTCCAGTGCCTGGATACTCAATCCAGATGTTCGTGCCAGAACATTGGCTGTTTTGGAACAACTGGCATACGGTGCCATCATCGGGGCCCATGGACGTGATACTGTGGTACCTGAGAGAGAAAGCGAGAGTGATTGTTAGATTTCGATCTTTTGTACGGAGAAGGGGAGGGTGCATGAAATGGCATTGAGATTGGATGGATGTAGCGAGAAGATGAGGAGATAGGCAGGGAAGAAACAAGATTACCATGGCGAGGTCAACACAATACAGGTTTTGAGCGGCTGGACCGCATATCCGCAAGTTCCGCTCCAGTTCTGATCGGTACAGATCTCAACCTATTTAATGTATTAGAACGTTCTGGGCAATAAGCTGCTCAAGGTGACTTACACCACCGAGATTTCTTTTCACGATTTGGAATTCTGCTACAGCAGATGACGATGCGTCTCTTTCTGCGTGGAATGGAGAGGTGATTGCTGTGGCGAGAGCTGCTGCTCGAGCAAGTAGTGGGATATACATCTTTCTGGTATTTGGCAGAGCTGATTGGAGTTCTTGGAGCTAGAAAGAGGTGAAGAGGAGATATGCTGCTGCTGCTAGAGTCATACAGAAGGGCAATCCACGACCCTTTATATACTTCTCACAGGAGACGATGGTTATATCTCTCGGTCTGAATATCGTGCCGTCTCCGGTCTTGTTCTTCACATGGACGATATTGTAGCGAGATGTTCCTTGCGCAATGAACTTTCTCAGCCCCCTAAATCTCGAGTACCTCAATAACCGAGCATGACCTGATAGTCTACCCAAAGACGGTCTGAAGTGCATGCTCACTAATCATAACACGGATCTTCGCAGCGGTGTGACTACACTCGTACGTTCGTTGGGCAGAATCTCGCAAACGACCACCTTACATGCATGCATGTATACAGTTAACAAAAGCCACTTTACAAGCAACCATACACCTACATAGTGATTAGGTTTTCAGCCAGTTCCCTCGTCAGTTCTATCTATCTGAGCACCAGGGGCTGTGTCTATTCGTTGACTAGCTTTCCGACTTTTGACGTTCAACATACATCAACTTTCGAGAATGCCGTCGAATCTCAGGATAGCTATTCTATCAATGTCCAATCTGGATTCGAACAAGCCAACATTTTTTTGTTGCTGAGTAAACCGAAGAATCCAAAACGGATTTACAGCATAGCTCTGTCGATAACTTATCACACCCCCCGTCTCGCCCTGTTGGTTAGTGACAGGTAGTCCAACTTGTTTTCTCCACAGATGCAGACAAATTAGCAAGATTCATGACCGGACCAAACTGCAACTAGGGAGAGAATCCGACGATTCTCTCTTTTTGCCGTCGTCCGAACCTAGTTCAAAGATTTGATGTTCTACATTCGCGGAGATGGCAGGTGGTGTGTAGGTATGTCAGCGTCAGCATTGCTTATCCATGAACTTTTCGATTAGAAAGTTATTTACCAAGTGACTTGCTAAGCCACCTGGTGGAGGGATTATTAATCCTTGCTTGACTTCGCGATTGTTTGGATTGAGGCTGAGAACGGAGATAGAAGTGTGACTAAGTTCTGGAAGGGGAAAATCCAGAGTCGTTGATCACATATTGCGTATTTGGACTTTGAAAGCCACCCGATATCTGAGTAGAAGAGAAGAGAAGAGAAGAGAAGAATTATCTTTATCTAATGGAAATATATCCAATAATCCATCCAAGTCTATGCAGTCCACTTCTAGCGCTAAGTGGCAATACCACTTTCACCCTTCGCCGACCTGCTTGCCTCTTCTTTCCCCACCAGCTTCAACGGCCTGTATTTCGAATCCCACATCTGTTCTCTAATCCACTCCTCCAATGATTCATCCTCGCTTGGGATATCCTTCTCCTGCGCCAGCCCCTCATCCACAGCTGTTTGGATCACCGCCTTCGCAATATGAACGCTGATCTCTCGTACATCCATCACATCAGGCAACAATCCCTTATCCGGATCCTTGAGCGCTGGACTCTGCGCAGCGAGCGCTTTCACAGCCGCGACAAGCATCTTATCGCTCAGCAGCTTACTGCGAGAGAGAACACATCCGAGACCAATTCCAGGGAAACAAGTGGAGTTATTGCATTCTGCGACTTCGTATTCTTTGCCGTTGTAAGAAACGGGTGGGAAAGGGGAACCGGTAGAAATGAGAGCTTTGCCTTTAGACCACTCGTTGATGTCTTTGGGATCGGCTTCGTGTAGACGAGTGGGGTTGCTGAGTGGGAAGATAATGGGTCGGTCGACGTGAGCTGACATCTCAGTGATGATCTCTTTGGTGAAGGTTTTCGGTTTAGTTGACGTGCCGATGAGCACATGAGGTTTCACTTCCTTGATCACTTCGAGGAGATTGGCATGATCTTTTCCTTCCCATTCTGAGTCATCGCGAGCATAGGGAACTTGCGCGGGCATGAGCTTGTCGCCATGACTTTTTAGAAGTAGTCCAGGTTTATCAACACACCTTGACATGTTAGTTATGTATCAAATTATAGAAGAGAGACGTTAGAATTAACGTACCAGATCTGTTTTGCAGCTTCTTCTTTGGACTTGTTACTATCGGCCGCTATAGCATCTCTCACCTGATCTGCGATACCCATCCCGGCTGTGCCAGCTCCAAAGACAACCATTCTCATGTCCTGAAGTTTTGTATTGCTCACGTGAAGCCCTGCCATCATTGCAGCTAAGGTTACGCAGCCTGTTCCCTGTATATCATCGTTGAAGCAGGGAATTTGAGGGCGGTAATGATCAAGAAGTCGGCGAGCTAGGAACCATCAGCTTTGTACATCTTCCCCTATGTGTGATTCAACTCACCATTTGGCAGACCGAAATCTTCGAAATGGATGTAAGCTTTAGGGTACAACTTCCTCGCCGATTGAATAAACTTGTCCACAAATTCGTCATATTCCTTCCCACGTGTCCGAGGCTTCCTCAAGCCAAGATACAGTTCGTCGTTAAGTAGCTCTTCATTATCCGTCCCGCAATCTAAAACAACCGGTAAGGTTCTACTTGGGTGAATGCCAGCACACAGGGTTGCCAAGACTAGTTTTGCGACCGAAATTAGAATACCACCGACGCCTTGGTCACCAATTCCGAGGATTTCCTCGCCGTCTGTGCCTTCCGTGAGCTACTTCTCCATGGTCTCTCGTGCATGGAAGCTTACCGGTCACTACAATATAATCAATGTCGTCTGGTCCGCCCCATTGAGCCAAGTCATCATGCACACGGTCAACATCATTGATATTTAGAAAACAACCCTGAGGTCTTCGGAACAATCGAGAATAGTTTTGGATTGCATCACCTTCGGTTGGAGTATAGATGATGGAGAACATTTCCTTCAGGTGATCGTGAATTAACTAATCACGAGTCAGAATTTCATGATTCCTTCGGACATCCTCAATTAGTAACCAAGAGCTTACCCGGAAATAAAGGACCTCATTTTGTTCCGCTAAGGAGGTCATGAAAGTGTTCTTCGCCAAATCGTCTGGTCTAGAGCTATATTGTTGATATGCTCGGTGGACTTGTTCCTCGAAACTGGATACATGTTGTGGTAACAGTCCCGTCAATTTGAACTGTCTTCTCTCTTCAGCGGGAAAGCCGGCTCCCTTGTTTAGATATGGCGTGTTGAGAAGAGCTGAGCCGGTCAACGCGCACTCTATGGGGCCACTGGTGCTGAGCGGAAGATGACCAAACTGAGGATGTTTCTCATTCGGCTTGGTTCTCTTGTGATGAGACGAGATATGTCTCTGGGGGGCGTCTGAGGACATTGTCGAGAGCTGACGACTTGCTCTTGGGGTGATGCTGTATTGGTGATGTGGGGTTGCGGTTGTGGTGAGATTAAGCTTGTGCTTGACGGGACCAATAATCCGCTTGCAGCTCAAAGCCATGAAACATCAGATATGGTTGGAGGCTTACAATGAGACGGAGGAAAGGCGTGAAAGAGAATTCGGAGGTTGCACTCATATATCTGTTTCCCTGAAATAGACAAGCGGTTGGTGCTATTGAAATTCTACATGGCGATAGCAAGGCCGAGATACGATCTGAAGCTCTCATGTGAAAAGAATGACGTTACTTGGCACAAGCGTGAATGGTGGGGGATGGACTGGTAAGAAAGCTTGTTTCGTTCCCAAAATACCCATGTGAACATCGTCCTAATCCGGGTTTGAGCGTCCAAATGTTCTCCCATCAGGCCAATGCCGGCGAGACGGTATTGAGGATCGTGATCCATGGAGGACGTTCGAACTCCGGCCGTCTATGCAGGTTTGTGGTCGTGCAGTTGTGCGGTCGTGCCAGGGATTAGCTCCAAACTGCTGACGGACTATCAAGAACGAATCATTATCACAAGCATCGTGGACTAGACCAGGCCAGACAGTGGACTAGGCGTCCTAGGCTGGTGCCGGCCAGATATAGGAGTAGAACACAAAAGACGACGGCTATTCCAAGTTTCAAGGTCCCGGAGACCAGAGACCAGAGACCAGAAAACTTATTGATGATTGTAAAGATGGCTATGTAGATATATGTGAATGTAGGTACGCAAGGAGCCATACTCCTGTGGAAAGCTCGTGAAGAGTAGGAGTATGGACTATGAAGGTCCTGCTATTAGTCTTGCAACATGTCCTCTGTGAAGATAAAGTCCCGAAGGACGATGCCCCTTTTCAACCTCCATCCAATATCGACACAAGACGTGAAGATACTGAAAGGCTCCCCCGGAGAAGAGTCTCATTCATGAATGCCGTTACAGCTGAGTGATTGATCAAGGTGTTGCTTCCATGTTTTCCTTTTTCCACCAATAGTCTGCTGTACATGGCACAAACCTTTTCTCGATTCTCCCAGAGTGCTACGAGCAAAAGCTCAAGAACACTTCATGTCCTTAAAGGCCATCGTATAACCTATGTCCTGTTTTTCTTTTTTTCTGCTGCCGATGTGTATTTGTTTTTATGTTGATGGAGTGAGAGGTTATACATGTCGGGCAAGAAAATAATTATCTTGGAGCGAAGAAAATTTCCACAAGTTCCAGAATGTGCTCTGAATCACGTGACTGAAGCGCTAGGTTCGAAATTTGCCGACCGAAAAAGGTTGAGACTTCGCGAATCTGGAGTATCGCTGGAAGGAAGTTGACCCTTATCTTGTCCTCCGCTCCGCATTGTTTATTACGGATCCATTACCTTCCCATATAACCATTATCAGCGACTTCTTATTATCAAATTAGAAATAAGTTTACTTCGCCACCACTCGACAACATGGTAGGAAAGAAGAAGCGCGGTCATCCGGATATCGAGGAGCTGTTGGCTCGTCCATGGTGTTATTACTGTAAGTTGAGCGCGTCGTCGCAACTACTCTCCATTTGCAGAGCATTACTGATCTTACTCTTCAAAACTACAGGCGAGCGCGACTTTGACGATTTAAAAATCTTAATATCCCATCAGAAAGCGAAGCATTTCAAGTGTGAGAGATGTGGTCGACGATTGAACACTGCTGGCGGTAGGTTTATCACTATCAACAAACACTGTATTGCACCGAGTCGGACGCTAATCGCGCCAATCTACAGGTTTATCCGTTCATATGAATCAGGTTCATAAAGAGACTCTCGCAAGTGTGGACAACTCACTGCCAAACAGACAGGGTCTCGAGGTCGAAATCTTTGGCATGGAAGGTATCCCGGAGGATGTGGTTCAAGCACACAACCAGCGCATCATAGCAGGATTCTATCAAGCCGAATCGGAGCGTCGCGCAGCTACTGGGAATCCTGCGCCCGGGACTGCAAATGCCAATTCGCAGGCGAAGAAGCCCAAGTTCGAGTCTCCTGCTGAGCTGAAGAAAAGGTTAGCAGAGCACAAAGCGCGAAAAGCTGAGCAAGCTGCGAATAGTAGTGGCGGGAATACCCCTTTGAACAGTGCAGCAAGTCCTATGAACCAAAGCCCTGGTGCATTTGTAAGTACCAACGTCATCTTATTTTCCACACTATACTAATTCACATTCTAGAATGCCTCTCCTTTTCCCCCACCCCCAGCAAGTTATGGTGCTACACAAGGTGCCGCTTATGGCTCATTTCCTCAAGAGCCACATAGCCAAAACACACCTACTTACCCCAATCCAGCTTATTCTGGCCCCCCAGGTCAGCCGTACCAGCCCCAATTCTCGCCACCGCCGCAATACCCGTCACAACCAGCTTTCTCCCCTACCGGTTTCCAGCAGCCTCCGCAAATCTTTCAAGGCAGCCCCCCATTCGCGGCGGGCTCGCCGCCAGGGTCATTCAATGGTTATCATCCACCGCCATCTCACACACCACCAGCGCACAGCGCGCTGCCAAACCGACCTCCAAGTTTACCACCTGCACCAGGTCTTCCTCAGCGTCCATCGTTTGGTGCGCCTCAGGTTCGTCAGTATCAAATGCAGCAGCTGCATCAACAAGGTGGGTGGGCAGGCAATGGATGGACTGCACAAGACCAAAATCCAGCTATACCACCTGCTTATCCTCAGCCTCCAGGTTTCACTGGAGACCATGCAACTAACGCTTCGACTGTGGATGATCTGGTCTCAGGCGCGGCTAGAGAAGCTGACGACATTGACAAGATAATCAGAATGGCAGAGGCTGGCATTAAACCACCAAAGAAGGATTCGATCGATGCAACGAAAGCCGAAACCCCCGAAAATACTACCGCTGTAGCCGAAATTTCTGACAAGACAGAATCAAAAGCAGATGCCAATACAGAAGCTACAGAGAAGAAGACGAAGAAAGATAAGCCAATGAAGATGATTTATTCAGACAATGAGGTCAGTCCAGAAGAGAAGATGGCCAAGATGCCCAGGTACGCATTTGTCCCAGAAGGAAAGACTGAATCAGTTCTTGTCGATACAAACACTGTTCCTGGTGTTGCCGGCACAGTCGACAACTAAACTCACATGAGACATCGAAACACCAATAAATGCCTTGTCTAGAATATGTTCGAGACTCTTTTGTTACTTCTTTGGGGACACTACGCTCCACGCGATGGTGGAATTACGAGGTATCCATGGAGGAATGGTGCTGGGGAAACAGCTAAGTCTTTCGGCAATATGTTCGACCTTGTGTTATCTTAATGTTCGTCTTCTGACTTTAGCGTCTACTTTCGGAGTATTGGAATATTTTCTCGTCCATGGGGGACATGGTAAGTTGCGTCATTGGAGGGCTCCGGGCTTATGGAGAACGGCTTAATGGATTATTTGAAGGGTGCGGCACTGGAGCAAAGAGAAGTGGTTTTCGACCTGCTTGTAAGTACCTCAAGGTTGGCGATCTTTACACCCGCGTATTCTCTATAATCCAAGAAAAAAACTTCATCTTTATTCAGGTTGTTCGTGATCTAGTCTACATATATGGTTCCCTTGCCTCTTGTCTTGGCGGGTTTGTCTTGGCGGGCTGCTCTCGTCCGTCATTCACTGCCATAGTTGGTATACATCTTCGGTACAATACTGCTAGATCGAATGGAGAGGCAGCCGATTGGTCCGGGTATATTTGTCCAAAGGTAAAAAAGCAGAACTCTCGATGGGGCTGCTATGTTGTTCTGCATCGCGCACTTTAGCCTAAACGCAAAGGCCGAATTTGACAACCCCGCAAAATATATTTGCCGATCCTCCGCACCTCTCCCCGCCGGCTCAACTACAACGTTTTGAGCGAAGGGTAAATAGCATGCAAGGTACAACAAATTCTCGTATGGTATAATCCTAGTCGAATAATTTGATTGGAGGAAATTGTTTGTGGTGTGTAATGTATATGTATACGCACATATACCCTAAGGTAATCACCTACTCAAAGCAGACTTGAAGAGAGTGGGATTGTATGCCGGTAATATTCTCAATTTCGTATTCCTTGGTATGACCGAATTAGCCTTTAGTTCATACGATAATGCGGTGTAAATCTCTTATATATTCTGTTCACCTAGATCTGCTTTCCTTTTTCCTTTTCCTTCAATGTCAAGACACCATGAAGGTCTCTTGTCTTCCTCTCCTACTTGCGTCCTTCGCAATCCATGTCCCATGGAGTTACGCCCTAGGTCAGACCCCAACTGTCACCACGACGAAACCCAGCAACGGTACCCTGTTACAAATTGCTGGTAAAGGCCTTGGTGCACAGATTTTAGTCAGCCAGGAAGAATGGTGGGCGGTTCTACGCGCAGCGGACGATTTAGCTAGTGATCTGGGAAAGGTCGTAGGCGAGAATTTAACATTGGCATATTGGGATGGAAGCTCTGCTTCTAATGTATCGAAAGACAATGCTAATTCTGCTCCGCGCCGTCGCTGGGGCTCGGAAAATGGTAATGGAAATGGTGGGGTAGTGGGAGATGTCGCGGTTCCGGGTGGTGATTCGGGACATAATGCAACGGAGACTGCTGCAAGTGGAGGGATTACCGCGCTCTATACGTATAGAGCACCAACTAGTGATGTCAATGTAAGTTCCTCAAATTACTCTAGTAATATTGATCAGGGAGCCATTTTTGAAACGTTCTGTAGAGGCATCAATTTATGGCAATTGTAACTGGACAAACAAAAGCTGATCGGAACATAGTACACACTTGGGCCAGTACAGAACTTCACGGGTCCAACACTGCTGCCCTCTAACCCAGCATCGACTGTTCTCATAGTCGGAACAGTCTCCAAGTCACCACTCATCAATTACCTTGTCAAAGCCGGACTTCTTGACATCACCCATATTAAAGGCCAATGGGAATCGTTCATGTCAGTCATCATACAGAATCCCTTGCCAGGTGTAGCTCAAGCCATGGTAATCGTCGGTGCCGATGTGAGAGGTACAATCTACGGACTCTACGATATCAGTGAACAGGCTGGTATAAGTCCGTGGTATTGGTGGGCAGATGTACCGGTGAGACAACAGGACGGTGTGTGGGCTTTGACTGGGAATGCACAAGATTTCGGTCCAGGGGGTCCAGGGGGTCCAGGTTCGTGGGGATCTCCCCCGGGTGGGACGCAGGTTCTGAAGATACAGCCGAGTCCGAGTGTGAGGTATCGTGGCATCTTCTTGAATGACGAACAGCCGGCGTTGACCAATTGGGTCAAGTAGGTTCTCCCTCTTTCGTTCCGGACGTAATACAGTGACTGATAACTCTTTAGTGCGAATTATCCACGGGGTAAATACGGGGCAGGTTTCAATCATTATTTCCACTCCCGAGTCTTCGAGCTTCTTCTCCGTCTGCGCGCAAACTACTTCTGGCCAGCCATGTGGGACAGCATGTTCAACGTCGATGACTACGCCAACCAGCCACTATCCGATGCCTATGGAATCGTGATGGGCACGAGTCACACCGGTGAGTCTATTCCACACCTCATTCATAATCTCGTGCTAACCCAAAAACCAGAGCCAATGATGCGCGCAACCAAGGAATGGAACGTCTTCGGCCAAGAATACGGTGGCAACGGCCAATGGGAATACGACACCAACAACGCCTCCGTGATCCCATTTTTTAAATACGGCGCCCAGCGCGCTGCACCCTACTTAGCCAACTCTCTATTCACCATGGCCATGCGCGGCTCTGGCGACAATGCCATCTCACTCACGCAAGCGGAGGCCATCGCTGTGTTGAAAAACGTCGTGGCGAAACAGAGGGAGATTTTCGGCGAGGTGTTTAATGGCACGCAGGTCGAGGAAATCCCGCAGCTGTGGTGTTTGTATAGCGAGGTACAGGGTTATTATGAGGCGGGCATGACGGTGCCGGATGATATTACGCTTTTGTGGGCGGATGATAATTTTGGAGATATTAGGCGGCTGCCGTTGGCCAACGAGACGGCAAGGAGTGGTGGTGCTGGTGGGTTTTCCTTTTGCAAATTATGATGGGTAAAGAGGACTGTGTGGTGCTGACGATTATGGAAATAGGTGTTTATTACCATGTCGATTTTGTCGGACCACCAAGAGATTATAAGTGGATCAATACTATCCAGCTTGAGAAGACGGTCGAGCAGGTATGTTTTTTTCAAAAGTTGACGCTAATAACGCATACTCACAAGAAGTAGATGCACCTCGCCTCAGCCCGCCAAGCAAATCGCATCTGGATGCTCAACGTAGGCGATCTCAAACCCCTCGAAATACCCATCAACCACTTCCTCGACCTCGCATACAGCACACCGACCTGGGGATACGACAGCGTACCAATCTGGCTTACGCTCTGGGCCACGCGTGAATTCGGCGCTGAATTCGCAGGGAACATCTCTTCAATCGTCGGTCGGTACGGCATGTACGCTGCACGTCGCAAGTATGAGGATATCGATATGACTGTATATTCTTATATCAATTACAACGAAGCTGATGCGATTCTCGAGCAATGGAATCAGTTGGCTACAGAAGCACAAGCTGTGTATGACAAATTGGGTGATGCGTGGAAACCAGCTTATTATGAAATGATTCTGCAGCCTGTGTTGGGCGGTCAAGTCGTAAATCAGATTCATATTGGCGCTGGTAAGAATGCGCTGTACACCGAGCAGAAGAGAAACGCTGCGAATGATGTCTTCCAGGAGGTTGTGAGTCTGTTCAAGAAAGATCATAATTTGACGCAGAGATATCATGATCTTTTGGGTGGAAAGTGGAACCATATGCTCGATCGTAAGTTGGACAAACACTACAGTGTTGCCTCGACTGACATCTCTAGAACCCCATTTCGGCTATGATTATTGGCAACAACCCATGAGAAATGCCCTTCCACCAATGTCCCTGGTTCAAGATCTAGAAACATCCGTAGCAGGTAACATTGGCGTCGGAGTAGAGGGATTGAATGCCACCGTATCCGGAGATGACAACTACCACACCCTATCATCCGATGTCCTCACTCTACCCCCGATGGATCCGTACGGGCCCAAAACCCGGTACATCGACATCTTTGCCCGTGGCCTCGACAGCTGCTCTTGGACCGTCAACGCCTCCCAGCCGTACGTGAAAATCTCTCCCTCATCCGGCATCAGCGGTGGCACCAACGGAACCGACACCCGCGTCTACGTGAGCGTGGACTGGGCGTCCGCGCCCCCGGCCCCCAACCGCACCACCGTGCAAATCGACATCAACTCCGGCTGCGAAGCCGGGCAATGGGGCAACTACGGTCCACCATCCGTGATACTCCCCGTAAACAACACCGTCGTCCCGAGTAACTTCACCAACGGATTCGTCGAATCAGACGGCTACATTGCATTCGAAGCAGAACACACATCTCTTTCGACCTCGGTCAACGGAACCTCGTATATCACGCTCGCCGGTCTTGGCCGTACACATTCCGGCGTGACTCTCTATCCCGTCTTGGCACCGACACAAGATCCTGCCACCGGACCAGTGTTATCGTATAACCTCTACACCTTCACACCTGTGCAGAAGGCGGCGATAACGCTGTATCTTTCGCCATCGCTGAATCAAAATGGGAGGATCAGAACGCTTAAGTACGCGATTGCGATCGATGATGAGAGCCCCCAGATCATTCAATACGTGCCTAGCAGTACGAGCACGGCTATCTTTCCCACGGGGTGGTCGGGCGCGGTCTTGGATGGAGTATGGGGCCAGAGCAGTGGTAATACGACGACTACCAACCATAAAGCGTTGGCGAAGGCAGGCGCGCATACGTTGAAGATCTGGGCCATCGAGCCAGGTGTGGTCTTTCAGAAAGGTATGTATGGCGTGGTCGTTCACGCACAATACACATAAAATTTTCCTCTTTTCCGTTTTATTTCCTTCTTATTTTATTTCCCCCTATTTTTCTTACCAAAGCTCTGTCTGTGTTCATTCAATTCTGTGGGTGGAAATATATCTGCAACGACTAGTTATGCTAACAAATCTTTTTTCTTAGTGATCATAGACCTAGGTGGTGTAAGAAAGAGTTACCTTGGTCCGCCAGAAAGTTTCAGAGTTGGAGGTGATGATGTGGTTGGAGAAGGGAAGACGAATTTCGCTGGTGCTAATGTAGCGCGTTGGGCGAATGGAGTCCTTGGTTCAACTAGCGGATAAGGAAGGAAGTAGATTGATGGATATTTTTATAATTTTTATAATTGCCATATAATTATAATCGAATTAAATGGATAATTATTACAGCCGCATCCAATTTTGTCGATCAATTTCTTTTCCTATGTGCGTGCTAGACCTTCTCTGCCCTGTACTTTCTAT
This sequence comes from Clarireedia aff. paspali H2, assembly GCA_026770245.1. Lineage (NCBI taxonomy): Eukaryota > Fungi > Ascomycota > Leotiomycetes > Helotiales > Rutstroemiaceae > Clarireedia > Clarireedia aff. paspali H2. The sequence continues at coordinate 206,421 of JAJCXA010000030.1, forward strand.
TATTTGGTAGACTAAAAACCATGGTCCCAGATTCTATTGAGAGAACGATTTCAAAAATTTGGTGATATCTTCAAAGGAAGAATGAAATTCGGTCCCAAAAACAGCAAGAATCGACTGATTGCACAGATATAAAAAGATGGCATGCCCTCATACATTTGTGAAATGTGTGAAGCACTCTCATCTCACCTTTTATTACACATATAAGTGGAAGAACTCTTATATCACTTCCTCCCACTCCTCACAGCAGGAGGAAAATGATTGTACCTGCAGCTCTGCCCTGGGGAACACAATCAAATCTGACAACTGTGCAACCCAGGGATTCTGCACGATCGTTTCTCGTATCTCTAAAATTCAGCCATCACAGCCTTTTCTCGAAATTAGGACCCAGTATCTCGTGGCGAAGCAGGCGCTTCGCATAGATCTATATGCACAGATTTTTGAAAGCAGTGTTCCCCAAGAGGAAGAAGAAGGCTGCAGAGAACGACAAGAACACTGCACCAACCGGCAACGACAATGCTGAACCAACCGGCAACGACAACGCTGAACCAACCGGCAACGACAACACTGCACCGACCGGCAACGACAACACTGCACCGACCGGCAACGACAACACCGCACCAACCGACAACAACAAGACCGCACCAACCAACAAAAAGAATGTCAGATTTGCAGCACTTCCAGAACCTCTCCCACATGTCCAAAGACGCTATCCCATCGGTCCACGGCCCCCTTATCCTGGCGGCTCCATTAGGCCCAAATATCCAGGTCTCATAATTGAACCACCACGTGCAGCCCCCCGACCATCACTCACCCGACCATCACGCACCCGGCCATCACACACCCGGCCATCACACACCCGACCATTACCCACCCGACCATCACCCACCCGACCATCACCCACCCGACCATCACCCACCCGACCATCACCCACCCGACAGTCAACCCCCACAAGTAATTCGCCTAGGTTGAACACCGCTGAAGAGGCTGGAGATCAAGAAAGGATCACGAAGCCAGGATCTGTGACTTCACGATCGGAGTCAGACTCTGGGAGAACTTCCATCTCGACTCCTTGCACTGATAAGGCCATGGCGTCCTCCTCGAGACGCTCGAGTATTCGGACTTCCAGTAACCTACCCATGCAGCAGAGTGTGAATGACGGATAAGTCTCTCTGCCTCCAACGAAGCGTTGCCAGTATGGCATTTGCATTTGGAATTTGGCCCGTTTGTCTTGGGATGGATCACCTTTTTATATGATGGTCATTTGGAATATTGAGTAAGAAATTGTTATTGCGTAGGAGGAATACTCAACGCAGATGTTTGTTTTCATCTTAGGGTGGGATAACGCATTTAATGCCGGGCGAATGGCGTATAATTCGAGGGCGAAGCAATCGACCTTCGTCATGTTTTTAGACAAATGCATATGCCACGCGCTTTCATCCAGTCGTTCTACTTCGAATTCGAATCCTTATATGTGATACGGTGGTGCCACGAATTGACGTCTAACCAACAGATACATCACGTGATTGATGGTTTGTTCCTCTAGGAGGTAAGAGACTGCTGACTCGACCTCACTGAGTTTCTATGATGACATGACTTATTCCAGAACTTGTCAGGCGCGTCTTTGATTGGCCGAGGAGAAACAAAGGAGAAACAAAACGGCCGGCCCACTTTTAATAGACAATGGACAAAGATTGTTCCGATTTTCCGGTCGTATAACCAAGATAACTGATCGATTATTGGCTAATTCCTTCCGTTCCTCGGCTTGTCGCAAGGTTGTCGTCTGGGTGTTTTGAAATTTGCCGTTGAAACGGTTTTCTTACTCATTTCATCGCATCCTGCGAAGTACTCATGGGGTGTGGCATCTTTCTTTGACTTCGTATTCTATTCTGCTGAACATATTTTGCTGAGCATAACAATTGCTGTACTATAGACTTATTCATCGTGTTTATAAAGATAATTTGCTACTTGATATCACTCCTTCATCCTGATCTGTTTATGCTATTCTCAGAATTTCTGCATTCGCCAATATCCACCGGTAGAAAGACGAGTCCTCACAGCCTTCCTCCCACGTCTTGGCCCTCGTAGGGATTCTTGGCCCTCTGGCAGCTACATAACACCTGGAGACGAACCCTTTTGCAAGTGACGATGCAGCCATTATCCCTATAGCCTACGTTCGAAGCCGACTGATCCATTCTTGCGCATCAAACCTATACCCGGCATGCGCTGAAGTAGACTGGACGCGTACCCTCAAGCACAGCTTCCTCGGCCGTCATGGGTCTTCTCCGTCAATCCTGGACTCTGACCAGGAAAAATATCCTAATTGCGCTCAATCGTCATGCCTTGAGCACATCCATACGTGCTTTTATCCTGCCAGTGGCGTTCATGATATTTCTCAGTTATGCGAGAAATCTCTTCATACCTCCATCGGTCTTCGGGATTGGCTCAAGCCATCCTGTTCGAACACTAGCTGAAGGACTTCATGCTGCGACTGGTGGGAGGAATACCGTCGCATTTGTTAACAATGGTTTTACTGGTGGAGATATAGACCGAGTTATCGATGCGATCGCGCAACCTGCAGAGGCAGCTGGAAAGAATGTTCAAAGGTTAACGAGTGAAGCCGAGTTATTAGAGGTCTGCCGAAGTAGTTTGAGAGGAGCAACATCATGTTATGGGGCTGTCGTCTTCCAGTCATCTCCCTCAGAAGGGGAAGGTGGAATATGGAATTATACGTTGCGTGCGGACGGCGCATTCGGTGAAAAGATTGTGGTCGACAAGGATACCAATGATGCTCAGCTTTTTCTCCTACCTCTCCAGCGCGCTGTCGATGTTGCGATTGCATCGAACAATAACACTATAAACCGGGATGCTTTACCCGCCACGGTTTACGAATACCCATATACCAGTATGACACAAGAACAACGTCGCACACAAATCCGAGTAAATTACCAGGGAGCTATTATCAATATCCTTGGAATCGCCTTTCTCATTGGCATGGTTGGTGTAACATATCACTTGACTGGATTTATTGCTTCCGAACGAGAGCTCGGCATGTCTCAATTGCTGGAAGCCATGATGCCGAATTTGCGCAGGTGGGAACCCCAAGTAGCTAGGATCATTTCCTATCATCTTGCCTTCGACTTGATATACGCTCCGGGTTGGATCATCATGGCTGTAGTCTTAGGAGTAGGAGTATTTGCTCAAACTTCTATGGCGATTGTGATTATCTATCATCTTCTCGCAGGATTGTCTCTCACCTCCTTCTCCATTCTTGGTGCATCATTTTTCAAGAAAGCCCAGCTAAGTGGAATCACTCTTGCCATAGTTACACTTCTTTTGGGTGTGATATCTCAGGTAGTCGGAATAACAACTACTGGAGCCGTTGCAGTCCTGAGCCTGTTGTTTGTTCCCTGCAACTACGTGTTCTTCATTATTTTTATGGCTCGTTATGAGCGGCAAGATCTTGCTACTGATCTTGTTCGCGCTGCCCCTGATAATCCGTGGTCACTTCCCGGTATCGCGCTCTGGGTCTTCTTGGTCATACAAATATTTGTGTATCCCATTCTCGGAGCTTATCTGGAACGCTCCTTTTTTGGTACCCAGTCGAAGGGTCGTACAGTTGTAGGGCAAGGCTCTTCTGGAGAGGGACATTCTGCAGACTCAGACGCTTTAGAAACTGTCCGATTACAGAATTTTACGAAACATTACCAACCTAACTGGTTCCGCCTTAAGACTGCAGGTTTCACCAAAATTCCGAAAGCGACTGTGGTAGCTGTCAATGATCTAAGTTTGACCGCCAGTAGAGGGCAGATTCTCGTCCTCCTTGGGTCGAATGGATCTGGAAAAAGCACTACTCTTGATGCGATCGCTGGATTGAATAGTGTCACCAGCGGAAGTATCAGGGTTGATGGGACTGGTGGATTGGGTATCGCTCCACAAAAGAATGTTTTATGGGATGAAGTCACCGTCGAAGAGCATATACGAATCTTTAACGAACTAAAATCGACTGGTCCTCGGGATAGCAAGGAGGCACTGACTAATCTGATCATGGCCATTGATTTGGATCGGAAGATTAACGCCAGGTCGAAGACTCTTTCCGGTGGACAGAAACGGAAGCTGCAATTAGGTATGATGTTTACTGGTGGTAGCTCCGTTTGCTGTGTCGATGAAGTAAGTAGTGGTCTTGATCCGTTGAGTAGGAGAAAGATCTGGGATATTCTTCTTGCCGAACGAGGCAACCGCACAATAATTCTGACAACACATTTTCTCGACGAAGCCGACCTCTTAGCCGATCGCATTGCTATTTTATCCAAAGGCACATTGCGTGCAGAGGGCTCTTCAGTTGAATTGAAAGAGAAGCTAGGTGGCGGCTATCGCATTCACCTTCCTACCGGACATGACCATAAAGTTGCCCCAGACATCGAGGGTATTACACAGCAAGCTTCATTTGGTCAGATGACGTATGCGGCACCGACTTCAAAACAGGCTGCCCAGATCATCAAGCGCTTCGAAGAGGAGAATATCACCGAGTATCAACTATCTGGGCCAACTATTGAAGATGTGTTCCTGAAATTAGCTGATGAAATTCGAGCTGAAAGCGACGCTAGCCTCGATAGACACGATGAATCATCCGTCGTTAATCATACAGAAAAGCAGCCAGCGTCAAAACTCACTACGGTCACTACCAACTCTCGTCCAGCTCTAGAGCTCTACACAGGTCAGAACATTGGATTCTTCCGCCAAGGCTGGGTCCTGTTCCGAAAAAGGCTAACAGTACTACGACGAAATTATCTCCCATACATTGCTGCCTTGCTGTTACCAATTATTGCCGCCGGTCTCGTTACCCTCTTCTTGAAAGGTTACAAGGGTGCTGGCTGTACACCGGATGCTAGAGTATCTATTGCCTATTCAGAGAATCTGTTCGCACCTGGCAAGTACGATATAGTTGTTGGTCCGTCATCAAAGTTTTCGCCTGAAAAACTCGCTTCGTTATTCGGGCCTCTACTATTTGGTCTATTTCCAACACAGCAGCAAATCCAGGATCACTCTCACCTTGTTGATACGCTGCCTCAATTCAATGACTATATCAACCAAAACTTTGCAAATGTCACCCCTGCAGGCTTTTTCCTTGGGGATGGAACTGCTCAAACCACACTCGCCTATAAAGGAAATGGTGACATCTACAATGCAATATTCGGACAGAATGTCATGGACATCATGCTCATGAATATGACTATTGCTACGCAATATGCATCATTTGACATCCCGTGGGCTCCATCCACTGGCAAATCATTGCAACTTGTCGTCTACTTTGGTCTCGCCATGGCAGCATATCCTGGTTTCTTCTCACTGTATCCCACCGTGGAGAGATTAAGGAATATCCGCGGACTTCAATACTCTAACGGTGTTCGTTCTTTGCCATTATGGTTGTCCTATGTTGCGTTCGACTTTATTATCGTTCTAATTTCCAGTGCTGTGTGCGTTATCATCTTCGCAGCGTCGGCTTCGATTTGGTATCATGTAGGCTACCTCTTCCTCATATTTGCACTCTATGGGTTGGCTTCGATATTAATTTCGTATGTCGTTTCGCTCTTTGCTCGTACACAATTGAGCGCTTTTGCCTTTGCCGCTGCTGGACAGGCTGTGATGTTCCTCATCTACTTGATTGCATACCTCTGCACATTGACTTACGCCCCAATCAACAAGATTGACTCTACTCTCATTATTGTTCACTTCACAATTAGTCTGGTAACACCTATGGGAAGTCTCATCAGAGCACTGTTTGTGGCTCTGAACCTATTTTCCACTACGTGTTCAGGGAAAGAACTTGCCCATTATCCTGGAGGTATCTTACAATATGGAGGACCTATACTTTACCTGTTTATTCAGATATTTGTCCTATTTGCTATTCTCCTTTGGTACGATAGTGGCTCTATTGTCGCATGGATACGCAGACACAGAAAATCATCCAATGCAGTTACCGAGAACGAAGTACCTGCCGATGAGGAAATTGCCGAGGAATTGGTCCGAGTCAGCAGTTCAAATGATGGTCTCCGAGTAATTCATCTTACTAAGACGTTTGGTAAATTCACTGCAGTAGAGAACATGACATTCGGTATCAAGCGCGGTGAGGTTTTCGCGCTCCTGGGACCGAATGGAGCTGGAAAGTCCACCACTATCTCGTTGATTCGTGGTGACATTCAACCATCGAAGAACGGAGGCAATATATTTGTTGAAAATATCGAGATTAATAGACACAGGGCAGATGCAAGATCACATCTGGGTGTCTGTCCACAATTTGATGGTAAGCTGTCATGTCACTCCTACGTACAATACTTGCTAACAAATGAATAGCTATGGATCAAATGACTGTACTCGAGCATCTTCGCTTCTACGCTCGCGTCAGGGGGGTTCCCGACATCGAACATAATGTTCGCGCCGTTATCGAAGCAGTCGGACTGCAAGCATTCTCATCCCGAATGGCAGCCAAATTATCTGGCGGAAACAAGCGCAAGCTGTCCCTTGGTATCGCGCTTATTGGAAACCCAACAGTTCTTCTCCTCGACGAGCCTAGTTCAGGAATGGACGCTGCTGCAAAGCGTATTATGTGGAAGACTCTCGCTTCAGTAGTACCCGGACGCTCACTCCTTCTTACAACCCACAGTATGGAAGAAGCAGACGCACTTGCCGATCGCGCGGGAATCATGGCTAAACGCATGTTAGCTATGGGGACTAGTGATCATTTGAGGAAGAAGCATGGAAACGCATATTACATCCATCTGGTCCTTAAAAGCGCACCCCATACCTCAACAGAAGAGATCTCCAACCTACGAATCTGGATCGCAAACCATTTCCCAGACGCAATCATCGAAGAAAAGACCTTCCACGGGCAAATGCGATTCTCGGTCCCCATCAACAATTACGAGACAAAACACAAGTACGATAAAAAGACAGATGCGGAAGAAGACTTGGATGAAATCAGCAGCGGGAATTCTAGCGACCGTGTTGGTGATGTGCAATTACAGGATACGGGTATTGGTTCGCTGATTACGGTTCTGGAGGATCATAGGGAGGAGTTGGGACTGGAACATTATTCTGTTAGTCCGACGACGCTGGATCAGGTTTTCTTGAGCATCGTGGAGAAACATAATGTGGAGGAGGAGAATTATGCTGTGGTGAAGGAGAAGAAGGGGGGTTTGGGGGGGTTGCTGAGGTGGAGGAGGAAATAGACGGTTTGATGTGCTAATGAAGATATGATGTGATAGATGGATAACTTACGACCTTGACAGAAGTTAGGCGTTTGCATATGCATTTAGAGGAGCGTTATTTATTTTTATTTTTATTTTATTTTTCCTCTTGTAGATATTGGAGAGTTAGTGAAGAGATAATGAAGAGATCTTCCGGCTTTCTTCAGTTGTGCTGTAGTGGAACACCATGGTGTGGTTTTATGATGTTGCTCAAAAAATTAAGTAAAGACTTATAATGTCCTTTTCACATTCCATCTGACAATCTTGAAAATTTTGGTAGTTCTAGGCAATGATACTAGGGGGATCAATGATTTGTTCGTCGTTAGCTGGTAAGAAATTAATCAACGAGCTTTTGCTGCTGCTGCTGCTGCTGCTGCGGCTGGTACTAAGGTAGATTTTGCACAAGTGCTCCCTTCTGGTTTGGTCCATGGTGCAGATATCTTTGGGATGTCTATTAATATACTTACCTAACGTTAGGCAAACCACTAACCAGACTGGAGGATGAACTAGCCTTTTGATTATTTTGTGATTTGCAGTTTAATGAATCATTGCATCACCTCCAGGCAAAATTGATGAACTTGATCAATCAATCACTCACTCTCATATCACATCCACCACACACACATATATATAATATTGATGTAATTTCCAAATTTCTATTTCTACAATCCCGTTCATGAAATCACGAACAGGAGACTATATATACAAAGAATCCAAAACCTATTCCTTCCCCACGATAGTACATCCTCTCTCTAAGCCTCGCACTCATCATCCGGAACAGCAACTGCGCTGCTAGCGGCGGCAGCAGCAGATGTAGCTGTGATGAGAGTAGTTGGTGCAGCGACGGCTGTCGATGAAGCGGATGATGCTACAACAGCAGCTTGAGTTGAGGAGGCTACTGCGCTGGAAACAATAACGCTCGAGCTGGCGACGGCAGAGCTAGCAGCTACCGCGGTGGTGGCGGCGGCAGCAGCGGTGGTGGCAACGGCAGTGGCGGAAGCAGAGCCGGAACCGGCGCCACAGGTTGCGACGGGTCCTCCTGGGGGAGTGTAGGTGGAGATGTCGAAACCGTAGTAGAAGTCGGGGATGTAGATGGAGGGATCGGTGTCGTTGTATGCACCGGGGAGTTCGATGGATGGAGAGCAGGTCTCGGCAGCAGTGCCGGTGATAGAGAGTTGCGCGCAGCCGATGTACCATTGGGCGCCGTCAATGGTTTGCGCACTGTGGAGAGCAAGCATTTCGGAGCGGAGCTGTGGGGGGTTGTGTTAGTATTTTGGTTGTTTATTTATTCATCGGGTGGAAGAGAGGGGAAGAGTGTGACTTACCAAGTATTCGCCAGTGGCGAGGCCTGTGGGGAGCTTGAATGACATGCTCATGTTTCCTGCTTCCATGATGGCACTAGCCCAAGTACCGTTTGTCTGGCCCCATTCCTGAATTTTGAACCACGAACCGATACCAGTAGTCTGGGAAGCATCATCGACAGGGCCCATGAGGTAATGTTGAATAGGACCAGGGTGTCCAGAGGAATCCCATTGAACGGTGATCTCATCGCCTTCTTTCGCGGGAGTGGTGGTTACGCCTGATGGGACCTTGTTACCGTTGACGTTGCAGGTGATGTCGGTGGAGGAGACGTTTGTGACGGGGCTGTTGGATGGGGGCATGCGGATGGAGACTTGGTATCCGGGAGAGACGCCATTGACCCAGAACTGGTGGAAGTTCTGATGAGCAGCAACGGCTGAGATGAGAGTAGCGGCGACGGTGGTTTGGAAAAACATCTTGAATGAATAATGAATGAATGTGGATCACAGATCACACTGTTAAATGAATGTGGTTAGAGAATGTAAAGGATGAACTCTAAGAGAAAATTGAAAATGGTAAGACTTGCTTGTAGAGAAGAAGGGAAGGAAAAAGGTGTAGTGACTGAAGAGATCATGCATATATACATGATTTGGCCACTGCTAAGTGTGGCTCTAGGCATACAGCCAAAGCGTGTATTCAATACCATAGGGATGTGATGAAAACGGTGACATCCCCATTCGTACCCCCGCCGTACTGTTTCACAGAAACAAAGAAAACAAATTTTGGTCCGCTAGGAACAAATTTCCGCTTGCTTGCTTTGCGCTTCAAAACAAACAGAATATTAGATGAACGTCCGCTTGATTCGGAGATCTTCCGAAAGAAACGATGTCGGGAATAAGGGGGAAACCGTCAACAAGGTCCACTTGCACTTGATGGATCGAATAGAATGTTTTGTTAGGCCGCTGAGCACAAGGGGCATAATTTAAGCCGCATTGAGATGGAGACTCCTGAAATATTGAAGTCGGAATGGGTGGAAAAGTGGAATGAGGTACATAAATTGGGACGTTTGGCGATATTGCAGGGCAGAATACTTGGATGACATAAGGTGATAGTGGAGGTCTTCTCGGCGGTTACTTACCGATTCGTCCACTGGTGATCGTTTCGTTTCTGGTGTTAATGAAGTTGTTCCATGTAAACAGAGGATGCGTTTTTATATGAAACATCGTGAGTGACCAAAGCGCCAGTGCAGACTTCTCCATTCGAGCTGCGGTGGACCAAACAGGAAGCCTAACGTATTTTGCTCTTCCTTTTTCGAATTTGTCTTTTGATATTCCTGTTCCCATTCCCATCGTCCTCGATCTGGAAAAACCCTCCAGAGTAGAGATTTCCGGAATGGCGATAATGAATCTTAAGCGCCCGAACCTCCTTTCTCGATCGTCCATCACAGATAACGAGTAGACGCGGGATCACTTCCTCCTTCGCGCGAGAAAGGACATTTGACAGTGAAGGATTTATACAGCCAATTATGTGTGACCTTACGCGATCTTGTGTCGCCGATAAATTGCCCAGGGAAGATGTTGCTGGGATATGGAGGGGGAGAAATATCGCTCCGGATTCCGTACTTTCAGGGGCACTACAAAAAGGAGCGAAGGACTACAGTAACATCTTCCTCGGCAAATCCTGACTCTGTAAGGCTGGGCTAGATAAGTTAGACTTGATGCTCCAAGACTAGACTGTACAAGAAATGTGAGCAGAGCAAAGATTTTCTGTTCGTCTGTCTCAACTGTTCCTATCGTCAGACTTTGGTTGTGGTCTACGAAGGTACACTTCGGTACCAGGTCCCTCGACCTCGGCCCAAGCCCCTCCAATTTCATCCGTCCACCTCCCCTCTCCCACTGGATATTTTCAGATGATACTTCTGGGCATGCCCTCGCCAGTCTTTGTTGAATGTGATGACACCATATCTTGTTTTCCGAGCAGAGATTCATATTAAAGTATTATGGATAGATACAGTCGATTTCATCCATGCTGCTTGAGGGAGCTCTTTGAATGGTGGGAACGGTATTAGACGGATAGGCAGCGCCTAACTGAATCCCAGGTGCCTGCTACGTGCTGCGTGCGTTAGCTGACTTAGAGCACCAAGAGTTTTCTTGACTTTGTATCCCATCGAAGGTGATACTAGGACTGGCAAGTAAGCGCTCAGTGAGCGCAGTCAGTATACACAGGAACCACTTTAGAATCACCTTGTCGGGCGATAAGGATTGGCGTCAACCCTACTTTCATCGCGTGTCTTGCAAATTTCGACACTCTCGAAGGATTGACATTGACATACACACATACATATTATATCATCTTTCTAAACCAAATCTTCAACCGCCCGCAAATACCATCGCCTAACCAGCAGGCCCATCCCACTTCTAATACAACGGCGCAAATGTCCCGTTTGAACAATCGATTCCCAGCTGCGGATTCAGCCTACTCGTCGCATTAATACAAATTACGCTCGGTTGCCTCAAATCCTGCGGGTATATTTGAATACCATCCAGTACAAAGTTCTTACACGAACTATCCGTGTTACATTCAATGATGATGCTTTCCGAGTGCTTCAAATTCGGTAGCCCAGCATCATACCAGCACGGATCCGTCACACACGACCCGTCACCCGGCGTATATGTATTAACAGTACCTTTAAAATTCTTCCATGTGAAATTCTCCATGACAACACTAGAGTTGTTCGGACGACCTGTGGTCTGACCCGGCTGTAACTGTGTTTGATTGGAGCCTTGATTGAAGTATGTTTGCGTAACAAAGATCGGGAACGAGACATTGAATACGCGGATATCTTCCCAAGTGATGTCTTTCGCGATTCCTTGGCCACCAACCCATGATTTGAAGCGTGCGGCGTAGACAGTGTCGATCATGGTGATGTCGCGGAAATGGATGTTGGAGACGTTGGCGAAAACAGCTTGGTTTTGACCAAGAGAGCCGATGCTCAGTCCGTGGGATGCATACCCAACAGTCAAGCGTTCAACAAGGACGTTGTGAGAACCGGACTGAACGGCGATGGCGTCGTCGCCGTTGTAGATGATGCTGTCACTAATATGAACATTGGTGGCAGTAATACCGAACCCATCTGTGTTGAATGGGAAGCCGGTGCCATTGGAGAAAGAATCAATAATGCTGTTCTTGATCTTGATGTTGTTCCCCAGCACCTGAACGTTCCACGCGATCGGCTTTCGCGATTTGAAGTAATTCATCGTCCCATCTGTGACATTGAATCTCATCAGATGTGGGCGATTGAGAAGTCCAGTCCCATTTCCTGTATTGGCGTCCCACCATGCTTGACCGTATGAATTAATCCAACCGGTTGTGATATCATCTGTCCCAATATAGTCGATCTTGGAGCCTTGGAATGCGAACCAGTACAAGGCGCTCTCGTAAGTCGCTGTATTCGAGTTGTTGACCGTATCCTGGATGTATTTGATATCTTGAGGTAGGTGAAGGTTTCCTTGCATCCGAATGACCACGCTCGATAGATTCTTGGCGGAGACTGGTTTGAAGACATTGTAGTCTACTCCTTTGGTAAACTCGACGACGGCATTCTTTGAGCACTGGGCAAAAGCTGAAGCAATGGCTGGTGAGTCATCTGCTGTACCGTTTGAGGATTTGACCGTACACGTCTTGGTACGTCTTTCCAAATGAATGCTGTCGCTTTTGGCGAGACCCAGCAATTGAGACAGGATGAAAGCGGTTCGCAGCAGCATTTTTAAGGAAATTAGAAAAGCTCAAGCGGGGAGCCGTGGGCTAAGGTTTCCAACTGAGCTGCGAATAAATCTCGCAGTCAAGGAAGCTCTCGTACACTGGGTTAAACGCATTTTATAAGAAACAAATGCACAATGATGTAGAAGATGCAACCCCTCCATCAACCACCACGGCACAACCGATGCACTTGCGACCTCTGCGGGGTAACGATCAATAGACAAAAGGATAATGTAGCTCCGAGCATTTGTACTACCTACTCATGCTCCTGCTGGCGTGAAAAAATTGTTCCATTGCGAGAATGGATAAAAGCCGATTCCTTCCAAGCTACCGAAAAGACGGATGTTTGCCATCTATCTGCCAAGCACGCCGCACATGTGTCACCCCGCACCTGACAGCGCGACTAACCCGCTATATTACCCCTATTGGTGGGAATTCTTCGCGGTGGGAGGAGAAATTTGGAGCTACACCACGTTTAGAGACGACGAACGTCAACGTATGTACAGCTTAGGAATAGCATTTCGTAAATTCCGTGTTGGAAGAGTCCTGAAATGTTGTTATGATTCTCTTCGATTCATGTATTTTTTTGTGGTATATAGAATTGAATAATGCCTGGTATTCATCATGTGGGGGTATCATATCCATCGGAAGCGTATTTGGCATCAAACATTGCTCCAGCTCTTCTTCGCTTCAGGTGTACTGTGATGCTCCGTATCCCTCATGGAGAAATGTGTTGTAACTATCACCACTTGAGATTCGGACTTATCATCGCGTCCAACTCCTGTTTGTTCTCTCGTCAAGCTTTCCACACTTGCTGCGCCTTTCACCACAGTGGAACTCTGCACCAATCGATCAGGTCGTAGCTTTAGACTCCTTAATCCAATCTCTTCGCCTTCATCAATATCACTTTGGTGCCTTCTATTCACTGTTTTGGAGCCAATAGTTGTTGGGTAAGATGGTTTGGCGGTAGGTTGATGTCCGTCCGTGAAATGTAACAATCGGGGGAAAATAAGACGTAAAAGTGGTAATAAATCTGGAATACAGCCAGTGACCAACGCTAGACCTGTCTCAATTTGAGAGATAGTGCTATTGACATTGTATGATGGGTCGGCGCCAGTAGGATGGAAGGCGTAGTACGTAAACACAAGTCGAGTAACACCGACCGCAGTGACCCTTCATATGATCAGTTCAGCAATTATGGTAGCATGAAGCATAGACATACCCTATTCCCATACACAATATGAGCAGAACCGCAATCTTCTTCCGCGGTTCCATATTTAACCCGCGTACCATGTAGAGTGGTATGCACAAGATCAAAAGATCCGTAAAGATAGTCAAGCCAGCAGTGATCAACAAGAAGTTGATGGAGTTTATACAATGTCCGCCTCTGACATACTTACCATCTTTAAATCCGGTTGTTACTGGTCCGAATGGACCAATACCTGGATCGGTAGCCCCAGCTGCCTTCTGCGCTGCCAAATCCATCTCTGTCGAATAGAAGTTGTATCGGAAAGGTATACATTGAAACATATCGACGAAGAATATTGCGATGATAAGTGCGAAATTGATGGCCAAGAGAACATATGAAGCGATTCTAACTCCAACTCTAATACCACCTAGTCGAAGGTAGAGAAGAATCATAGAAGCTTTGATCATACCCAGGATAGGATTGTAGCAAAGAGAGTCGAACATCGACCACTTCATCTGCGTAGGAATATCGGCTTGAAATTTTACTAGATCGGCGATATGATAACCAAGATGTGCAACTTTTGTAACTGTGGTCTAGATTAGACATCCGGCTGGAATAGTTATCGCAATGCTCGCAGAAATGATTCAACTTGCTCGTCGGCGCTGATAAAGGGGGCGTAGTATTTGCCAATCTCATACCTTCTACCTGGCACTAACCAGAAAACCCCATGCGCTAACATCTGGCAACTTAAAACGTGTCAAGCAATGGAAAGTTACTCACAGCCATATATCGCGACAGTCTCTGCGACCGAAAAAACCTATGTCGTCCTTTAGTGCTAATGTAACTCAATAAGCGTCTATTAATCATTCTTACCCAAGCAATAATCATGCATATATCACCTATCATTTGTTAGTACACAAAGTCAACGTGCATCCGAGTAGTGCAACTCACTCCACATCATCAAACCGCGCCATGATGTCGTCGATACCAGTCTGGCAGCCAAACGTCCCAGACAGAAAATGGTCCCAATAACCTCGAAAACAACAATTATAACTAAACACGCCGTGTTCAGTTGTTGAACCATCTTTCTAGCGGTCCAGGTACCTCTGAAAAGGCACTTTGTCGATAAAAGAGTGCATCGAATTCTTAACAGTCTATATCGTACATCATATTACGGCTCTTGCTGGTAGATATATGTCTGAGAGCCCAGATGCTAGACTGCCTCGATCGTTCGATATCGCATTCTCTATTGACAACAATAGCACCTCAGCCGAGAACTCGTTTTATGCTAGCGAATAAAAAGCCGTCAGCTATATAAAAAGAGAGGGAACAGCTGCATAACACTTGAGAATTGGGAAAGGCTCCGTTTTGAAAGCGGGTCAAGAGGTCAGTGCCCTCCCGGGCTGTCGGGGATGAGACGGGAAACCCTTGAAGTGCTTACTGGTACAGGGCACTCTCTCATCCATCCTGACGAGCCTGACACTGCAAGCGAGGTCATGGAGATGCTGTACTGATACGAATGATTTGTATAAGGCCCTTGGTCAGTGCAATTCTCAGAACTTGATCCTTTATTTAGTTATAAACGAGGGGAGGAATCACAATCATGATTGTCCCATCTTGATGAAGCAAATCCAGCTCCGAAGAGAGGCACCCAGAAAGCCGCAAGTGTTATTCGGGTGTGAGTGGAGTAGCTTGAGAAGTATGCATGGCTACCCGGAGAGTAGGTGTTGGTGGCGTAATTCCAGACCATTCATTCGTTGCTTACCGTACAGTAGCTAAAATTTCCTACCATGAGATCCTCATTGCTTAACGTAAGCAAATTTTATCTGGTCCCTGGAATACTGCAACAGTTTTATGGAGGGAAGCACAAGGGGTGTGCTCCCACACAGGAAGGTGCTAAAGCGCTCCAATACAAGCTCATCCAACAGCCCGCATATTTCAAACTATTGCATTCGTCAGTCACAACCATTCAGCCTGTTTTCTGGGGAACTGTTGGTACGATCGGGGTATCATATACAATGCATTTGAGACGCTTTCATGCACGCCCATACACACACCACGAACGATCATTCCGAATTCCAACAGCCGGAGAATTTGTAGACGCAGAGAGCCGGGACTATAAGTCTATGATTGGCGAGGAACGTTGTTGGAGTAACACAAGCTGTCAGGTGAATAGCGCAGATGCACAACCGCCAAGATACTTGTACTACTGTGCGAACGAGGCGCGGAACGGGAATCCGGTAAAAGGAGCTACTATACTTTCGTTGGAAGCTCGGCTACTTTTGCCACAATCTCGGATTTGTTACTCTCTCCATCTTCCTCTTCCGGGCCGCAGTTCTACGCATAAATATTCTTTCCCTCAGGCCACCTCTTCCCCATAGCGGCCCTTTCATCAAAGACGACTTCCGAAAGTTAGCCACATGTCATCAAACATGAAAGTCTGGGCGACATCAAAAGGTCCCGGATGACGGCTGAAGTGTTGTAGCGGATAAATCCTCCAAGCCAAGTTTCAGAATTCATGGCAACACAACACCCTCTGGATTATATCTTGACCTCCCTCCCAAAGGATGTTGCTCTTGCGCTATCGTCCACGTTCTTCTTGGTCTTGTTCTTCTGGCATCTGTTTCCCACTACCGGTTGGCGTTTGTGTTGTCTACAGCCAGCCCACTTACCATCGCATTGCGAAGCTATTGGCTACCGGACATACCACCAACTGCAGATGTTTTTCACGGCCGTTTTGCTGAATACATACCCCTCGCCCCGCAGAACCCATGTCCTGTGCACCCTCCGCTCTTCCATTCATTCCATGGAGATCTAGGGCTTTTCTTGCTTACTTGTTAATATATTTTATCGACATAATTTGCATTTACGAGTTCAAGCAGCCACAGCTTCCGACTTCGACGTTCCTTATTCGTAGTTTCTTTGACTGATCCGGCATATACATACTCCACATATACCGTTGATATCCACCACTGCTTGATGATATGGTGCCACTCACTAGATTGATATTCAAACAGTTGGTATTCAAAAGGTAAGCGTTTTCCAAATGATTGTAAGTTTTTTTCCCTTTCATTGTCTTCATCTTGTTTATGAGACAAGCAAGTCAAGATGAAGCTCTCCTATCTTGCCACTCTCTCTTTCCATATCCTGTCTGCCTCCGCGCTCCAAAAGCGCAATGTTACTTCGACCACTGTTACCGCAGCTGCATCAACAGTGAGCCCCGCAGGAACACTTCTAGGATATGAGACAGTTCAATTAGCGGAGTCCGACCTTTCGCATCTCAATGATTCCATGAAAGCCCTGTTTACATTCGGGGATGCGACAACTGCAGATGCATCAACCATTGGCTCGGCCCGATCTTCTGGTACAGGATGTAAAGTCTTCCCAGGAGATTCTGACTGGCCTGCCGATGAAGTCTGGGATCTCTTCAACGACTTACTTGGAGGAGCATTGATCAAAACTGTGCCGATCGCAGCAAGCTGCTACTATGGTGAACATTATGTGCGTCGCAAAATTCAGTTCATCCTGCCATTTTTGGATCCCACAACTAATCGAATCAGGACGCCGAAAAATGCACCTACGTAACAGAGAACTGGACCAACTCCACCATGCACGAGCTTGACCCCACTTCCATGATGTCCCCCATCTACCAGGGACTCACCTGTATGCCGACTACCTCTCCGAACGATACTTGCACGCTGGGTGGATATCCACACTATGCAGTAAACGCCACCAACGTTGCCCAAATCCAATTGGCAGTCAACTTTGCGCGAAACACCGGCATCCGTCTTGTCATAAAAAACACAGGTCATGAGTTTTCTGGTAAGTCGGGAGGAGCTGGGGCGCTGAGTATCTGGACCCATTGGTTGGATACGATTAGATATGAAGGAGAGGATTACACAGACGAGTCTTTCCCTTACACTGGTCCCGCTTTTACAAGTGGAACTGGAGTTATCGGACGAGATATCATGGCTGCTGCCCATGAAGAAGGAATGGTGGTTGTTGGTGGTGAGGCAGTGGTACGTCTTCCTTCTGCACTATATCCTAAAGTATCAATTACTGACTCCTAATCAGGATGTCGGAGTAATGGGTGGTTTCATCCAAGGAGGAGGACATGGTCCTATGACCAGCGTCCACGGTCTCGGCGCAGACCAAATGCTCTCCGCACGTATTGTCACAGCGGATGGCCGATTTGTCACCGCTTCCTCAACCGAAAATAGCGACCTCTTCTGGGCTCTCCGAGGAGGTGGACCGGGAACCTGGGGTGTCGCCACATCTTTAACCGTCAAAGCCTTCCCCACCACCCCCGTGACCGTCGTAACATTCTCCTTCACCTCCTCTGAATATGTCTCTAACGACGCGTTCTGGCTGGGTGTCCGCGCTTACTGGGACAACTTCATTACCTACAACAACGCCGGAATCTACTCCTATTTCTTTATCTTCCCTCCCGCTGCATTCGGCGCCGATTATTTCCTCATGAGTCCCTTCTGGGCACCGAACCACACCCGAGCCGAAACCGAAGCCCTCCTCGCCCCTTGGTTCGACGTCCTCACTTCCCTCAACATCTCCTACACCCCTGTCTACAACACCTACGACACACTCTACGAAGGTTGGACCGCCAATTTCGCACAGGAAACCGTAGGCAGCGACGACGCCATCGTAGGATCTCGTCTCTTCCTGCAGAGCTACCTCGAAGATCCCGCGACCTTCAACGCCACCTTTGACGTCTGGTCCGGATCCGCACGCAACAATGGGTCTCTCCTCGTCGGATTCAACATCAACGCTCCTAACAAGTATAATGTCTCGAACGCGGTGCTTCCCGCCTGGCGCCAAACCACGCTGCACAGTATGCAAGGAACGTCGTGGACGGATCCCGCCAACTATACGACCAAGGCGTCGGCGAGAGCTAAGCTGAGTGAGTTGCAGTCGGTGTGGAAGGCGGCCACTCCGGGTAGCGGGGCGTATCTTGGGGAGTGTGATATCGAGGAGGTGGATTGGCAGGAAAGTTTCTATGGGGTGAATTATGAGAGGTTGCTGAAGATTAAGAGTGCTACTGATCCGTGGAGTCTATTCTGGACGAAGACCGGTGTTGGTAGTGAGGTTGCAAGTGTGAGGAGTAATGATGCTATTCCGGATGAGAATGGAAGGTTGTGTTGGAATTAGAGCGTGGGCGGAATTGTTGTATAGAGAGTCTCGAACTTCGAAGTATATATTGTTCAAGAATGGAAAGTACATATGGGATCGTAATGATGCTTTGTGCGCGTGCCTAGATCTGTCTATCTCCAGATTTACAACAGTAAATCCTCAATAATTATATTCGTAGGATTGCAAATCCTTCTTTGCACATGTCTCTTTTTGAACTCCAGCTACCCATGCAAGAAACTCCACGACGACTCCTATCACCAGGCCCTGATTTCATATTCGAATTTGTTCGTAACGATGATCATTGGCTGTTTTGCACCCAATTTCTGTTACGTTCTTCCCACAACAACCCCAGCGGCGCGCATGGTCGTGTTGTAAAAACATTTCAATTAACTGTGCCTTCGATTTCCCAGGGTAGACCTCGCCGCATGCTCCATTATCAATCGACTTTATGTAACCTGGACGCAGCTCCCACTTACCTGTACACATACATTAGCTGAGCCACTCTTGAGTAAAAAAGGGAAAGGCGATTGCAATCTTACCTGGATGATATCGACAAGCTGAATCCGCATATCTAGAAGCGATATTTTTTCCACAGGCGCCACATTTACCACCGGTGAATTTCTCCGGCGTCTTCTTCTCAAGTATAAAGTCTGTAATTTTTCGCTTTTTGTTTACTCTAGGCGGAGTTTCATCTCCCTCAACTTGCAGCTGTCTTACCCGCTTCCCATCCCACCCACCTTCCACCTCATCACTCCCAGCAGCAGCATCGTCACTACTAAGCAAATCGATAACCAGTCCCTTTCCCGGCACATGCTGCTCTTTCAATGGAGTCTTCCCCTTCGACTTGGTACTGCCTCTTAACCTCGGCAGCTCGACATCTTGTAGCACCAGCGCGGGCGAAGCGGGCCAAGCCGTCGAAGTAGGTCTCGGGACGCCGTCAATCGTAGATCCAAGAACTGGCGGTTCTTCAACATATTCATCGCCGAGAATATATCGCAAAGTAGTCTTGCGCATATGAGGGTACAGATTGCAGCTAGCTAGCAGCAGGGAGCGGAGGGTGTGAATATCTGCGGAGTGGATGGCTTCTTCCAGGGATTTTTGGGTTTCGAGGGCGGGAGGAGTGGCGCTGAAAGATACTGGGGCGGCTGGCGCGTTTGCGGAGATGGGGCTGTAAGCATTGTGTGGTCGTATGGAAGATGTGTAGTGAGATTGCGGGGGTGTCGGGTAGTTGCGTGGTGGTGTTAAATAGGAGGAGGACGATGATGATGGTGGTGGTGGTGGTTTAACAATGCCTGCTCCTCTTTCATATGGAGGCCTGTCGCGTTTAAGCATTGCGATCCTGCGTAGTATAGCTACACAGATGCAGATGTGTTCCGTCAGCTAGAGAATGAACATGCGGGGAAATAAGGAGAAAGTGACGCGTTTCGGAACAACTCATCCTTAGTTCTATCGTCATGTGATATCTCTTATTGCATATCAAAAGGCTCCTCGAACAATGCCATCTTCTTACGATGGAGGACTCGCCCACGACAAGATTATACAACGCTTGTGGCCGTTTTATTTTGGGAGATATGATATTTTGAAATTCAACCTATCTCATGACATCGCTATCAATATTCATACCTCATGCACCCATCCAGAAAAGAAAACTATGTACACAACAAAACTATGATCCATAATGTCGAACCGACTTTCCGAGTCTTCTCCCACCCTACCCGTCCAACTGAATGCGACGCCCAGCCCATGCCATAGAAAAAATCGATCATACGCCAGTAGAGCAACAAGGTCCGCTGGAGACTTTCCTCATCTATCATTTTTCATTCCAATTGTCCCAAAGTCCTCCCTATCTTTATGAATCAGTACGGTAGAACTTCTTATACAATAAATGTAAGAAGAGATTAACGTTAAGACGCATCTGTCCCTCGAAAAGGTCCATGTATTGATGATTTGCGAATTGTGCTGCCAGCAGCGAGTCCATGGGAACTTGAGCCATAGCACCAGTAATCACGATACTTCCTTTACTACCTTCGATTGTGAATACGCCTACTTGATCGCAAGAAATGGTGAGATTAATCTTCTCCCATTCACGTTCAGGGTAGCCCTTCCAGGCAACGAGTACACCCTTGTCCTGGAGAGTCCGTGCTGAGTATTTGAATGAGCCAAATTTGTATGTACGCCCGGATTTTTCCAATTCCTTTTCGTGATTGTATTGTTTTGAGAAAGGCATAAGGAACCTCTTTTTCCTGTGGGATGATTAGCATTGTATTGGCGAATGGAAGATAATTACTATACCCTTTCTTTTGTAACGTCATCATAGCCTGCTCGATATAATTGTCATAACTCTTCCTTTGAGACTCAAGCCATTCTGCTTTCTCGTGCAAGTTACCAAGTGTCAGCCTAACACCCTCCAATTCGCGCTGTCGTTGGACACGTCGTCGACTCTTCGTTCGAATATCCACGGCAATAGCGTTCAGGATGTCCTGGTAGTAATTCTGCCTAGATATCCTACCAAGTTGTTCGAGTCTCATGATATTTTCGAGGGCGGTACGCTTCAATTCCCAGTACGACATAGACTTGATATCTGCCAAGGTATTGGCATCGGAGTATGCACCACGAGTCGTGCTATCAGATGAAAACTCTTCTCGGACAAGGTCGAACCACTTTTGGTCATCTTCTGGGGTGATAGGTCGAACAAGAATGTCCATAAGGTTGGGTCCAGATTGGATACGAATGATATACAGAATACAACGTTTAGTTTCCATGAAGAGTGCTTTGACTTCGGCTTCTGGATCCTCAATGTCATGGAGTTTAGGAGTGAGTGTCATTGAGATTTCGGTTGAGCCCACACCCATCATTTCCGATTCATTGTTCTTGGCGCTTCCAAGTTCCTGAATGATTTCGCGGAGCACATCGTCGCGGTTGGGGCAAATATGTGGGAGATCAGCAGAGATGAGGTTGTGAATTGCGAAAATGTCGGCCATTTTGATATACAGAGTTGGCTTGGTTCGGGCATACAAATCGTTGAACTCGTCGATATCGAAAGTACTTTCAGCATCTGGGACCGAGACGATGTTGGCGAAGATATCGCTCATGCGTTGAAGGGTATTTCCAACATAAGCATTAAGAGGCTGCAAGAACATATTCTCACCACCAAATAGCCTTCCAGATGATATCTGACCGACAACTTTGGCAACTTCACCCAAATTGCGCTTTTGCAGTGGCGTAAGCTGCCTCTCAATAACTCCAGATGTTTCGGGATTTACCAGTGCTGGCTGAAGGTAGAATTTCCAAATCCAATTGCCAACAACTTGCAGAACATCGGCTTGCGACTCATTAGGGAACTGCTGGCATAGTGCGTCATTAATTTCATGGCAGATAAAACGGACTCCATACGGCATTTTGTGTAGAACACTCTCCAAAGCTAGCATGAATTGATCTGAGATCTCGCGCAAATCACGTAAGTGGTCGATGAACATGTTACGGGTTTCCGTGTCTCTGATAGCCATATCCCGAGGAATGTCCAAAGGCCTTTGACTTGGAGTTCCAGTGCGAAGTTCTTCATTCATGATTGCCGATCGATAGATTTGCATTGGGTCGCTTTCGAGATCGAGAGCAGGATCCTCGATGATGTTCTCCATAATGAGCGGGCCAAGAAGATCTCTAAGGAACTTTCGGTCACGAGGTGAGCGAGTATAATTAGCCAGCAATTTCGTCCAGAAGAAATTACCCCGAATAAAGTCATTGATTGAGTGGAAGTGCTCGATTTCTTCTCTTGCGGATCGAGCAATAAGCTTAAGTAGATAGTACTCTTCCCGGCGTTTTTGTGCGTATCCAAACAGACCCATCATTAATGTTTCAATGCGCTTGCAATCCTTCTCGGCCATTCCCTGCTCTCTGATTTTCTGGAAAAGTCTCGCGAGATATTGAGGTTGAGTTTGGAGGTTGAAGAACAGTTGCTGGTATGATTCAAGCTTCTTCCTAGAATTCTTATTCAAGGCCTTCAGATCGAACTGATTGCCTGAAGCCATGGAATTGTTGATGAGAAGGTTACCGGAATGACCGCCAAAATTGCGTTGATGCTTGACAACCTCATCCAGAGTAATCTTGTTCTTCACCAGAAGAGCGATCTTAATGTCTAGTTGATCGATATACTGCTCCGCCATTTCATTCTGTCGGACTTGTTGTACAACCGTCTTTCGCATCCTTTCGAACTCAATTTCCTCATTGAAGTCGAAGTCGCTGTCATTAAGAAGATGTACAAAGTTCTTGACAGTGTTAACTGGAGGATTCTTGCCGGTGGTCAAACTCTTATAAGCCTCGCCCTGTAAACGACCTCGAACAAAGCTCTGGATCTTGATAACCTTTTCCATATTTTCCTTGAAGAACCGCTGTTTTTCTGCGTACTTAGCTCGAACCAGGGATGCCTTTGCTGCTGACTGAATTGCGATGATTGAGTCTTCTTCAGCATCTAGCTCACCCAGCACAGTTTCAATATCGTTTCTTAGTAGGACTGCACGTGACAACGCTTGAAGGTGGACAATCTCTTCTTCATGTACTTGCAGCTCGTCCAATAACACTTCGATTTTTTGCCTTTCGAGAACACCGCGTGCCATTGACTGGAGGCCAATGATCTGCCGAGTTTCATCGACAAGATCGTTGTAATCGTTGGTGACCTTCTGTCGAAGTAACATCCCACGGACAAGAGATTGAAGCTCTAAAATCGAGGATTCCTCAGCCTCTAAGCCCGACAGAGTTTCAGCTACATCACGGCGCACAGCTTCTGCACGAATGAATGCTTGGAGTTGTGCAACTTCTTGCGAATGGCTTTCTAGAGCTTCCTTAGTGGCTGAAACTTCATTTCGAAGAAGTCCAGCTCGCGAGATAGCCTGCAGCTTTTCCCACACAGGTGTACATGCATGCAGTGCTTCCTGCTGACGAGCTAATTCACCTCTAAGCAGATTAGCTCTAGCGAATGACTGTATCTGTTCCCAAACTGGCGTGCACGCTTGCAATGCTTCCTGCTGACGAGCTATCTCATCTCTAACCAGGCTAGCTCTTGCAAACGCCTGCAGCTTCTCCCAAACTGGAGTACATGCTTGCAATGATTGCTTCTGTTCAGACACCTCATCCCTAAGCAAGCTACCTCTAAACACTGCTTGAAGTTTCTCCCAAGCCGGTCCAGTTACATGCAAGGCTTCCTGCTGACGAGAAACCTGATTTCTGGTTAACAGGGCCCTGGCAACAGCCTGGAGCGCAGTAATATTAGGTTCTTCGCGATATAGATCTTCTTGATCGTCACCAATGTTCTTCCTGAGTAGCATGCCTCGTATTGCAGCTTGCAGGTTCAAAACAGGACCAGCTGTAGCTTTCGTTTCTTTCTCTTGAGCTACCATCTGTTTACGCGCAAGGAAGCCGCGAATATTTGATTGAAACTCCTTGACAAGAAATTCGGACTGTTGCAGCTCGGATCTCAACATGCATACCTCGTCTCGAGCCTTCTTGGCTCTAATCAGATTCTGCAGCTTCAAAATGTCCCCTTCCTGGCTCTTCCAGAAGGTCTCTCGACTAGCTTGTCTCTGTCGTACCAAGAATCCACGAGCGTGGCTTTGCAGATCAATGGCAAATCTTCGCATGTTGAGGCGGTATTCTATAATTTGTCGTGTGAAGTCTCCGCGAATCATTGACTGTAAGTCAATAAGCCAGTCCTCTGTATCCCAAAGAACTTGCATGGTCCGCCCGAGTTCCATTCGCTTGGCGGCTCCTCTTATTTGTGCTTGAAGCTCGATGATAATGTCTTCTTGTTCGCCGAGTTCTCTATCGATGCGTTCCTCTTCAGTCTCAACAGGTTCAGGTTCTGGTGCGGGCTCCACTCCAAAATCGGCTCCCATATTTCCAAAACTCGGCATACTAACTCCAGCTTTATCCAATCCTTTCTGCATCTCCTCCAATTCATGATCCTCAAATTCTAGCTGACCAACGAGGTTGCCGATTCGGAAATCTACCACACCCTTTCGAAATAGAAGCCAACTCAGCGCGTGTATGCAGTAAATGACCTTAGGAATGTTTTTTTTTTCGTAGAGGTCAATGAGCTCAAATCTAAAAAGTTCGGGTAGCTGCATATCGTCGAGGAACCGAAAAAATTGAGCAATATTATCCCAATGTCTAGCTTGGAGTTTAGGATGCCTAAAGATTCGAATACGTCGATCCGGGTACAAAGCCTCCACTACCTCCGCTAACGTTACTCCATCTCTTAAGGCCTCCTCCAGTTGCACGGCAGGTGGAATTGACCGTTGCAGAATGTCCTCCATCCATTCTTTAGCTTCTCCTATATGACACAGGTATTCGTATGCTTGTAAAAACTGCCGCTGCTTATCCATCCAATTCCGTCCTTCCCAGCTATAACCAGTAGTTTTACTCAGCGCAACATTTTTGTCCTTTGATAGCGCACTTCGTTGTAATCTACGACGGCCATGAAGCCCCGCTACTTCCTGTTCTGGTGATTTAATTGTAAAATCATCTGGTGATGCGGTCTGAGCAAATTTCGAGAGTGTACGTAGTTGACTCGTTGATGACCGCTCGAAACTCTGCAGCTCAGGTCTCGTAAGGGGGGAGTGTAGATGTGGCGGGCCATGGCTTCTGGTGAGAGTTCCTGATCCCACACTGACTGAATCTGATCGGCTGAGCAGCATGGAATTGGGGCGAATTGTAGGCCTCCGCGTAGGACTCCGCGATGGACTTAGAGGCGATTCAGCTGGAGGCTCGAAAGTTGTGGCAAGTTTTGAGACATCGATACTTTTTCCTCGATTATGTAGTGGTTTGGATGTAGCTTTTAGCACATCTACGCTCTGCCCTCGACTATTCTGTAGGAAATTATTCTTAAGCACATCCACACTTTGTCCACGGTTATGTTGAAATGTACTTTTGTCCCGTTCTGGGGGAGTTTGGCTAGGTGCTTGTGATAATGGTCGCAAAGAGTTTCGTACACTTTTGTAGGCACTGTCAGGACTCGATTCAATGCTGCCCATCCCGTTGCGATTCTCTGCGGTGGAGTACATTCCTGCAGCTTCACTCAATCCCCTCTTGTGGTCTCCGTATCCGCTTGATTCCGTCGAGGAAAATGTGCTTGTGCGACTTAATTCATTGGCGCTCGAGAAGTTTGAATAGGCAGTTGATGCTGTGGATGCGTTTGAGGGCTGTCGCTTCGTGCCGATTGTATTTGTGGAGTAATCGGATTGTGTTTGTCGAAGCAAGTGGCGGAACGACATCACGATAATAAGACAAGAAGTACTGATCGGCGGCGCACAGGGCGTGTAAGTTACCGGTAATTTCGGGTTCCTTTTAATTTACTGGTGATTAACCAAGTTCCATCTAGGTGTTTGCGCGATGCATGTGTTAACTGATTACTCCGGAGGCAGCGAGATGATTCGAATTGAACGATGGGCGGAAAGACGAAGATATGTCTCTGCTTCTATCCAATGCGCATTCGAGCTGTGATGATCCTGCTCCTCCCCCGCTGGCTTCTCAACGTCGAAGGTCTATCCGAACGAGGTTTTCCGGCGCGCAATCAATACTTCGTAGTTCCAATGTAGTCCTCCAAATCTCGGGCCTCAACGCCACCAAAATAGTAAATCGAAGTATCCAGATTACTTCCCTGTGACAAATTAAAGGAAGGAAGAAAAAAAGAAAGAGCGACGAGAGGAATGTGGAAGTGGTTCAAGCCAAAAGCCACCAACACCAGCATTCAAGAGTAATGTATAGCGTGTAGTGTGTGCTTTCCTTGGTAAGGCCTTCTTGTTAGGTCTGCGGGTTTCCGTCAACAACAATATGACATACAGCAGCTGAATGAACAGTGCTGTCTTGTGTTTATGGGTATATGTTGCGATGTTATGGTCCAAGTGGGTTCCGAAGGAAGGATTGATGATGTACTCTGGACTCAAAGGATATGAGGTTGATCCAGTCCGGTCGTGCTCGATGAGCGAATATGGAGCAATGTGAATCAGGCAGGAGGGAACGGGGCGGTTTGAAGAATTATACCAAGGGAAGAAAGGTATGAGTTAGTCGGTAGAATTGAGGTTATCGAGATAACTAAGTTACCTGACACCTGGGTCTCTCATTTCCAAGGCAGAGTGAGGGGTGAAAGAGAGGTGAGCGACTGGTGAGCGGCTGGTGAGCGACTGATATCTACCAATACGGTTGAGGTATTACTGGTAATCCCAGGATATTTTGTTTACTTTGTCGCGTTGCTAAGGTAAAAATTTGGGTTGCCAACACAGAGAAGAGACGAATATAGCTTAACGCGTAAACTATCCGTAATACAGGACCATAATATCCCTGTCTGGGCATGGATTCGCTTACCTGATCGCTTAAATACGGGTTACGGGTCTGGGTCATGGGTCTGGGTCTGGATTTAATCGATAAACTTCCGAGACTTCTTGAGACGAGCCTGTTTTGGAACATAATAAATAATAATAAAATAATTCCATAAAAAATCTTCACCCGCGCTCGCGATCGCACTTTCATTTTTGATCACCATCACATGTGCGGCCGCTTACCGCCGCTTACCGCCGCCTCTTTCGCCTCATCGCAATTCGGATTTTCTTTCTTCCTTTCACACGAACTACAACCATTTAAGTATTAGCTTTTTTACAAAATGCGACTCTTCATCCAATCAGGAACTAGCTCTGCCGAGCATTGAGTACAATTGAATTTTTTTCTTCTCCCCTCTTTTTCCCTTCCCTCTTTTCTCTTGGGAGAAGGAAACTTCAACCCGTCGACTATACATTTTCATACCACCAAATACAAAGTAATTGCAATTTGAATTGCTTCTCTCTGCCAATTCAAATCTCCATCTTTGTATTGCATTGGTCGACTATCTCTCTGTGTTCCCTCTACTTTCATCCTGCTTCTTCCCCGCACAACTCCTACGAGTCGCGCGCCCATTTTCCATATCAATACCTTTCCCTTTCCAAGATACAAAATGCCTCACACAAACGGCGACTCTAAGCCATCGGCCTCGACTTTCCTGGCCCCTTCCGAGGAAATTTTGGATCACACCAAAGCTCTTGAAGTTCTCAAGGAATACGAATTCCAAGATGGTCTTAGCATTACGGATTTGATTGACTCCAAGAAACATGGAGGTCTCACTTACAATGATTTCCTCATTCTCCCCGGCTACATTGGCTTCGCTGCATCTGAAGTCGTCCTTGACTCGCCCGTTACCAAGCGCATTACCTTGAAGACTCCCTTCGTATCCTCCCCTATGGACACTGTTACTGAGCACGAGATGGCTATTCATATGGCTCTGCAAGGTGGTCTTGGTGTCATTCATCACAACTGCTCTGCAGACGCGCAAGCAGAGATGGTTCAAAAAGTTAAGAGATATGAGAACGGTTTCATCTTGGATCCAGTTGTCATTAGCCCACAAGCAACTGTTGCTGATGTCAAGGCATTGAAGGAGAAATGGGGATTTGGAGGATATCCAGTTACAGGTTCGTACATCATTTCTTTTTCCGTTGTCCTTTCTTGCACTTTCTATGATTAGCAAACAAACTCAAATAACTTTCGTTCATCCGTATTGACCTCAAGGTCGTGTGGAGAAAATTTATGCTCTTTATGATTTTCAGTGTTCAATATTGTCGCTATCTTGTTCCGTCTCAATCTTGCAGCAGCTAACCTATCTGCGAAACAGAAAACGGCACAATTGGCTCCAAGCTTGTCGGTATTGTAACAAACCGAGACATTCAATTCGAGGACGATGACGAAGCCTCCGTATCAACAGTTATGGTTACAGACTTGGTCACTGCAGAGTATGGAACAACTTTGGTTGAGGCAAATCGAATTCTCGCAAAGTCGAAGAAGGGAAAGCTTCCAATTGTCGACTCTAATGGAAACCTCGTTTCTATGATCTCTCGGTCCGATTTGAACAAGAATCTTCACTTCCCAAACGCATCTAAGCTCCCAGATTCTAAGCAATTGATCTGCGCGGCTGCTATTGGTACAAGACCTGAGGATAAAATCCGTCTTCAAAAATTGGTTGATGCCGGTCTTGACATCGTTATTCTTGACAGCAGTCAAGGTAATAGCATGTACCAAATTGAGATGGTCAAGTATATTAAGGAGAAATTCCCCAATCTTGATGTCATTGGAGGCAACGTTGTCACTCGTGAGCAAGCTGCTTCATTGATTGCTGCTGGTGTTGACGGTTTGAGAATTGGTATGGGAAGTGGAAGTGCTTGTATTACTCAAGAAGTCATGGCTGTTGGCAGACCTCAAGCTGCTGCCGTCTACAATGTCAGCTCGTTCGCAGCTCGATTTGGTGTTCCTTGCATGGCAGATGGTGGCATCCAAAATGTTGGTCACATCGTTAAGGGCCTTGCTCTTGGTGCTACCACTATCATGATGGGAGGTCTTTTAGCCGGTACCACCGAATCTCCTGGAACTTCCTTCGTCAGTCGCGAAGGTAAACTTGTTAAGGCATACCGTGGTATGGGAAGTATCGATGCTATGCAAGATAAGAAGGCTGGATCCGGTGCCAAGGACAGCCAAAAGAGCAATGCTGGAACGGCCAGATACTTCTCTGAGGGTGACAGTGTTCTCGTTGCTCAGGGTGTATCAGGTGCCGTTGCACACAGAGGGTTTGTCGCTCCATTAATTCCTTCCACTTTTCGTTCGCTAACATATTCTCAGTTCTGTCACCAAGTTCGTCCCTTACCTCGCCGCTGGCTTGAAGCACTCCCTTCAAGACTGTGGACAAATGAGCTTGCTTGCTCTTCACGAAGCTGTCAGGAACGGCACCACTCGCTTCGAATTGAGAACCGCTAGTGCTCAACTTGAGGGTGGTGTAAATATGGAGAGTTATGAGAAGAAGCTTTATGCATGATGGTCTTGAAGATTTGCTATGAGCGAATGACCTGGGTTGGGTGGACATTCGTGGCGTTGGCGTTTTAAATAGGATAAAAGTCATCGGTCATTTACGGCATGGAGAAAGAAAAAATTATTTCAAAGATGCTTCGATTGTCCCTATTTGTCTCGTGATCGTCAAAATACCCGCAGTTTTAAAACATCACAGCTTCAGCTTCTTTTTATAGCAGCCACGTTCCTATTGATATGATTCCCCGCACTTCACCTGTACCGCAATTAAAATTCCATCCAATTTCACCACCCCCTCAGCGTCATCTTTTCTAACCATCTCCCTAACCACTTCCCTCACCTGTCGGCCCACCTTTCCACCAATGTCTTCCGCCCATCTCTCGACCATCCTAACCCAATTCCGCTGGAATTGTTCCTGATACTCGACGATTTCCGCTACTTTCGCGTCTACCCTCTTACTAGCTGCTTGTGCAAGCAAAGTTTGGTGTGAGCCACTTGCTGCGCGGAACTCCTCGACGGGTATACGGAGACTCTCGATAAGAGTTTGCTTCTCAGTCGTGAATATATCGTGCAGGGCGAGCAGCTCGGTGTAGTAAGGGGAGCTGAGGAGGATGGATATTGGGCTGGTTGGTTTGTGTTTATGTGCTTTTGCTTTGGTGTGAGGCGGAGAGGGACTGGGGGTGGAGGTGTGGATTGCTGGTAGGTTGAGTGGGGATGGCATTTGGGTGTTGGTGGGTGGGTTTTGTGGTGGTGGTTCTTAGATGAATGAATGCCTGCTGGGATGCTGACTGTGGAAAGTTATATTTATTATAGAGGATGGTGACAGGGGAAACTGAAGGTTTTTATATATGGTATGGTGGTGAAAGGTACGGCAGTCATTTGGAAGAAGAAATCTTGTGGAAGATAGCAGTGAATTGATTTTTCATATCAAAATTCACTCGAGAGGCGGCATACCATTTACCCTACTGTGCACATTATGCACATTACGGACAACATGTTTTCTGCTATCTGCAGTTGTTCACGAAGCTTAAGACTCGGATCATGCACGGAGATCATCCAGTTGGGAGGAACGTCGTCTTATCAATTTGAGGTGGTTCCTTCTTTCCATTACACTTTTGGGGTTTAATGTCACTAGATCTGGAAAGACCTCCAAGATGCATCGAAGTAGCTTGAGCAGTCTTCAATACTCCCCAATAGAAAGAGAAAAAGCTTGCCTTGATTTTGCTATCGATTCTATACCACAAGCAAATGAATTACTGCCTAGGCTAATCCTTCACCTTTTCTGAACGGTCTTCAGTTGCCCTTAAGCGTCCTACCTTCATCGACCAATAACCCTCAAGCTATCCCTCCAACCACCAGCCTCCACGCCAATGCATCACGTAGCCTCCTTCCAACTCCGCAATGAACCCAGTCCAGCGCCAGCACCACCAGTCGAAATCCTCCAATCCAACCCCGGATGCGTCTCCCTAAGCTCCGCCCTCAACATCTGCGAATCCGCCACCCCCAGCTTCACCAACCTCAGCCCCGCCCAACAAGCATCCTGTCTCTGCTACTCCCGCACGTCATGGTGTCCGACGAACTTCGACCACGCCGTAGCAAACTGCGCTCAGTTCGCTTTCACCGCATTACCCGGTGCATATTCGGTGCTCGCTAACCTCGAGGGTTTCTGTTCGAGCGCAGGAAATGTAAAGACACCGCCAAGCGCCACTGCTTCTCTCACCGCATTCATATCCCCTGTTTCGGTCGACAAGAGTTGTTATACCGCGTTTTCGCTGCTGCAAGTCTGCAATAATCTGATACCAGGGTTCTTAGCGCTGAATCCCACACAGCAGGCGTCGTGTCTGTGTTACGCAAGTGCGACTTCCTGGGCGCCGAAGACGTTCGATGATGCAGTTTCCACATGCTCGAATTATGCCCACACGGCGGCGTCGAATCTGGTTGTTTCGATTTCGAGCTTCGATGGATTGTGTACGTCGGTTGGAGATGTGTTTTCAGTGCCACTGGGGAGAACTTCGGCTGATGTGCCGAGTCCTACGCTTGGTTCTGCGGCCACGACTGATAGACAATTGACATTGTCGGTGATGCTTAGTCCGAGCCCTACGTCGGGGCCTACGATCGATGGGTTAATACCTACTACGATGATGACCTCCTCGAATTCGCGTTTGACGGTTTCTCGATCCAGCTCTACGATCAATGTCAGACCTACCACGTCAGCGGCAGTAATCGATGGAGACCAGGACGGAGACATATCGTTGAAAGAAGTTAGCGACCCGATGGTCGTTGCAGTTAGTTTTGCCTGTGCGGTGTTGGTATTTTTTTTATGCTAGCTCCTGCTTTGGGCAGGAGGTTTGTCAATCTGGTGCGGTCTTTGTAGGTTGGTTTGCGTTCGGGGGGCAAGATTTGTCAGTGGATTAGCGTGACAGTCTCTGTGACATAGACTTAGGATACGTAGTAATATCAGACTCTTCTTTTCTTCTCCGTTTTCAATTGTTGGGACTTTCTTTGAGCTTCCTAAGACGCTTCGATATCTTCGATCGGAGATGGATTTGAGAGTGTCGGCTGCAATGATTATTTTTGCTGTAGTTGTGAGATTACCGGGATAAGCAAGACAAAGAACTCAGTGTTGAAATCTGCATGGGATGATTTGCAATTCGGTGAGATATGGAATAGAATCCATATAGTTTAGTCGGAGCCATAGCCGCATCCAATTACAACGAACAACGACTGGGTATTTGAACTATGTAACAGGAAAAGAGCCTCCATGATTATTTGAATACATTTAGACATCAATCCCTTCATTACTGCGCGCCTAAAGTTTGTAATGCAGCTCTCAGCTCCTTGACAGCAGTCGCTGCATCTTCAAAGTTCAATGCCGAAATGGCGAAGCGCGCATGCTTTTGCGCTTTGGCAATCGATTCGTCGTCGGTGTTTAATTGTTGTGAAATAGATTGAGCCGGAGAGGGCGCTGAAGGCGCTGGAAGCGGAGCACGAGCTGCGGCATAGGAATTGTGCTGTACTTGCGGAGGTGGAGGCTGGAATATTGGCTGTTGATTTGGGGGTGGATAGGTTGAAGGTAGATCCTGACGATAGAAGTCTTGAGGGCCAGGCACCGATGGCTGCTCACTAGGTAAGATTGGTGGAGGGAATGATTGAAAATCAGGTGAAGGGGTCATGCCTGGAGAAACACCTGGGGCGCCAAGTTTCGAGGTATCCGGAAGCCCCAGGTCAAATGTATGGTCCTCAGGGGCAGGTGCAGTTCGTAAAGTCGAGTCGCGGGGTTCCGAAGTAAAAGTAGGAACTTCGGGAAAATAACCTCCACCTATAGATCCATTCCTGTCTTTGGGAGAGGAATCTAACGGCGATACGTTGTCGTCCGGAGCTGCAGTATGGGGTAACTCATCTCGAGAGTATGGATCGGCTTGAGTAGGCGAAGTCGTACCTGGAGAGCCACGTGCGGATACTTGCGCTGAAGGATGTAAAGACCGATCTAGCGAAGATTGCCCTGCTAGCCTTGATTCAACGCCGTCTTGTTCATCCGGAACATCTTCCACCGATGCCTGTCTTGATTTCTGTGGTTTGTCAAGACCTTGCACTTCAGGATCATTTGGATCAAGTGGCGGCAGTTCTTCCTCAGGCGCAGGTTGTGGTTTTGGATTCGATTCATTGGGGTCCTTTCCTTCCTTTAGTGCCCTCACAATACGAACCGCATTCCACTTCGCGTATTTTATTTTCGCTTGCGTCTCCGCGTCCGGTGGTGACCATATGTTCAACAGTTCCAGGAAAGTCGCTGCGGCTTGGAAAGTATCTGCAGTCTGTCTGTGACAATGTTAGCAGAATTCTAATATACTGAGTCGCGCAAAGCATACTTTGTCACTTTGTTGGCTTGGACAGCACGATCTGCTCTTAGAAATGTCTCTAGTCCGAATTGCTCAACGTATGCTTGACCTGCAGTATCGTCTAGAATCGCATCGTTGTCTGCGTTTTGGGCTTTGACCTAGCATGCTTCAGCTCAGCTCAGCCCCTCTATAACATTAAGAGGCCTTCATACAGTCTCAAGCTTATCCATCAACGTTGTGGTATAGTTCAATGTTTCCTGATCTCCATTGTGTAGTCCTTTTGCGAGTATCTGATTAACAATCCAATATTCGCCTGCAGATGTTAATAGAGGTCCTGTATCGAATAGAGTATGTCTTACACCAGTATGATATTACCGGCTTGACGGTTTCGAGCTGCGCAGCTCTAACTATGAAGCGGGTGAGGTCTGCTGCCTTTAACTTGGGAGGTACCTGTGCAGCCATGACGTGGTCGTTTTGCCGTTTGTTCTTTGCAAGAAAAAGGATAGCAGTAATTTCTTGAGCTCAAAGAAGACTACGCGACACCGAATCCATTTATACACGACGATATGATTTAACGTTGCCGTTTGGATTCGTACATGAAGTTCTTTGTGGTAATTTGGAAGTCTTGACATTCTACCTTCGAGCCCCTCATTGCCCGATTGAGCTAAAAGTGGCTGACAGCCCAATTCTGCCGCAGGCTAACCATTTTAGTATGTCATAGCTAATTACCCCAGATTTCCATTGCTTCTATTTACATAATTCCGAATTTACTTCATGCGACTGTGTCTTCTTCTTTCAAAAGGAACCGTGGCAGGTTTATATAAACCCAATTGTTGCCACTCATCCTCCTTACTTCTTTGTTGAATGTATTGATCTTTTGAATAGCTACTACAGCTCATAATAGTAGAGAGAAGAATTTAATCAAAATGGTTTCTGCTGGAGCTCTCACTACGGCCGCAGCTTTGCTGTGTGCTTTGCCATCAGTTCATGCTGGGTTATACCCCAAAAGCTCAGCTGTCCTGTCAATTGACGGCAAGGATTATGATCGAATGATTGCGCAATCTAACTATACTTCTGTAGGTATCACGACCTGTTCAACGATTTCATCCGTCTAATATTTCGCAGATCGTCGAATTCTACGCCCCGTGGTGCGGTCACTGCAAGAACCTCCAACCTGCCTACGAAAAGGCTGCCAAGAACCTTGCAGGTCTCGCAAAAGTAGCGGCAGTCAACTGTGATGAAGAGTCGAACAAGGCATTCTGCGGTGGCTTCGGAGTGCAAGGATTCCCGACTCTCAAAATCGTCAAACCTGGAAACAAGCCCGGAAAGCCGATCGTCGAAGATTACCAAGGGCCACGGACTGCAAAGGGAATTGTTGATGCGGTGGTGGAAAAGATACCGAATTTAGTGAAGCGAGTTGCTGATAAGGACTTGGAGAGCTTCTTGGCCGAGGCAAACAATACTGCAAAAGCAATTCTTTTCACGGATAAAGGAAAGACGAGCGCAACTTTGAAAGCTCTCGCCATTGACTTCAAAGGCAGTATCAAGGTTGCTCAGATCAGGAATACTGAAAAAGCATCCGTGGAACTGTTTGGCATCACTAAATTTCCTACGCTTATCCTCTTACCAGGTGGAGAAGCGGCAGAAGGAATTGTGTATGATGGCGAAATGAAGAAAGAAGGAATGGTTACTTTCCTTTCACAAGCCGCTACGCCGAACCAAGACCCACCACCACCAAAGAGCAAAGCCTCGAAGTCCAAGAGTGATAAGAAAGAGTCATCAAAGGCCAAAGAATCTTTCGAATCGGCATCAGCATCCCACGCTCAGTCCGAAAAGCCTGTCACAGCTACAGATGAAACGATAATAAACCAGCCCACTGAATCTCCATCACCAGAAGTTGATACTGAAAAACCAATTGTACTTCCACCTGCACCACAGCTACCAGTATTGATCACCGAAGAAGACCTGAACAAGAACTGTCTGGGACCTCGAACTGGGACATGTATCCTTGCGTTCTTGTCGGCAGCCTCTGGTGAAGTTACTGACATAGCATCCACTTCGTTGGCAGAGATCGCTCACAAGCATCATCTACATCAACGAAAGTTGTTCCCATTCTTTGTCGTTCCAAGTGAGAATCCTGGGTCTGCGAAAGTCAAGGCATCCCTTGGATTGAAGGGTGAAGCTGAGGTAGTTGCCTTGAATGGAAGACGAAATTGGTGGAGAGGTTTGCCGAGCAAGGGTGCCGCTCTGGCTGCCGAGGATGTGACAATGGAGGCTATTGAGAATTGGGTTGATAGTATTAGGTTGGGTGAAGGCGAGAAAAAGAAGATTCCGGAAGGTCTGATCCCTGAAGAGCCTGAAGTCGAAGAGTCGGCACCTGAACCCAAACCTGCTGATGAACCCACCATCATCATTGAGGAAATCGATGATGATTCGGAGCCTCCAGCGCCAGAACCAGAAATCAAGCATCAAGAATTGTAGATATGGTGAGGAAGGAGGATGAATCACCTGAGAGGAAGTTGGGGGTTGATCTGAATGATTGTATTTTACTGCACTGGATTGCCACTTTTCACATAGGAATCGAAGATATATTGTCATAAGCAGTTGCCTAGTCGGAATAGTCTCTAATAGTTTAGTATAGATGTGCTTTACAAGGCCACTACTTTTTCGTGTCCTTACCTCTACATCCCAACGCCATCGAAACACCAGGGTATCATCAATTGATGCTCCAATCCCCTCGTCCAGTCCTTGGGCGTTCTGTACTATCTCACTCTCTGAGCCACGGCTACAGCCACTGATGACTTCACGATCCCATCCCATTTAATATCTTCTTCCCTCTACTTCTTATGACCCCGTCCAGTATCTCCCTCACTTGTTTGCATCCATCTACACCAACAGCTAACATACCCTCTAATCTCCCCGCCTGAACCCTAGTTTCCATCACCAAGCAAACAACACCGTCGCCATCCCCCTCCCCAGTAGTAGCCACTGTCAAAAATGGTAACTCCGTCTCTTCCCCCATGTTCAAGTCTAATAAAGGGTCGGCCTTCTCGTCGTTGCTTGAATACGATGACGTCGACCCAGCGGTGCATGCGCAGATGTATGAAGGCATTGGAATACCGGCGTCGATCAGGGCAAGTGTAGAGGCATTTATTAACGCAGAAAGAAGGGAGCCATCGAGGGAGAGGATATGGAGACTTAAAAGAATGGTAGAGTTCGGCGTTAAGTTTGTGAGGAGATGGGGAGTAAAAGTGGTAGAAATCGTGCTGCTTAATTCTTGTATGCGCCTGCATTATGTCAGTTCTAGCCGGCGTCTAGCTGGTAGACATGTGGTAGAGGTGGAGGCGTATCGCACTTATCATTCCTCCCGTATTTCTTCCTGTCAACTCCAGCAAATCCTGCAAAGCTGATCTCGACGCGCACTTCTGCTTTCTCGCCAGAAGGATTGTTCCCTCCCCCGCCAATGGATCGAAGTTTAGAGGGGTCGCATGGTCCAGTCACTGTACAGAGAACTTGGGTGTTGCCCATTGAAAGGTAAGACGAGCCATCTGATGAGGGCTGCGTCGAGATAGACGCAGTCAGGCGGCGAAGTTCGTTCCATCTGCGACCGTCGAGACGAAGAAGTGCGAGGGAATAGGTGGATGTGTCGAGAGGCATGATTTTGTAGTTGTGCGATATAAATTCGGAGGAAGAAGAGGTGTTTTGGGCGGGCGAAGCTTCCACGCAGAGAATATCTTTGTGAGTACAGCTCTCTCTAGGATGGGGATTCAAACCAAATGCGACGAGAAAGTATGCGACTTTTGACAAGGGGAATATATCATTGATAGTGAATTATTTTTTGATCTGCGGCATGTTTAAGATTTTGAGATTAGATTAGATTAGATTGTAGATTAGTCACCCGGACTTAGCTGCCTTGTTGCCTTTATTTGCCCTTCAATTTAGCTTATTGTTAGCGCCCATCTAACCCTTTCCTCATACTGCAACGTCCTACGCTGTCGAGGCTGTCTCAGTCTTACCGCCAGCACACTTTGTTCCGTCCCGTTCCCTTCCCTTCCCATAGTCTTTCCAATTCCTGATTTGCATGGCGACTTCTGGTCAATCTACGAAGTACTTTCGTCGGGATGGATACTTCTGCACAGCCTCTCACTTGGATTTGTCACCCCTTTCCGGCGAGCACTCTGAAGACTACACGAGCGTAGACTGCGCGAGCGCGGCCTACCTAATCTTATCAGGTCTGGCGGGATATATAAGATTTGTGCAACGGCACGTATGATTAGGCTTCTGTGTCCTAGTTCCGCCTCTTGGCTGCTAATATTCCCCCAATCCATGATGATCGGCGACTCTCTGCTCCATGCTCCACGCTCCACGCTCCACGCTCCAGTCTCCACGCTCCAGTCTCCACGCTCCAGTCTCCAACCAGAAATATCTCATGTCTGTCGAGTCACCAAGTCTGAATCTATCTATGCCAGAACTGGTAAGCAGGGACTCCCAGTGCCGCTCGTCTAAGTTTCAACTCTAATCCTTCACGTAAATATAGATCCTCTGGCCCCCAGACACGACAAATCCCTTCATGCTATTCGCTAAGACCGAAAATCAAATTGGTCCTAAAAGCTATGACACTCGTCAATGGAATTATTGCTACCATTTGTATAGCTTCAGCCGCTGCCGGATTTTCGATCCATGGCACAGCCCTCCGAGCTTTCACCCCTTGCCAAAATTCAACATCATTTCGACCTCGTGTTAAGAAAGCTTCTGGGTCGGGACTAGTGTCAATCGAACTGCTGTTGACAGCTTACTATATTATTCCTCGCCATCCCATCTGCAAGACTTAGTGAAGGCTTCCGCGGCTGTTACTGTCTAAACACTAAACGTCGGCACAGATGGAAGTGTACAACCCGCTTTCAAAATCGCAGCTGAGTGCCGATGATATGGAGGTGTACAATCCGCTTCCAAAATCCCAGCTGGATGCCTATGTTCAACCAGGACTAGAAGTAAGGCCAATAGAACAAAAATCACCATGGAAAAGTGCTACTACTGGTGACCGAATGAGAATAGCTGGGTTATCTGTGGGCGTCTTTTGGGCTGTAGTGGTTGCGCTTTGTGCGATTCTTGCAACTGGGATTGGTGTGGGTGTTGGCGTGGGACTTGCATCACAAAAGTCGAATTGCAAAACGTAATGTTCACCCTCTTCGTTCCCCCTCCAGTCACTCATTTGTTTTCCAGAGCTACAAACACGAATACAAACGCAGACGCAAATGCAAACGCAAACGCAGAGAATGCCGCAACAATCACCAGGACAATGACAGTGTTCGCTTCAAGTACTTCTATTAACACGATCGACCCTTCTGCCACAACCAGCCAATCCTCGAATCCTACCGCCTCTCCAGCCCCATATTCTCCTTGCACCAATAACTTCTCTTCTTCCAACAACTCTATCGTCGAACCGACCGACGCCACAGGCAAGGCGATCAAGCTCTCTGGTTCCGCTCAGCAATTTAGAATTGCATGCAATGCGAACTATCCCTCCGGTTCGAACTACGGAAATCCAGACATCCATGATATCATGAAGATCTACATGTCGGACCTCGATTCATGTATCATGGCTTGCGCAGCATACAACGCGGGATATAATACGAACAACCAGGAGGGTGTTGATGTAGCAGGTGGTCTTTGTAGGGCTGTGACTATGGTTATTGAAGAAGGAGAGTTTTGTTATTTGAAGAATGGCACGGGGGTTAATAACACTAATATCAGTGGAGGAACTGCTGTTAGAAAAGACAGCGCGATCTTGATGTAGATATGTGAAGGGATCAATCACGTGGTAATGTGTATATGAGTATATCTTCAAAATTTTAGAATAGGATTATTAATTGACGGTAGATAGACTACGGTAACGATAATGCGATGGAATTCTCAAGCGAAAGCTTCAGGTCAACACAGATTGTATGTTTGGTGTCCATTACAATTGCCAGGCCGCAATACTGATGAAAAGCTCTTCACACGCGATCATCACCACTGACTGTTACAAGGCAAATGTGTTCAGCGGGAGCTTTGCTAACTGGATCTCCTGTGTGCTTCCTGTTAATGAATGATCATGTGTGACCACCATCGAATTCGAAGAAAGTCGCCCATGCGGAAGCTCTCATCCTGAGTAGACATGCCTTTGATATTATTTCTTATATTATAGACACTTGTTCTTCATGCATGCTTTATAATTCAACCGTCCATCTACCTAATATAATACGCCGGCTCTGGATCAATCAGTGCCGCCTTCCCACTCATATCATCAGCATGCGCGTACCAAGTTTCCGACTTGATATCAATACTCCTCTTCAAGCTACTATGTCCCGGCGGAGGCCATTCTCTTCCATTACTCGAAATTATGGTTGTGAATCCAACAATCCTGAGATCTGGTCTGAGTTGCAACTCGGTATCGTCAGCTCGCCTTGTTCGTCTCCTGATGCTCAGTCCATCTATCATTCGTGATCCGCGATGGCCTGTCGATCCGCCGAGTGAAGTATCGGACCAGTCGAGGAAGGATCGCAAGAGTGGCTTGAGGGTTGCTAGGCAGCAAGCAATGATTCCTGCTGCCATCTCAACCACCGAAAGAATAATGACGTTTCTGCGGGAAAGTTAGTTCAATGTCTCGGCATGGGACCATTGGCACTTACGTGACAGAGTAAAGGTAATCGCTGGTGGTAACGAGATCCTTCAAGAACGGAATTCTGATGATTGTTGATATGCTCGCTCTGGTGGGTCTATCAGTTCAGTGCCACAGCAATCAGCTGGCAATCCACTTACATTGATCCCAAAGCGAGGGTGAAGGCAACCGCGATCTTGGTTCGTTTGGTGATCTGGAGATCGGCAACAATGAAAGCCGGAATGATTCCCAACGTCAAGTCGGTCAGCACGCTTGTTCCACCATGTCCATACGCTACACCAGCTATGATGCTAGTTTCCCAGCATATTCCATCCGTGTCTCCCAAAACTTGTCGCCAATAGTGCACTATGGGCCTGCATTGCATCAACAAGACAACGAAGAAGCCAACACTATAAGCTAAGAACAGACCCATCGACAAGTAGATGAACCAAACGTGCATCGGTTTGATGGCGATCCGAATTAGATAGGAGGCTATGGAGATTTTGATCAGGGCAACTGTAGGAACATATAGAATTTCCATAATGTACCAGTACTACACAAAGTTCAGTGGATGACAATAATAGTACCAAGGAAAGAACGTAAGTACCATAATCCCTTGCGAGTACTGCACCGGTGTTAAGTCATCCAAATGCTGTCCAAAGCCTATGGCAACGCCCTTGAGAGTAACTCCAATGCTAATGGTGAATAGAATCTGCAAGTGTTAGTCGGTTTATCGACGGGAAACCATAGATGCCAGCATACCAGAGAGCAAACACTGAGGGTATCATCGGCGCCGAAGGCCCGCAACACTGAAATCCGCACATAACATCGTAACCCAACGAACACCCACGCAAGCACGAAAAATATCAAAGTTATAATTAGAATCCCGATCTGCTTATTAGGATCTTCTGCCATTACGGTCGCTCTCAGTTCAGATCGTGATGCAAGAACTTCATCAGCTCTGCTGACGACCAAGAGGAAGAGCAAAGACAACCAAGACCAGATAACGGAAAAAGACGACTAGTCTCAATGCTAGGAGAAAACCTACCGGCAGATAGAAAAGTATATATCATCGCGCATGCATTTTTGATGGAGATAGGAGCACAGATACCTGTGCCTTAATATCTGAACCCTATTATACTCCGGGTATAAAATGACGGCGCTGCTTGGGCAGCCCCAGAAAGAAATGACAGCGGGACTTAACCCTGTTCATCCGTAGATCGGGAGAACTGTGGATGTCAGCAGGACCGTATTTGGAGATACTTATGAGGATCTATCAATCCAAAACTGCATCTTGCTGTTATCTTCTGCCAAATTAGAAAATGGAGCTTAACCGTAATCCCGGTAATACTTTGCGAATAAACCGGGTGTTCCACGGCATCGTCGCGGAACGTTGGTAGCGGAACAAGCCAAGTGACTTAGAGCCACGCGATATGCCCCATAAAACGTTGAAGGTACCCACGTGTTCCCTGATAGAACCAGCCGCTTTAAGAGTGGTGGCCATTATAAAACGCACTCTGGTAGGTAGCGAAGTGTAGTTCGATGAGACAAAAATGTAGAAATTCATATTCTAGTAGCGTTAGCAGAATACGACTGTCGGAATCGGGATTTTTACGGGAGGAACTTATCCTGGCGTAGAAGACGTTTTGTGTCATTCTAATCCATGATAACTTCTCGGCAAGTAATTTTGGGGGAGGTAGACAGGCCCGGTATTCCTAGCCAATCAACGTTCTGTGTACGATTAAGGAGAGAATCAAGAACACGAACGAGAACTGAGGGGAAAGGAACAATGTGAAACCAAATATCAGCCCAGATTCTCACTTCTCTAGAAGTGGCGTCACTTTTGGAGTTTTTA
The DNA here is from genome assembly GCA_026770245.1 of Clarireedia aff. paspali H2. Classification (NCBI taxonomy): domain Eukaryota; kingdom Fungi; phylum Ascomycota; class Leotiomycetes; order Helotiales; family Rutstroemiaceae; genus Clarireedia; species Clarireedia aff. paspali H2. The sequence continues at coordinate 248,257 of JAJCXA010000030.1, forward strand.
CAAACAAGGAACTCAATGATTATAAGGACGAAGAACAAATGACTCGTGTTCCTGGCAAATAGCGATTGTGTATTAATCGCCACCCCCTTGAGCAGTAGAATTTTCCAAAAGAGCCGCGTCATGCTAAATGGAATGATTGTGTAGCAGATGAGTGGACCTCGATTATTGGCATTTTTAAAAGAAAAATCGTAATGGAAACTTTGCAAATACCAGCCGGCATGCTGCAAGCGCCAGTTGAACGGTTAATGGAGTGAGATGGTTAAAAGAGAAAAAACCTTTCACTGTTCATACTTTAATCCCAGCGTTGATCATTCGAGATCTTTCTTCCATGGTCACATTACTGATATGCATCCACTTACGCCGTCGCTCATCAATTGGAAACGTAGAATTTGATCGTTGACATCTAGAGGTGGTTGATGAGTATGTGGCACATATCTCTTCGTCGTGCATGCCTTCTTCCCCGAGACTAGGTCCCTGACATAGTATCGGCTAGTATAGTTTCGATGTCCCTTATATCCTTACAGTAGGGTGAATTTAGCCTATTCATGACAGATGAGAATAGTTCTATCTTAAAACTCCCTTTTCACCTTGATATAAGCAAACTTCACAGGCCGTCAAGAGTGTGAGCTTGTTAGATGCTGACAATCAGATCGAGAAAGATCAGAACAAGCTCTCAGGAGGAACTAATGAAAAATGGGAGCTGGATAGCTGAGGGAGGATTTTTTTGGCCGAAAAAGCATGTGTGCTAAAAAATAAACCAGAGAAGAAACGGTCACTTTGCAGTCTGATATGGTTATGGTTATCCCTGGTTGCCAAATCGCGATCAGACGGACTTAGAACTATCATTGTATCATATCCAGTCTGAGCGTGGGGTTTTGGGTGTATTCTTGCGATTACGTCTCTTCGTATCCTCCAGTTGAAGGAAGATGGACTGTAGATCGATTGTTTCAACCACTTGGTGGACTAAGAGAGCAAGATTCCATGACAGCAAGATTTCATGACAGCAAGATTTCATGAAAGCAAGGACTTAGACCAGATCAATGCACCCACAACCCCCGCACCATCTCCAAGCCGGCCTTTTTGGAACTCTCCGATGCTCGGCGCTAGGTATGTAGAAACCGAAAGGGGGGAAATGATACCTGTTCGCGAGCAGACGAGCCTAGATGCGATGATTGAGGACGCGCTATGTTTTGTATATGAGTGTCCATCAAGTATAGCCGGGCAAGAACATCGCTAAGAGCCGACAGGACGTCAAAATAAGAGCGGCGAAATGTAAGTGTGACGAGGGATAAGAGCGTAAGATATGACCTATATTGACGGCGGTCCCCCAAAATTCTGCCCATAGTTTCAAGCAGAAACTCCCGAGAACACTTATAAGGAAGACAGCGCACTTGTTGTAAGAAAGCCCATCGCTGAATACTACAGGCAGAATCAATAATCAAAGCAAAATTATCAAATACATCGTTACGCGATCTGTTGAAAATACTTGTAACCTGCGAAGAGTAATTGCCCGTTAAATTGTGGGTGGTTTCATAGCAAGCCACAGAGCTCTGTGGCTGAAGTTTTGACTTCCTGGACTTCATTCATCGTTACATTTGTTCTAGTCCATACGTAAATATATGAGATTCATGAATGGATGTAGTCGACGGTCCAATGAGGCTATTCGTGAATAGATTATGTCCATATATAAACACTTTTAACTTGCATCTCAACTAGTCTATTTATGAATCAACGTGGTCCATATACAAACACCATTTACCCTACACCTGCCCTGCAGTATTAGCTTGCTGCCGCTTACTTTTCCTGGGTCCTTCAACCACCTCACTGTCGCTATTCTTCTTCGATATCAGTGCTTTCTCGGTACGTAATGCTATACTAGCTAGCTATTCACAGTCATGATCCTTATTGTTATAACAGTAAACTGAGTATTCGTTCTTTGTATTCGTATTTCTCATCTTGGATCATATCCATAAACTCATTTTTGACCTCCCTAGGGAAGTTATCGATAATCTGAAGGGGCGCCGGCGAGGTCATAATGATTATAATACTAGTCAAGTAGTATAGTATAGAAGAAAGAAGGATTATCAACTATTAGAACTTTACATTTGTGCGGTGGATACTACCCACTTCAGGGCATTAACGAATGAAATGAACTAAGTCTATTTATGAACAGCCTCCTATTTACACGTCGACTACGTCCATTCATGAATCAACAAATTTACGTATGGACTGGAACACATTCCACCAAATGCAACTTCGACGGGACTTCAAATATAAGTTTAGTCACGAAGACTGACAGCTTTCACAACACTTTTTATTTCGACAGTCATCTCATACTGATAGACAGTCACATTATGGGACATAAATATCTGTTCGATGCACGAGACACCGTTTATGAGGGTGTTATTACGATATTACACACTTCTTTACACAGATTAAGAATATCCACCCGAGATCTCATTGGATTCATGTTTTCTAGATCCTGAAAGCAATGTTTGGTTCCCAGAATCAAGCATCTAGCCTTGACCAGTGCACAGTGGTTAAGAAGAATTCGCAGTCCCGAACTGACGTGCAAGTTAAAGTTGTGAGGCGCTTTTCAATCAACCGTGGAGCTCCCAGAATGATGTGAAGCTGTATGGACCAAAATACCGAAATTTCACTACCTATTTTCCATTTCTCCCGATTTCCAGCCGCAATCAGTATCGCCAATGACGAGATTGGGAAGGCCTTAAGGGAACTTAAAAAAAAAAGAGACAGAGTTCGGAACACGCGTGCGCCATCGCATTGAGATTGGACACATCTGCCCTCATGGCGATCCATTTGGCATCTGTCATGCTACCGCTTTCCCCGAAAGACTGGTTGTATTGGCGAGCATCATTGAAATCATGTGGGTTCATGATGGTACGGTCATGCAGAATTTAACTTTGCAAGAGGTTGAGGCTGATCAATCCCAACTATAGATATCACTGAGGAAATGGATTTGGAGGGGGCTATCGAGCAGCATGAGCTACTTAAGATGGTGCCCACTATCCACTTTGACCCCGATACGTTCGAATTTCAAAAATAACCCACAAGTTTTGCTTGCCAATATTCTGCAGAAGGCAATTCATACGGATCCGGAGGCAGCACCAGCCATGATTCAGACTTTGCGGAACTACCTTGAGACGAGATGATGACTTTGATATAATGACAGAGTACATGTCCTATCGCATCGCGAACGGTGGCTACTGGTGAGTAATGATTCTTGCCCAATTGCCCTCGTCAGCTAACATAGTGCCAGGATTTCATCTTACTTCATTAGTTGGGGCATGGGAACTGTCATGTCAGAAGAGGATTATGAGTCTATCCGGGAATACGATGTCACTATGGGCAACATCTTAGGCTTGACAAATGATCACTTCAGCTGGCATGTTGAGAAAGACCAGCCTACTGATCGGATAAGGAACGGGGTCAGGGTTTTAATGAAGCAACATAACCTCCCAGCAGAAGCTGCCCGGAAGCTTCTTCTTGGAATGATCATCGAAGAGGAGAATAAGGCTGTAAAGCTCCGTGAGGAACGACTCGGGTCATATGCTTCGAACCCGGTCCTACAATATATTGAAGCAATTGAACTGTATGTTAGCGGAAGTTGTTACTGGCATTCAACAGCACCAAGATATCAAAGATTCGAATGAGCTTATACGATAATATACAGTCAGCCTACGTACCTTATGTACTGCATAACCGCAGGCAATCATACGTTACTCTCAATCAAGCAGTTTTCGAAATCTGCAAATTACTGATTGTCGTGTAAGATACTTGGCGAAGTCACACGAGCAACCCATATGGACCCAAGCGCTGGAACATTAATTTAATATCTATATGCTAACTTGATGACTGCCCTCTTGACTTCAGCTACCTTTAATTCCATGCAGATATTCCAGCATATATCTCCCCACTTTTGATTTTCATGAAATCATGAGAGACCACCATCCTCCAAGCTACCTCACAGCGATGGAAGAGTGTTATTTGGTAATGTGCCAAACCCTGAAGGATAAATATACTTGCCAGCAGAAATCGCAGATGCAATAGTTGCATTTGGTGTTGTATACTGCTTGATATCCAGTCCTTGAGAAGCACCAACAGCCTTGTCAATGAGTCCGCTTACCATGTTCCCGAAGAGGACGGATCCAGCACTGTTCAGATGTGTAAAGTCGGTGGATACCAAGTTATAGGTTGCCGCATCCGTCGCACCAATCGCATTCACATAGTTGATCGATGCACGATTGAGATCAATGTAGAGTGCCCCTACTGCTTTCGCGGCGATGATCGTGGCGTTGGCTTGTGGAGCAAGATCTTCTTTCACCACTCCAGAGTTGTTGAAATTCCGCCGCGTTAAGGAGGTCACGAGGACCTGACGGGTCGTTAGTACGGAAATACAAGCAGAGCGAAATAACTTACTGGGTTGCCTCCTGCTGCTAATACATCTTTAGCCATTTTCTCTAGGTTTGCAGTGAATTGTGCGACGGAGATGTTGGCCGTGGCCTTTTGATCATTGTGCCCAAACTATGAAGTCAGCTCTGGATTCAACTGAACACCGTATCATTTCCCATACCTGAATGGTGACAAATGGCGTGTATGATGCCTTGTACTTCGAGACAGAAGCCAAGACTTTTGCCCAATCTCCACCGTTAACAAAGGAAACGGTAGTGGCACCGTTGTGCCCATAATTAATACCACCAGCACCATTGTGCAAGGTGGTTAGGAATCCATTTCCCCAGCCTCCACCTCCTGTAGATTGAACAGCAGTTGTGGAGTCACCGGCGAGGAAGAATGCCGGCGGCCCGGATACATTGATGAGCTTTCGAGATGAGAGTGGAATGTATGAGGCGGTGGTAAGGGAGATCAAACAAATAAGAAGGAAGAGTTTCCCGATCATGATGGTGGATGTGGAGGTGCTTGAGCTATGGATGAGTCTGGGGATTCATCATTTATTTTATGGACTTACTGTCGTGTTCAGGAGACCTTCCAAAGCATAGATTAATCCTGCACGTCGACTGAAGATATCCCAAGTTGGAGATACATTCTCGAGACTCTTCAGGCTCAATGTCTTGGAACAGTTCGAGCCTTTTTCTGATTGGATGAAAAATTGAAGCCGTTGATATGATCAAGAAATGATTCGGGGAAATAATTGACCGAGCAGATCTGTGAAAAATGTCTTAGATCCTTTCGACCGGGGGCGGATCTATATGTACCCCGCATAGAAAATTCTATGCGGGGTACACACCTCGGGAGGATGTTTCATACTATTGTACGCGGCCCACTCTTTTGTGTAATACAACGACGTCCAGTATACGTAACGCCGAAGAAAAAAAGCTGCTTACACAAAAGTGATAGCTCATCGACTTTCTGCTTCCTTCGGCCGATAGAAAAGCATAATCTGATCAGTGCGGCCGTTGTTGATAGTCTTATAGTTATGTTTTAGAGGACATGACCATTCTCATTACTTAAATAGAGAAAGTTAGAAACTAAGAAGTTTCACGAGCTAATGCCAAAGAGCCTCCCTTGGCTGGCTAGATGCGTGTAAATTCCTGGTTCACTCAGATCCCACCACAATAGAAGGATATTCGCTGTGATTCCATCATCAATAAGTGTAGCAGATGACCTGGACCGTCTAGCTGCTGGCAACGAGAATTATGTATGGCGTTTGGATGCTGGCTGTGAGGTATATCTGTCTAGCTGAGGCATCATTTGTAACCGTATTAATAGCAAACTTTTCAAGTGTAAAAGATCCTTTAGTAGAAATCTGAAAAAGGATAAACACGTGACCAAAAGTGATCTCGACGGATCTCTCGAATTCAACGGAGAACGAATGCCACTATACGAAGTAATGTAAGAGACTCAGGGCAAGAACATATGCGTTCCATCGGAAACGCAAGAGCTAGTAAGCGCGTGCGAATAGTGTTTTTATTACGCAGGTTTCAAATAAGGGGTAAATCGGTCATTGTTCGTCTAAAAGAGATAACGAGATCACCTTCTTATTCCACGAAGCTACGATTAGGCCCTAGTAACACATATTCACTAAAGATGGGCGGGTTAACGCCCCACAACAAGCAGGAACGATTTCTACTTGGATTATAGAGCTTTGTGCTCAACTCAAACAGTAATTTGTTACTTAGTCATTATCGCAATACAATTGTTCGTTGTCGATTGAATCATCAAAGCGCCAAGTTCGCCGAGCCCATCTACTTAGTGTGACTTCATCGTGAAGTTTGATCCAGAAACTTTGTTGAAGATATCTATGAGTCTTTTGAACTGCTCAGGGAAAGGATCCTTCATGTTTTCCCACTCTCCGGTTTGGGAGACATATTCTCGGAGTAATGTATGTCTTCATGAATTCCATCACAAGGTTCCCTCCCAAACTATATCAAAAGAATTGGTTTCTACTAGCCTGTGCTTGCTTGTCACTTCTAGTAATGCTTCGGGGAAATGGAAATTGGAGGACAAAGGCGAAGACGAATATGAATTTGTGTATTGGCAGTTAAATGTTGGGGAATCGATAGCACTGGGCGAAGTTGTGGTGGAGGAGCTGAGAAATTCTTTGATTGGTTTAAGAGCAGATAGATTTCTAGGACGAGAAATTATTAACACGGAACAACACTTCCCGTGAAGATTGGTGCGCCCGGAATGGCATTAGACAACTATAGATAATAACGGAAATCTGGGTTTTCCCAATCGGTGTAGACAATCCTTTGAGCGGTGAGGTCAATATCACCGGTGTCGTCGACATGCTTTGGCTCAGGATCAATATAGACACCCTGCTGTTTATCTCGACGTTTATTCTCCCAGTCCATATATTGTCTCAATCCTATAGCGATAGCCGAGGCGACGCATAAGCAGGCGATACAGCCATTGTAGGCGGTCTGTTCATAAATCTAATCAGTATCTGTGCCCACTCATTTTGGGAAAGGAATCTGACCGGATAACTGGGTGCCTCTGCAATTTTGAAAAGTTGTGGCCCTCCAATACTACCAGCACAATAGAATATGAAGAACATAGCATTGACAGTCGCCTTCTTCGTAAAACCTGCAGTGTTGCTGGCGATGAGGCTAAGCATAAGCGGGAATGCGGACGAGAACAAAATCATCATCCAATATCCGAAAAGGCGACCGATCTTGTTTTCCGTAGGAAGTTCCTTGACGAGGAGAATACCAAGGAGCGCAAGGATATATCCTATGACAATAATGACAATGCGAGATCTACGAATTCGCGAGGCGGTATATGTTGCGGCGAGGACGGAGGCGACTTGAAACCCACCCGAAGGCATACCTAGAAGGATGGTATCAAATTCGTTGTATCCAAAGGATTTGACGATGAGGGATCCAAACTGCATGATTGTTAGCTTGCGAACCAAGAGCAATAGGTCTAGTGGATAGCTGACGTTGCTAATTACTCCATTTGTAATAGAAGCCACACCGATGAGAAGTGCAATGAGCCAGGATTTGGGATCTATAAGTGCTTCGCAAAATTGAGCGTGAGACCACTCGCTGCTCTTGAAACTGTGCTGTGTCTTCTGAGGACGTCGGTTGGCAATCATGCGCTCTCGAGGGCTCAAGAACCGTGCATTAAGAGGTGTATCTGGAAGCATGAAAAAGAGGAGAATGCCCCAGAAGAAAGTGATCAAGGCAAATATAACGAAAAGCCACTGTTAGTAAGCTGTCAGCATTTGGTACGTTGAGCCCAGTGGATTTTGGACGTAGGTATGCTGGGTCAGAGGGGTTACTCACTCTCCACGTGGCGAGGCCTCCAGCAATGTGTGCAATTCCATACGCAAGAAGTCCTCCGAATGTGTTGGCAACACCATTCCCTAAGAACCATATCCCGTGTCTCCATGCATGTTCTGAAGGTTTATACCATATTCCTGTTAGGAGTGAAAATCCAGGGCTGACTGTGCTTTCTGCCATGCCGAGTAAGATCCGAAGAACGCAGAGTCCAGCAAAGTTTTGCCCAGCGCCATGGCAGCCGAGAATGACCGCCCATACAATACTGAAATGGACTAGAATAAATACAAGTATACATTGACGAAGAAGATGCCATGGACTCACATTGAAACGGAAAGGAACTTGGCGAGAGGTAGCTTGACGAACCCGAGAGATGCGGGGTAGTTGGCGACGAGATAACCGAAGTAAAAGACACTGCTCAACCATGAATATTGCTGGCCAACGAGATGCTAGATGGTAATTCAGTTACTACGTTGGGAACTTCTTGGCGGGTTTGTAAGCTTACGGTGTCCTTCTGAATGCCCAAGACGGATGAATAGTTCAAGCTACTTTTGTCAAGGAATTGGAGAAAGTAGGAGAACGTCAACAATGGCATCAGGCTAGAGTTCAATAAGCATCATGATAGGGGGTTATGGTGCATTTAACTTACTACCAATCGATCTTCCGCAGCACTGACTTCTCTTCCGCAACGGTAGGATGCTCGAAAACTTCACCTAGTTCAATATTGTCCGGTTGACCCTCGAAAGGCACCTCTGCTGATTTAGAGTCCATGGCAGTCTTCTCAAGTACGTCGACTTCCTTTATTTCGCACGGCATGGCTAATAACCTTTCTGAGATGTTTTGTCGGAGACGAAGAAGTCCTGACTTGGTTCTCTTTCACTGGGCATTCCGAAGTCTTAAAACAATGCAGATTTCTCCATATGGAAATCCAAAGCACGGGGGCATTGTAAACCCTGTGATCGGGGCTCCGGCTGCAAGGCTGTTCATGGCTGTGAAAAAGTCAACGGAGATGTACAACCGATACCTCAATCGGCTAGTCGGCGGGTATTGATAGTATCCATCTTGGTATGCTGGCTATTCCATCACAAGTTCAGTCCAAATGTGGAGTCGAGGTGAAGTGCTGATAGAAGTCTGCGCTTACGCATAGGAAGGAAGGATGCAGAGGTAGCCGAATCGTGGGGAGGATAAGATGATGAACAACCTTCACAATAAAATCGGCTATTCCCCGGATCATTCATCGGCAACCATAGTGGACAGGGGGTTCACAGTTGAAGGTGTCTTATCATGATCGCTTAGCATATCGCTAGGGGGTAAGGTTATCATTATACTCGCTCGCCTATATAGCTTGTCAGGGCTCTGATCTCGGTTATTAGCTTTATACACTATGTATATATCTAGACGGAGATAGATTCTATAGATCATTAAACCTACTTAATTTAATACTTGTACTTTAATCTTATTGAACACTCTTAGTAGTCCCTTAGATGTAAACTAATACTCTTGTAACAACGATTGAAGAGGTTGATAATATTCGAATAAGAAGATTAATAAAAGATTATTAGATTCCTTTAGAATTATCAGATATAGTTATATAAACTAAGAGAATCTATTATTTAGAGCAGAAATCTAGTTATCAGGAAACTTGATCTCAAAAATAAAATCTAAATAAATATTTTAAAACAATCTTTTTAATAGAATCTTCTTAATCTTTTCAATCCTTTTATATTCTCTTTTATATTCTCTTTATTTCTTTATTATTCTAAATCCTCTATTTAAGAAATCAAAGCGCTTACTTTCTTTCTTCTTTTTATTTACTAAATCTCTTATAACTACTATCTTCTTTAACTAATTAATTTGAAACCTCTCTATTATCTATACTTTATCAAAGAATAATTATATAATTACTTCTACTAATTCCTTATAAGTAGAACTTTAAAGATTATAAACTATTAATATCTTTATTACTCTAATATTTATTAATACTATAGTTTAACTAGAAAGTAATATATATACTTTTTTTACTCTTTTAATTTATTTAAGAGTCTAGTACTTTATATTAGATTCTAAAGATATTGAAACTTATAATAAATTTATTTTAACTTTTAGATAACTAATAAGATTAACTTTCGAATTTATAAAAATAGATCTAAAGCTATTTTCTTTTAAATTGTTTTTTAAAAGTATCGAAATACTTCTAGATAATATTGTTATAAAATATTTAGACTTTATTTTATATATTCGAGTAATTATAAACTACTTTTCTAATATTATTAAGAAAGATACTAAGACTATAAAAAGATAATTAATAATAGAGTTTCTAATAAAGGTTCCTATTATTTCAAAGTATATTACTTTTATAGAAATAGAAGTTTTTATTTAAAAGAAAAATAAAAACTTTTTTAAATACTATTAATAAGTTTAAATATTTTTAAAAAAATAAATATAAAGAATAAACTTTAATTATTAGTAAAAAGTTTAATATTTATTTAATTAAAGGAATTTTTATTAATTTTAATAATTAATATCTTTATAAAAAATATTTATAATATCTAATTAAAGTAATTAATAATAAATAAAAGAGATATTATATATAGTTTCTTATATAAATTATATAAAATCTTATTAAATATTTAATAAATATTAGAAGTAATTAACTAAATA
>JAJCXA010000310.1:0-16496 GCA_026770245.1 Clarireedia aff. paspali H2
ATAGTTTTTAAATTCTTATATATTTTCTTTTCGATTTATTAATTATTAAAACTAAATATATAACTTTATTTAAAATTAATAAGTAAAGCTAATAACTATAGACTTTAATTAAAAAGGTGAATAAATCTTAATATTTAAAAAACTATTTAAAAGTCTTTATATTTAGTAATAATTAAAAGTATATTATTTTAATTAAAGACTTTATAACTTATAATAGAACAAAGTATATAAAGATTTAGTATTATTATATTAAAGACTTTATAGTTTATAAAAAAGCTATTATAATATATTATTAAATTGAGAATATACTAGTAGATATATTAACTAAGCCTCTATTACTAGTAATATTTAAAAGATATATTCAAGAGTTAATAAGTTTAAAATAAGATATAAGAGAGCTATTTACTATAATCAGGAAGGGGGCTGTTAAGGTGGGGTATACGGGGGCAAAACCCAAAGCCCGGGAGACTTAAAGCCCGGGAGACCCAAAGCCCGGGGGAACCTAAAGCCCGGGAAACCCAAAGCCCGGGGGACCCAAAGCCCGGGGGACCCAAAGCCCGGGGGACCCAAAGCCCGGGAAGCCTAAAGGGCCTATAAATATAGTTAGTCCTTCCTACTGTAGATAGCTAGTTCAGTTCAGTTCAGTACAGTCAGTTCAATTAAAAGTCATTTTATTATACCTGTCAGCTACACCTATTGTTAAATCCATTAAAGCCTATAAGACATACATTTAGTGTATTCTCCGCTGAAGACCGCCTGTTGTAGCCGCAACACTAGTCATCAACCCGTGACAGCCAACCATAAGGGCTTATGTTCCAACAATCTCCACAATATAGCCGATCGCAACCGACTCCACCTTAGTATTATGCAAGTAATTTCACAGCCAACTAAATATTTGTAGTCCCTGTCGCTCCACGATCTAAATTCTAGCCAATCACGCAGTATAGGAGAAGGTTGTCACTGCTAGCTGATTGATTGAGTAGCAGTTAGTGTGGGAACAGGGACTACAAATATTTATCCAAACACCACAGTATACTAATGTATATTATAATACTATCACATAATGCTCAGCTCACCGAGTACAAGCAATCACCAAAGAAATGCTCCTTGGTGTTATAAGTTCCGGTTTATCAGTGTAAGCCTGCGCCTTCTTCGTGAATTTTATTGCAGATATAAGGTTACCGTATCAATCCATGTTCTACTCCAGCAATTGTGCGCGGCTTTTCTGTAAAGTGCATGAATGCGGCGCTCTTACTTGCGCAGCAAGTAGATTAATTTCAATACCAATTAATTTGTTATTCCTAGTTATATGTATGTAAGCCTGCAAGTTGTTAGGAGCCGTTAAAGCTATATTCAAGTGGAACCGAGCTTACAAGGCACAGCAATATTTCATGTTGTTGATCGCTCCTGCATGCACTCTGTCGTGACTATTGTAGTCCGATATTGTATTTTACCCGTCTTGGATCAGAGGGGCACAGATTGACACAGCATGGGGTAGTTGTCTCAGGATAGATATCACGACTGACGAACAACCACTGTGCCTCACCACGCGTAGTGTTCTGTATCACCACATACACAGTAGACATAGTGAGGGGAAATGGTAATTTAAACGGAAGATATCATGATATTGTAGAAGGCTGGAAATCTATAAGACTCCGTTCAATCACTGAAGATATCTGTAATTTTGCATATAGCGAACTGCCACAGTATTTTCAGTTTGATAAATCCCAATTTTAATATCCACAAAGACTTTGCTTCATAATTAGGTCAGAGACGACATCTAGCCTCATCACCATCACCATGAGTTCCACTTCGTCTCAGGGCTATGTCTATCTATCGGATGGAGATGTCGAATTCCCTGCCATAGGCGGAATTTCTCTCCTTGATCCCTCCATTGTCATCCCGGAAAGTGAGGAAAAGGTCCTTCTTGAACCTATCGCAATCATTGGGCTCTCCCTAAGGATGCCTGGGGACGCAGTGACTGAGGATAGGTTTTGGGACATGCTGATCCAGAAGCGATGTGTATCAGCAGAATTTCCGGAAGACCGTATAAATATCGATGCCTATCACAGCACAGACCAAAATATAACGAACAAGGTGAAGTTTAAATCATTGCTCTCTACAAATAACATTGCTCACTCGATCTCTACAGATACCGACCAAGAGAGCTCATTTTTTGAAAAAAGACATCCAGACTTTTGATGAACAGTTCTTTTCTATGTCTCCAGTAGAGGTAGCGGCAATGGACCCTCAACAGAAAGGTCTTCTTGAAACAACATATCTGGCTCTTGAAAACGGTATGCTATTTGGCCTCTATTCTTGTCCAAAGTATTAATGTTTCTAGCTGGAATTTCCATGGAGAAAGCTAGAAATTCCAACACATCTGTTCATGTTGGGTCCTTCACCACCGACTTTCAGAGCATGATGTGGAAAGACATACAAAACATTCCAAAATACATTGCCACAGGGTCCGCTGCATCAATGTTATCAAATCGATTAAGCTGGTTTTTCAACCTACACGGTCCAAGTATTACCGTGGACACTGCATGCTCTAGTAGCATGGTTGCTCTTGATCTATCGTGCAATGCATTACGGTCAGGTAACGCTGATATGGTACGTCTTTCTGATCATAAAACTGGGCTCTACCCCACTTAGTTTGAATATTCCATAATTCTCATTGGATGCGTATGGCGAGCGCATGGATTTAAATCATTGAGAGCAAATCTATATCCATTGTGGGTAAAAAGGGTGATCTCCAAACTGCGATATATCATCTTTGTTTTTTCCACGATATATATATATATATAATCCTGGCTATGTGTAGCAGAGACATCTAAACTTCGACATATAGGTACTAACGAGAATGCATAGGGTGTTGTCGCTGGTTCGAGTCTAATTCTTTCTCCTGAAATGAACATCGCGCTAGCCAACATGAACTTTCTCTCTCCAGACGGGCGATGCTATAGTTTCGATCATAGAGCTAATGGATATGCGCGAGGTGAAGGCTTCGGGGTTCTAATTTTGAAGCGCTTATCTCAAGCAATCAACGATGGCGATAACATCAGGACCGTCATAAGATCTTCTGGTACTAATCAAGATGGTCACACATCCGGCGGAATTACGCAGCCGAGCAAAGACTCCCAGGTGGAACTAATCAACCGTACATATCTCAAAGCTGGCCTAAATCAAAGACTAACGCGATACTTTGAAGCGCATGGTAACTAGTTGTTTGTCATAAACTAATGCATTTATATTGATTCATTGTGTAGGCACGGGAACTCTAATCGGAGATCCGCTCGAAGCTGAAGCCATAGGGGAGAGTTTCAAAATATACAGAAGCAAAGATGACCCTCTATATGTGTGAGTTCCTCTGGACCAATTTCCTTTATTAGTATTTCCGCTAATAGATCGAAAGCGGTGCAGTCAAGTCCAACATTGGTCATCTTGAGGGAGCTAGTGGACTTGCAGGCGTTATCAAAACTATTTTGGTCTTGGAAAAAGGAATGATACCGCCCAACGCAAATTTCGAGAAATTGAACCCTAATATAGATGTGGATTCGCTGAACATCAGGGTAAGCTGTCCCAAAATATTGCTCATAATTCTGTATTATTGTGCTCAGCCGCCTTTTAGTTCCCTTCCGCGTGTTTACCATGGCCTGGGAATGGCATTCGACGAGCTTCTGTTAATTCTTTCGGGTTTGGGGGCACCAACGCTCACGTAGTCCTTGAAAATGCCCACCATTTTGTTGCGACCAGAAAACATGCGGATAAAGCCAGAAGTAACGATTCATCTAGTGAAGATGAACTTTCCAATCTGCAGGCAGAGAAAGAGAACCTTACTGTTTCTTGCAATCGCAGAAACTGTGATGAGGGTGATCACGTCATCCCTAGATTGCTGATCTGGTCAGCAAACGACAATTCCACCTTGAGACGCCTTACCACGGAATACAAGAATCATTTTAAGGCACTAAATATAGTCGATGATGACGAAACTTATCTCAGAAACCTGGCCTTCACATTGTCTTCCAGACGGAGCTTGCTGCCTTGGAGAGCTTTTGCAGTAATTGATTTTCCTCACAAGTTATCGTGTCATGACAATTATGCGATATCGGCACCAATCTATGCCCCTGCTAAGCCTCGACTCGGTTTCGTATTCACTGGCCAAGGCTCACAATGGTATGCGATGGGTCGAGAGCTTTTAGCTCTATCCGCTTTTAGGGGAAGCATCTTGAGATCACAACAGTCTCTACTCAACCTGGGTTGCAGCTGGTTGTTGCTAGGTATGTTGGAATCTCCCAGCTCGGTCAAAAACTCACTAAATAAATACAGACGAATTGTTGAGAGACAAGGAAAATAGCAATGTGAACAGTCCTACCTACAGTCAGGCTATGATAACAGCTATACAAATTAGCCTTGTTGATCTATTTCACGAATTGGGTGTTGTACCCTCAATTGTCCTTGGCCATTCCTCGGGAGAGATTGCTGCAGCGTGAGTATCGAGTATCACGTTATGATGTATAAAGCTAATTCATGCACTAGCTATTGTTCTGGATCTATATGTGCAGAGTCTGCTATAAAACTAGCATATCATCGAGGAATGCTTGTATCAAAGCTAATGGAGTCAAGCCCGCAGCGTTACGGCATGGCATCGGTCGGATTATCTTCCGCTCACGTTAACATCCAACTCGAGGACATGGACAATCGAGATGGATTTGACTCAAGCTTGATGACAATAAGTTGCATCAATAGCCCCCAGAATGTGACAATTTCCGGGCCAGAAACTCAAATCGACCAACTGATTGCCAGTTTACAGCAGTCTAAAATTTTCGCACGAAAATTGGTTGTCGGGGTTGGTTATCATTCTTCACAAATGTCCAAGATGGCTGCCGAGTATATGCAACGCATAGAACCGTTACATCCAGGCACTACATCAAGTGAGACTAGGATGATCTCATCTGTTTCTGGCAAGATAGTGCTTCGGTCTGATTTATGCAATAGCAAATATTGGGCCGAGAATCTTGTTCTTCCTGTCAATTTCTTAGATGCGTTGAGATATTGCTACCTCTCTCCGGAAAAAGTTTTGGACGACAAGGGTGTGACCAGCCTTTCAGCGGACATTTGGGTCGAACTTGGTCCGCACGCGACGCTTCAGGGCCCAGTCCGTGATATACTTTCATCTTTGAATCGAAGTGGCAAGGTGAAATACCTCCCGTCTCTAGTCCGTGGCCATCCCGACTTAAGTACTTACGCCTCCACATGTGGACAATTACATTGTCTCGGCGTTGAGATCGATATTGAAAAGTGGAACAAGCGCTGCTCTGTAGTTACCAGTCCGCCTAAGGTTCTATCAACGTTACCACCATACCCGTTCAGTCATTCTGTGACGCACTTCGATGAGCCAAAACTTAGCAGAGAGCTGCGCTTTCCATTACATTCCAGAAATGATCTTCTCGGGAAGCCAACCCCTGACTGGAATAATCTCAAGCCAACATGGAAACTTATTATCCGACCTAACGAGCTTGCTTGGGTTAAAGATCACAAGGTGAACGGTTTGATATTATATCCCGCTGCTGGAATGCTTGTAATGGCCATCGAAGCAATTCGTCAGATTGATACAAATGCAACCTTGGTAGGGTATGAGATCAAGGAGGTCCAATTCCACACCGCCTTGGTCATTCCTGATACTCCAGCTGGTATTGCGACACAAATCACTTTACATCCATCGTCAGCGAATGTAACTGATTGGGGAGCTTGGTATGAATTTCGCATCTATACTGATATCAAAAGCAATGGAGAATGCACTGAGGTTTGTCGTGGCCACATACGAGGTGACCATGGTAGAACCGTATCTGATGTTGATGGTGGTAAGGAGGAACAGTATCAAGCCTCGCACATCAAATACATACTGGTTGATGCTGTAGAGTCTTGCAAGACTGAGTTGGAACCCTCGCAACTTTATAGCATTGTTCAAAATTGCGGACTACACTTTGGGTCTACTTTCCAGAGATTAAATCACATTCACGTCGACGGACATGACAGAGCAATTGCCCAGATTGGATTGGGGCAACTAAAAGATGAGAACTGGAAGGCAATGTCTCAAACAACCCCAGTCATTCATCCCACAACTTTGGATGCGGCTTTTCAAATGATATTTGCTGCATTGAGCCAAGGAATTTCCGATGGCCTTCAGACGATGGTTCCCAGTCGTATTGGGAAATTATGGATTTCGAACACCCCAGAGAACAACAACGTGGCTACAAATAATCAAAGCTACCAAGCTTTCTGCAAAGTCGAAGCACTAAGCAAACGTTCTACTCGTGGGTCCATCTTAGTCTGTACTCCAACCGAACAAAATCTAAGGGTACGAGTCGATGAACTTGATATTACTTGTATTTCAAGCTCCGAGAAAGAGCACCAAGAGCCTCAGATATGCTATGACATCAAATGGAACCCTGATCTTGATCTCTTAAGCGGTCCGGAAATTCGAGATCTTTGCGAGAGAGCTTGCATCAAAGACATTAATGACGAACCAATCCAATGGCGTCAAGATCTCGAGTATGTTTCTCTTGCTTTTGGATTCAAGTCCTTAGGTGAAATAAACAAGATTGGGGGTGTACCATCAAATTATCTCAAAAGATACATCGTATGGATGGAAACGCAGCTCAAGATGCACGACAATACGACACAACTGGAAGACACGAAGCACTTGTCACAAGTAGAATATTTGGGAGATCCAGAGCGCTTGAGACTGGCATGTGAACGCTTGTCAAAAAGCAAAATGGGAAAAGTTTTCATTCTCATCGGCGACTGCTTGACAAGAATACTTCGCGGGGAAGTCGATCCCCTACAACTTCTATTCGACGACGAGCATCTGCTAGAGGACTTTTACGATGAAATGAATGAAGCACCCAATTACTTCGACCCTTTAGCTAAGTATCTCGCAGCCATAACGCACAAAACTCCGGACATGAAATTGCTTGAAATCGGCGCAGGCACTGGTGCGACAACGAAAATGATCCATAAAGCCTTGGCGCCCAAAAATAATCATCCTCGTTATGGCAGCTATGACTTCACTGATATCAGCCCATCTTTCTTCTCCAAAGCCCGGGAGACTATCGGAAACAGATTGATGAATTTTAAAGTTCTTGATATTGAAGTTGATCCTACATTGCAAGCTTTCGCCGACAAGACGTATGATATAATATTTGCGGCCAATGTCCTACATGCCACGAAAGATCTCAAAGTGACGCTTCAGAATGTGCGTAAGGTACTTAAGCCTGGTGGAAAGCTCATTCTCCTGGAGGTCACTGTCCCTACAGCTACATTGAACGGGTTCGTTTTTGGTCTGCTGCCAGGATGGTGGCTAGGTGTTGAAGACTACCGACAACAAAGCCCTTGCATCACCGAGGAAAAATGGGACGAAGTTCTGCAGCAGAGTGGATATTCCGGCACCGATGTCGTTTTTCGTGATTTTGTTAGTGCAGAATGTCATGGGTGGAGTATTATGATATCGACAGCTATTCATGATACCATGAAGCTTTCATTTCCAAGAACCAAGATTGTTTTGGACGAAACGTCACTTTTTCAGCAACAAGTGGCTGAAGAACTTCTCCACCAACTTAATACTGAGAAGGGGTCAGCCGGATTTGAGGTTACGAGTCTCCAAGAAGTTGCATTGACTGAGAAGAAACCAAATCAACACTATATAGTCCTGTGTGAGCTGGACCGGCCAGTACTCTGGGATGTCACCTTTGATGATTTTTCCGCTGTGAAATCGCTGTTTTCCACTTCACGTATCTTGCTGTGGATGACAAGCGGAGGTGGAGAATTCTGTAAATCTCCGGACTATGCAGTAATACAAGGTCTCAGTCGAGTCGCTCGACAAGAATACACAAATATTGCAGCCCTGGTTACCGTGGCACTAGAGCCGAAGGAAAGTCTTCCAACAGGACAAGCTCCCATTTTGCATGCCACCCACATCGCCAAAATATTCAGGAGCACAGTTTCTGCAATTGAGAATGGAAGTTCATTTGAGCCTGAATATCTGCAATTCAATGGAACATTGAACATCAATCGATTGGTCGAAAATGACACGCTTGATAAACACCTCTTGGAATCAACAACCCTGACTCGGACAATCAAGGACTTTGGATATGAAGCAGCAATTAAGCTTACCATCGGATCCCCTGGGATGTTGGACTCCTTAGTATTTGAAAAAGATGAGTCATATGAACAGACTTTACAACCAGACGAGATACAGGTTCAAGTTGCAGCTATCGGAGTCAATTTCAAAGAATGCCTAACAGTCCTGGGTCGTGTGGACTCCGACCGATTGGGAAGTGAGTGCGCAGGAGTAATTACACGCATCGGAAGCAATTGTAAAACTTTTTGCATCGGAGACCGCGTTACTATGGGAACATCGGACACTTACAGAACATATGCACGAGCCCACCAATCATGCGCCGTGAAGATTCCGGACTATATGAGTTTCACTGAAGCGGCGGCAATTCCTGTCACCTTTTGCACAGCGTATTACAGCCTTTGTGAAGTAGCTCGGCTACAAAGAAACGAGAAGATCCTTATTCATATGTCAACCGGAGGAACAGGGCAGGCGGCTGTCCAGCTGGCTCAGTATATTGGAGCAGAAATCTTCGCGACTGTGGGTACTGAGGCCAAAAAAGATTTTCTTATTAAAGATTACAATATACCTGAAGATCATATCTTCTATAGTCGAAACACATCTTTCGCCCATGGTGTTATGCGTATGACTGATGGCAGAGGGGTAGATGTGGTCTTAAATTCCGTGTCCGGCGAGGCGTTAATTGCTTCATGGGAATGCATTGCCCCTTTTGGACGCTTTCTGGAGATTGGCAGGAAGGACATTGATTCACACGGCAGCCTTCCCATGTTTCCTTTTATCAAAAATGTATCGTTCAGTGGTGTTGATCTCGCGGCAATTTTTGAGCAAAAGCCAGACTTGGTACAACAAATGCTTAAGAAAATCCTCATATTGATAGAGGATAAGGTGCTGGCACCAGCCCACCCATTAACAATATGTCCTATTTCCGAGACCGAGCAAGCGTTCAGGCTTCTGCAAAGTGGAAAGAGCATAGGGAAAATTATTCTAGAGATATCGAAAACTGATAAAGTCTGGGTAAGCCTCCTTCGAATCTGGACGTTTGAAATGTATGGAAACATTCGTGCTAACCATGAGACAAGACTTTGTTGAAGAAGGATCCCAGCTGTGTGTTCCGGAACGACGTAACATATCTCATCTCTGGTGGCCTTGGTGGGCTCGGGCGCATGATAGCGCGCTGGCTGGTAGAGCGCGGGGCCAGGCACCTGCTCTTATTGTCTCGCTCGGGCTCGACAGGAACGAATCAAAAAGCTAAGAATATGCTTGCTGAGCTTCGAGCAAAAGGCATCATTGTTGAAACACCAGTCTGTGATGTGTGCGACATGCTATCATTGGTAGATGTCCTGAAGAGATACGAATCAACAATGCCACCTATAAAAGGAGCTTTTTTATCACAAATGGTTATAGAGGTATGTTATTCAAATGCTAATACTCTACTCATACTAAAGACGTACTATAGGATTCAACAATTGCTTCGATGTCACACTATACATGGAAAGCAGTTACTACACCCAAAATACAAGGATCGTGGAATCTACATAATGCTCTACCTAAAGGCTTGGATCATTTTATCATTCTCTCATCTGTCACAGGAACGTTTGGAAATGCAGGTCAAGGCAACTATGCAGCAGGAAATTCGTACCAGGATGCATTAGCAGCCTACCGACTATCATGTGGCGAAAAAGCCTTCTCGCTAGATCTGGGCCCTATCCTTACGGAAGGATATGTAGCTGAAAATGCATACATTCTGGAACATCTAATGCGACTTGGACTTCTGCTGCCTATGACACCGGAGAGGCTCATTGCCATGTTAGACTATTACTGCAATCCAACTCTTCCACCGGCGTTGCCAATCCAAGCACAAGTCCTGTCTGGCTGGCTCCCTCATGCTGATATTGAAGCCAGAGGATACGATATACCCTCACCGATGCAACAGCCAATTTTTGGAGGCGTGAATCAGAATAAATCAAGAGAGTACGTGTCATTGTCTCAAGGAGAGACAAAGGTGGTTTATAAGACTGCATTGGCATCTGCAAAGTCTCCGGAAGAGGCGAGCTTGCTAGTGGCAGAAGCACTGAAACTAAAGTTATGCAGGATTGTGGGAATGGCTGCCGAGAATGTTGAGCTGCATCGCAAGATTGACTCGTATGGTGTAGATTCTCTTGTTGCTGTTGAACTTCGCAACTGGCTTCACAGAGACATTGATGTAGACTTTACTGTCTTTGAACTTGTTGGGGATGCTACTTTTCTTAGTATCGGAGAAAAGACTGTAGCGAAGAGTTTCCGCCAGTGAAGTAAGATTGATTACTGAATATTCTAACTTTGTTCAACTACTATCAGCTCAATATTTATATATGTTCCCGTCTATACACAAATATGCCCGTTTTATAAATGAATGATTTTTAGAAATGATGTTCGGTGGGCACTGACTTCTATTGAATCTAACTACAGCTACTGCTTATATACAGGTGTGGGGTAGGCTCGCAGCTTAGAAGCAGAAAGTAGGTAAGAGAAAATAGTTGTATAAGAGCAACAAGTAGATCGGGAGCGACTATCAAGCATCCAAGTAACTGAGTGGATAAACAAGACTATGAAAAACATACTTGCAGATTCCAGATTGGTATATATATCAGAGTATATAGATGAGAGGACTAGTGGAGGGGTTTTGTTTTATATACCATATATCTGTTGGATATTATGGGCCAATATAGGCCTATATAGGCCTGTAGGGCCTGAAGGAAGTGGCGTACAACTAAAGAAGTATTTGCCACCAACAATAGGCCTATATGAAGGCCTAGAGCCAACACTGTGGCGATGCCCTTAGGGCTATAAATAGGCAGTCCTTTACCACTGTAAAATAGGTAGAACAGTTGAATCAAGCATTAGTTACCCTACTTTTAAATCCATTTACGAGCCTACAGGCACTATTCTACGTGTCGACCTGCTGTAACCTCCAACAATATCCTCCTCTTGTAATATAGTATATATCAATATTCTCGCTATTTTAAAAGGGTTTTATTATACTCTTAAATAATCAGTAGATAGCAGGAAGAGATATAGATACTGTGTTTATCCGCCTATTAGAAGTCAAGCCTTCGGATAATGTTTCTCTACTAGTAATTCATCTATATTTTCTAATAAAATTATTGAAAGTACTCGTAATATCGTTCAGTTACTCTTCTATTAAATAGTATCTAGTAACATCTATCTATTAACTCTGAATTCTCTTGTTTCTGTAACGAATCGGCTGAATCGTACCCATAAGCTAGGGCTACAACACGTGCCGCACTGGCCTATATAAGAGCCTGCTTCTCCCAGCCCGTAGTTAGTCCTTTAGTTAATTATTCTAAGTCTACGTTGAACCTATTGTTGTGCCATTTAGACATGCTTTGAGGAATGCACGTCACAGTTTCTTGTTTTGATATTTCTCACTAGGAGATTCTTGTAATCTCTTAGCAACAGATCATCTCGACCAAACAACACGAACACTTCCAGTTCAGCTTCGCCTGAGCCCCAGAACCTCCTTACGTCTAAATCAAGATATCTCAACTGGGTCTGCTCGTAGAGAGAGGAGAATATAGTAGACAGACAAATGCTATTGAGAAGAATATCGGATCTACTCAGAAAGAAGGTATAAATAAAATCCAGCATTCCAGGAACAAGGAGTACTAGTTGGATAATGCCAACTTTTGAAATCAATTATCGGAAAGGTACAGAAAATCCTTCCGAAATTCGAGTTGTAGTTCCAGGTACTATATAGTATATAATAGACCCTTCTGAAAGGTATCCATCAAGAAGTTCCTACGTGCAGAACCAAATCAAATAAAGTAAGTAGTAGTTCAAAGTGATATCCTTGGGTCATAGTAGAAAGAAACTGTTAAGAAGTATAATCTCGGAACAACTGGATTCAGATAGTTATGGAAAAGTATAATGCGTGATGCAACTGGAACTATATTAGAAGGGTAGATAACTGGATTCATTTCACTTACCCTCCCCAATTATAAGAAAGAATGAAAACACCTCGAAGGTCGTAATATTCAAAGAAGCTCTTGAGAGTTCTCATACGCAACTCAATAGAGACGGAGTCTTTTTTCAACGGTTTGTCACTGAGGCCAAATTCAATCCCGCCTAAGGCGAATACTTCATAACCTTCTACAAGCAGGTATGAAATAATCTGTAAAAACTTTAGTGATTGTATAATCAAAAGGGAGACGATTCAGGCATTTCTACATATGAATGACTAACATGGGTTTTCGTGAAGCAGAACAATCCTAAAAGACCCCTCGTGTTCTTTCTGTGGAATCTCATAGACAACGCGCGCGTTGAGATTACAAACATCAAAATACTCCCGTTAGGGGGGCCAAATAATATTAATGTGGTCTGTTACCTTTTTTATCTTGGATGACCTTTCGACAAAGTTGTTATAAAAATAATATCTCTCTTCCAGTTACAGCTTAGCTTGCTCCTTACGCTGCCTTCTCGAAGCTTTTCCCTGACGTCTCAGACGTCCGCGACCGTCGTGAGTAAACAGATATCTAGTGTCTTTTAGAATGAGAGGAAGAAATGAATATACAAAAGCTACGAGAAGATAGAGTAGGAATAAATAGATAACACCGGCTAAACGGATAATGGTGAAGTCAAAAATAACGAAGCTGAATATAAAAACTAGCTACAGAATGAAATCTCGCGGAGATAGGCGCTCTGCCTAAGGCTAAGGACAAATTATCCTTGGAGGCTCGGGTCTAGAGGTGGATTTTTGGTAGAGCTAAGTAGGTTGCGAAATATATTACCTACCAGGTAAGTAATCGAGAGAAGCAACTTATCTGGGGAATACCTATTAGTTTGCCAAGTACCTATATAGGACATGTATTATATCCTAAGAGTTTTAAGTTACTATTAGGAGAGAGAGATATATAAAATAATATAAGTTTAATAAATTCCATCTGGGTACCTATTTAGGTACTAGGTAGGTTTCCAAGTTGCTTAACCCATCTATAGATGCCCCAACCCAGCAGGTATCCCCATATCACCCGGTAGGTAGGTTCGCAGCCTAGAGCTAGGTGAAATATATAAAGGACACCCGTTCACAGTACCGAATTATCTAAAAAGGCTATACTAGTATGAAAGAAGTCCGCCTATTCTATATAGGCTGTGCAAACAGTTAATTGTGGAAGTCCCATGGTATTGCTAAGACAATCCGCGGTCTAAACCGTTGCAGAGCGGATAGTTGAAAACCCAGATAGTTAATCTATAGGTAATCCGCGGGTACCCGGCGGATATCCGTCAATCTATAGGTAATCCTTCGATTGGTGGATAATCTGTCGATTTAAGGCTATTCCCAGAATAATGTTACGTCGTCGATTCCTTAGTCACATGGAAGTTGTAGAGGACAGTAGGGTTGTGTATTGAAGTAGTCAAGTAGGGGATTGAACAATTGATTCTGATCGAGAAGTAACTGTTGGCATTTATCAGGTCGGTATCACCTTGTTTACTACACTTAGCGGTAAACTCAATGATTGTGATGATGCATGATTCTCATTAAGTGTGGGCATAAGGCCATTATTAAATAGACAAAGAAAATGACGTGATGCCGTACAAGAATGATACTGTGCCGTAGACTAATTACAACTGCCATTCACTCGAAATGAGTGGTCATTACACCCAAATTGCGTGTACGGCCGTTGCCGCTCGTCCCAACATATATAGACCTTCGTTCTTGCTGGATAGACTGTTAGAGAGTCTATCCGTCTACCTTGAATAGTCTATCTGTCTATCCTTATCACATGTCCCTGCCCGAGGTTCTACTATCGTCTGCAGACAATTGAGCCTAAGGTCCCTAGGCCTTATGATTTGTAACAGCTATATGCTGTCAACAACGGGCGTTCGATGATATGAGAGCTATTAGCCCTGGAGGGAGTAGGCGGCTATTGCAGTGGTGAAGGCACCGTCAATCTGAATCTTGATTGCTATACACCCCGCCTGAAGAAGAAGAGGTTCGGCTGATATCAAAGCGTTGCTGAAATCGTTAAAGGCCGTGTTGAGAGACTGGAGGTCTGTAAGAATCAAAGCAGATCCGCCCCGAATATCTTTCCAAGATTCTGCTTGAACTGCAATAGTAGATAATGTATCCAATAAAGTAGGAATCAGCAATTGGTAGTTCGCAGTTATCGCAGTTCCAGCCAGTATTCCAAAGGAGCCGGTATGTAGAATATCGCTCGTCGCACCATTCACGACAGTAACAAGACTCTGAATATCGTTGTCAATAGCGAGTGCTCCGGCAAGACCACTAGCGGGGAAACTATTGACGTCTTGGGTAAGACTCTGGATTTGCGGGACAATTTTTTGGCTGATATCGCTCTGAACCGTGGTAGTATCGCGGCGAAGGATAGGTGTAGCAGTAGCAGTAGCAGTTAATGCCAGAACGAGAAGTTTAGTAATAAATAACATATTGTTTGTTTATGTTTAAAGTACTGGAGTATGATAATATAGTTGAGAGAGTCTAGACACAGATCGAAGGAAAGCAGAAAAAGAGGCGCTGATGAGAGAGGAGGAAACTGCCCTTCCTGCGCTCTATATATATATTGGGAAAGGTCGAATAGAGGTAATACCAGGATATAGAATAAGTAATCGTAACTCATACAGCGCAGCAAAGCTCATTCTGCATATGCATAATTGCGTGATATACCACGTATTGTATGATACAAGTTTCAGTCGTTGGCTGTACTATTTCTCATTGAGGAAGGGAATGTAAGAGTATTCTCTGCAGATCATTCCGCGAGATGCTGGCCTCAACTCAGAACTAGCACAAGGCCCTACCGCAGTGGTCAAGCATCTCTGGACCGATATAAGAGTATACGCTGGCGAAGCTTGATTTCAATAGTCTTAAGCTATGCATGTCTAAGACTACTGGTGTTGGTTCGACGTCAATTGTGGGCACCACCGTATCAACAAAGTGGATACATGTGCTGGTTAATTGAGTCTGGTTCTCTAACTATGTGGAAGATCTAAGCTCTAAGCTACCTATATAACCCAGCTCTCCTGTATTGAGGGCATTCCCATAAGGGGCAATACCTTCACCAGTGAACCCTTCCCGTAGTACTTCTGTACTCGTATAGAAATGGTTCAATAAGCCGACAACTGGAATCTAGCTTCGCTGGGACAATGGGTGGGCCATATTGTCGATGTGGTGTATCTACTTTGTATGCACTTGAGTTGGATAACTTCCCGGGGGGGAATAATTCAATTAGAGTGCTTCTGTGCGTAGTGAGCAAGCTAGTGAAGACAAATATAGGTAGTGTGACGATTTGGACCGAATCATCACGATGTTGCATGAGTTGACCGCATGTGGGTCAGACCTGGGAACCAGACTATATATATATATTAGTATATATATAACTTAATTACTTATTCTATATAATAACTTCCTGTATATAAGCCTCTAGATTCTTATAATCCTCTTAGTTCTTTAGTTGTTAATTCTAAAGTTATTTAGTATCTTTAAATTAATAGTTTTATTATATTATTAATAATTTAATAATCTTTTTAATTATATTAATAGTTATTTAAATAATATTATTATAAATCCCTTTTTACTTTTAAATCCTTTTAATAATTCTCTAAATAATAAAAGTAGATTTATTTTAATTTATTAATATATAGTATTTACTCTCTTATTATTTATAAACCTATTTAAGTCTCAAAAGACTTAATTTAATAATATTTATATCTTGAATACCTTTTTTAGTACCTTTTAATAAAGGTTCTTAAATAAGTTCTTCTATTATAACTAAGTTTATAAACTCGCTTTCTTATAGTACTATAATAAATATTATAATATTCAACTTTTAAGATAATATCTAAGATACTCTTGAAACTAACTAACTTTCACTTTTACTAATAATAATAGAAGATAAATCCCTCTTAAATTCAAATCATCAAATTAACTCTTTTCTTACTTAACTAACTTTTATAACTTGATATTACTTAATATTTATTACTCCTTTATCTCAACTTAGTTAAAATATTAATATCAATAGTTAAGGCTAATAATATCGAAATAAAGATAAAGGGAAAGTAGTAAAAAGAACTTAGTCTTTTATTAGAAGAGCCTTTTCACTAGTATTATCGACTAACTTAATAACTAACTTAATAACTTAAATAGTTGAAATATAAGCTTAATTTATATCACAAATCGAAATATAAAATAAGAAATATAATATATTAATAAACTAGTTTATATAATAACTATTAGTACTTCTAACTACTAAGTATAATCCCCTTTATCAAACAAGTTAAGAATAAGTACCTTGTAATAATACGATTTATAACTTATAGCTTTTAAAGTCTTTATAACCTTTAT
>JAJCXA010000311.1:0-15546 GCA_026770245.1 Clarireedia aff. paspali H2
TTAAAGATAATATATATATATATAATAATATTAATAATATAAATCTTTAAAGTAATTATAATTATAATTATAATATTTAATTTTAAAATATAATAATATAATATAATTAATATCTTTATTAATATATTATTAAATCTATTAATCTATTATAAATATTTATTAAGATTTAATTAATTTAATTTTATTTTTCTTATTAAATAAACTTTTTATAAATTTAAAATCTCTTTTAATTTATAATATTCTCTTCTTATTTTTATTCTTAAAGAATTAGAAGTTTTTTAAATACTAAATATTAATTATTTATTTATAAATAACTAGTTAACTTTTATATTCTATATTAATAATATTACTATTATTTATTATTTTAAATATATTAACTAAATAAACGATTTTAAATATAAATTAATATAATAATTCGAATTTAAAGTAATAAAAGAAATTAATTATTTTCTTAATATATAAATAATTAGAAAAAAGAAGAAAAGAAAGTTTTTTTTAATTTAAAACTTTTATATTTAAAAGTTTTAAAAGTATTTTCAAGTTAAGTTATTATTTAAACTTATTTTAATACTATTACTTTTATTTATTAAACTTGTTAAATTTAATAATACTACTTCTTAATCCTAAGTAAAAGTATATTAAAACTATATTAGATCTTTAACTTATACTACTATTATTTCTTATCTAGATATTATAAAAGCGATCTCTAAATTAGCTAAATTCTAATAGAACTTTTCTCAATAATATATTAATATTATAAACTATTATCTTAAATATCTAATATTAACTAAGAACCTTATAATTCTCTTTAATAATAATATCTTTATAAAAGAGATCTTTATTACTTCTAATAATATAATATATAGAGATAACTTTATTACTTAATTTAGTTTAAATAGATTCTACTTTTAACTTTTTAAAAATATTATTTATTATAAAGTATTTAAATAAAGAATTATAATAATATTAAATATTAAAATAAAACTATTAGCTTTATTAAATATTATTAAAAAATTAATATAATAGAAAAGACTATTTTAATATATTAATTTAGATTTAAAATAAGATTTAAATATTTTTTATAATAATTAATAAACTATTTAACTTATTTAAATAAATATATTTTATTTAATAACTAAGTTAAAGTATATTAATATTTATTTTTATTAGATATAGTAGAAAATATAAAGAAAATATATTAAAATTAAATAGATTTCTATAACTAATATAATTATAAATAGTTTTATAAAGTTTTTATTATCTTCAAAGTAAACTACTTTTATTTAATAGTTAGAACTAGTTAATATAATAGTTGAAATCAATAATATTAACTCTAATCAAAAATATTAAAGTTGAAAAAAGTATATAAAAAAGTTATTCTTTATTAATAAGTTTACAAAGACTTATTTCAATATATAAAAGTATTCTCAAATCGAAGAATAATCTCTAAATACTAAAATAGCTTCTTTTTATATTTGTTATCAATAGAATATACTAGAAATATATATAAGGATATAAAAACACTATCTAAACAGCTTTATATATAGAATATAGTAGATAGATCAGTTTATCTCAAGTTTTCATGCCCTTTTGCAAGTTCCATAGCTTTTCATAGGTTGTGCTTTCGAATTCGCTATCCCGGACTGCTCGTTGCCTAACAATGCTGCTGATAAAATCGAAGAACGGGGGTCTTGTATATTTCCAATTATTGTGATATCGAAACCTTGGTCTATAAGCTTACGAAGTCGAAGTGGTTTCAATCCGGTCAGCATATATATATAGTCCACGCTATGTGCCGGGCCCCAGTAGCTTCGAAATCACCACCTGGTCCACTAAGGGAGAGGTCAATGACGTGCAAGAATTCCTCTTCTTTCAAGGGCTAGATACCTTTTCTCAAGAGAAGAGCTTCTATCTTCGTGTTCTCGTGGAGATGACCGACTTCGGAAATCATCCCGAGACCAACCGAAATAGCTTTCTTGCCCTCGGAGCGGCGCCATCGAGCAAAGGCATCGAGAAGTCTATTTGCTACACAGTAATTACTCTCTGTTACAGTCGCGACACTACCGGAAACCGAAGAGATCAAAAGGAAAAAGTCGAATGCTTCGTCGTTGACTCGTTGCCCTCGAGCGCGTTGTGCAAATTCCATGTTCCTTTCCATTTAGACTGGATACCTGTATGCAAACTTCAGGGCTCATGCGAGTGAAAAGAGCTTCTTGAAGACCTATGGCCACTTGTACCACACCGCCAATAGGTTTTCCGGTGGCTTTCCAGGCTTCCACAGCTGCGTTAATATCAGCAGCCTGGACAACATCTCCCCTGACAACTGTGACGTGAGCTCCTGCGTTTTCGAGACGAGAAACAAGATCTCGTGGGCTGGGCTTGTCACTGCTCGGACTTCCGACGAACACAAAGTGTCGTGCACTGCGAGATATCATCCAGCGACTCAAACTACAGCCCAAGCCTCCGAGACAACCAATGAGGAGATATATCTTTTCGGGGTCGAAAACTTCAAGGTACTTTGAAGGCGTAACCTGCTCATATATTAGATTTGCTCATTGCAAGTATAAAAATGGTCATAGCTTACTGAAACCGGACTTTTTGATATTTACGTAAAGATATACAGATTACACCGACTTTTCTTACTAAGAAAGTTTCCTAAGGATTTGTTTTAATTATATGAAGCTAAAATATTACAAACTGAATATATATTCCCAATAACACCAAGAAACTATAAGAGGGATATCTGTCAGAAATGGAAGAGAATATTATGAATCTATAAATATTTAATATTATTAAGGTCTAGAATTCTACATTGTGTGAGTTGTGTAATTTTGTAATAGATGAACTGAGATAATGACCAAGCACTTCTGACAATATTATAAAAGGTTTAGTATTGTAGAATATATCTCTATTAGTTATTCTCAGTTGATTTGTACACCGAAGGAATACATCAAAATCTAGAACAATAAATGTAAGCTGACTCTTACTTGCTTTCATACTCTACATAAGCTAGTCTCGTAGTGTAATACTCATTTACAGGGAACTAATTCCTTTATACTTAGTTCTAGGTATTCTCCTCAGATACACATCGAGAGCTGAAAAAAATTGTATTACTTGCATCTTATCCCTTGTACTAAGGCCAGCGGTTTTGAAATCCGGACAAATGGTTGGCAGTACGAGCGAATATGTCCGGATTTCAAAACCGTCGGCCTTCGTATCTCTGTAAGCATTTGGTTAAGAGTGAAAATTATAAGACTTTAATCTACCCATATATTCTCAAGCAATACAGTACTTTCTATGATAATTTAACAATAGATCACTCTAATACTTTAACAACTCTTTCAAGGCTACTAGCACATCTAAAAAAAACAAAATGGCATTCGTACCTCCCAGAAAGTGCACTGTTCTCGTTATTGGTGGCGGTCCCGCAGGCTCGTACTGTGCATCTGCTCTAGCCCGCGAGGGGATTGATACTGTTCTGCTTGAAGCCGAGAAATTCCCGCGGTAAGTACTCACTAAGCACTTGCTAAGTTGTAGCTTATTTTGATATAGCTATCATGTGGGAGAGAGTATGCTGCCTTCAATAAGACACTTTATGCGTTTCATCGGTTGTGATGAAAAGTTCGATTCCCATGGTTTCAGAATCAAGGTAAGATAAAAAGCGAAATACTTGGTTAGCTTACTGACTTTCACTATCACAGAGGGGTGCCACGTTTAAGCTCAACTCTAAGCCACCTGGATGTTTGTTTCCTTTCACCCAATAGAGAAATGTTGCTGACCAAAGCAATAGCTACAAACTTCATTGCTGCTGGAGGCCCCAAGGGCTACGCCTATAACGTCGTACGCTCTGAATCTGACGAGCTCTTGTTCCGTCACGCTGGGGAAAGCGGCGCTCATATCTACGATGGTTTCAAGGTGACCTCGGTGGATTTTGTCCCGTCTGGTCTTCCTCCAAGTACAGATCCTGAATGCAAGATCCCTGACCCTGGCCGCCCAACATCAGCCAGCTGGACAAGTAAGAATGGTGCCTCTGGTGTCGTGAATTTTGATTATCTCGTGGATGCTAGCGGTCGTCAGGGGCTCATAAGCACGAAATATCTGAAGAATCGCACAATGAATGCTGGTGAGCAGCTTCAAAGCATCGCCAATTGGGGATACTGGACCAATGGTGGCACATATGGGGTAGGAACTGAGCAAGAAGGATACCCTTACTTTGAGGCACTCCACGATGGTAGTGGATGGGCGTGGTATATTCCGCTGCACAACGGCCAGGTTTCTGTTGGTGTAGTCCGAAACCAGAAAGTGTTAGCACAAAAGAAGCGTGAGAGTGGACTTGACAGCAAGGCTATATATCTTGATACTCTCGAGCACAACGCTGGTATGCATGCCCTCCTCGACGCAGCGACACTTATCAGCGACGTGAAGTCGGCTTCTGATTGGTCCTACAATGCGTCAGCCTACGCCAGTCCTTATGTCCGCATTGCTGGTGATGCTGGCTGCTTCGTGGACCCGTTTTTCTCATCCGGCGTTCACCTAGCGCTCAATGCCGGTCTCTCCGCAGCAACTACCATCTGCGCTTCTATCAAGGGCCAAGCCTCCGAGCTGGCAGCTGCTACATGGCATTCAAAGAAAGTGGCTACATCCTACACACGCTTCTTGGTCGTTGTATCCAGCGCCTTGAAACAAATTCTCGAGCGAGAAGGGCCTGTCATTGCAGATTTTGACGAGAAATCTTTTGACCGGGCTTTCCAGCATTTCCGTCCGGGTAAGTAATCTATCCTCTTACAAGACCTTTATCACACTGGCTTTTAATAAAAGAGTATGTGCTAAGTACAGTTTTTTCTTCATATAGTTATTCAGGGCTCCGTGGACGTGAACACCAATCTCTCAAAGGCTGAAGTGATGCGGACACTCAACTTTTGCATGGGCGCACTCGCATTCAACGACACACCAGAAAACGAGGAACTTCTGAAGAATATCCATTCACTTGCTGTTGGCAATTCAACATCTATTTCGGATAAGAAATATAAAAGTATTGTTAAGGAGGCCGAGAAAGTCTTAACAGCCGAGCAATTAGCGTACCTCAACTCGTTTCGCAAGAGCGAAACTCTGAGGCCTAACGATGTGGTGGGTCTCGATAGTACTGATATAATGAGTCTCGATAGTACTGGATTTGATGTAATCGATGGGTTTTCAGCGAACCTCATCAGAGGACAACTCGGGTTTGTACGGCCAAAATGGGTTTCCTAGTTGCCTTCTTAGAGCATCTTGCACTCTTTCGAGGGGATAGGTGCCAATATCTAGAACTTATCGGCCATAGCTGATATGAGACTTGGGTTCGATAAAAATAGCAATTGCTGTCATCTAGAATTTCTCAAGTTAGTAAATTGGTCTTTTATAGAGGTAGTTCATCGAAGAAAATCAAACTGAAATACTCCTATGCAACTAGAACATCCTCAAATATCCCAACCTGATTATACTTCGCCAGTGCATTGGAACCAGAAAATGGACGACCAGTGACTAAATATTCATTCAATATTGTCTCAAGAGATTGAGGTTTGCATGTGACATGAAAGTGCCTTCTTCGAGAAGCACATTTTGGAGCAGAACTGCACGGATCAAAGATGGACAGGTAGGACGCATGGCATGCTGAAGCTTGCGTCTGACTCCTTAAGCAGGGCAACAACTATAGAAGGAATCGTAAAATATAGACCTCGAAATAGGTATATCATGTCTTTGACACAGTTTGGAAGCTGCAAAACCTCCCTTCTTTCTTCGCAGATAGTGTAACCATTTTCATAGTGTCATTTACACACCTTGATTGAATCCAACAGATAATTGAATCACTCTATACTGGAGACTTTAGAAATTCATCCCCAACCAATACTTAGGTAACTTTCCATGAATAAAATATCGTTGAAAGGCTAGCCTTGGAGTTATAAAAACTAGCCTGCAATTTAGAGTTGTATTTTTCTTACACTAGAGTACTAAAAGTGACTTGTTCGGATATTTTATTAACAGTATTGATAAGGCTCTAGCTTGTATAATTCTCTTTTCGCTATAACTAAACGCTTGAAATTTCGAGATGTGGGCAAAAGCATAGCAAAACCTTATTATCACTTTATAATATAAAAAGGATCGCGAGTGAGAGGTTCAATCAGCAGCGATTTCTTTAAACGGCCATCATTCATCTCAGAATAATTTTTCCTCCTTAATATTGAACAGATCGCAGCTATAATCTTAAAATCCACACAGAATTACAAAATAGTATAGAATCCGCAAAACCATTTCTTCTCAAATCCTCACAGCCTACATCCCCCCTCTCAGAGTAGGATAAATCATAAAGGCGCTACCTAGACGTTGGAGACAACACTAAACCATCTCAAAAGGTATTTGATTGCCTCAAAGTTGTCCTAATCTTTTTCCACATTTGGAATAAGACTGTCAGAGAGCTTTGAGGCGGCACTATTGGCAAGATCACCGATTGATGCTCCGCTCTGGATCTGCAAAACTGGAATTTCGACCTCTAGCTCTCTGATAAACCAAGTCCGGAGGTCAACCGCAACCAAACTATCACCACCCAGCTCCGCCAATCTGGTATCTGGAGTAACAGATATATTCTCGGAGAGGTGGAGCTTTTGGATAATCTTTGCGCTGAGTGCGGCTAGGACTACCTCTGCCACTTCGATCATCCTGGTTGCCGATTCCAATTGCTTCTTTATTGGCATAAGCGTGCTCGCTGATTGCAGTGAGGTAGAGTGCAGTCGGTGATTGACAAGTGGCCACGTTTCCGGATTGCTATACCAAATGATGTCGGGGTGCTCCTCGGGATCATGTTGATTGAAACCACAAATGACTTCTGGGTTACGGCCCGACGCCGGATTACCAGCTAGGATAGCTTCGGCGAACGTTTCGTGCAAGTCCCTCTCTGAGACAATGTGACTACCGACGAGCCTTGTCATGAGCCTCGATAACTCGCTACCCATCCGTGAGATGTATCCGACTCCGCGGACTTCAGCTGGATGAATAATGCTACCGACGAGGTTTCGCTCTCGTCGCCTGCGGATCAAGCTTCTCATATAGTTTGTGGCAGCTCCGTATGAAGATTGTCCCATGTTGCCAAGGATAGCAGTTGCAGATCCGAATAAGATAAAAAATTCCAAATCTTTTGCACCATAGATTTCTTCTAGCAAGCGACTGCCTTGGACCTTTGGCTCATACGTCCCCAGTATACTCTCCAACGAAGCATCTACGAACATCTGATCTTGTAGAACCATAGCACCATTTACAACTCCCCCAATAGGAGGCAAAGTCCGTCGAATAGTGCGATCGACATTGAGGATAGACTCCCGGTCTGTGACGTCCCTGTTGGATTTGTCAATATTGACTGAAGATCTGGGAGATGTTTCTCAAGATGTCAATGCTTACAGGGATTCTATCCTAACTCTAGCTCCTAAACTCGACATTTCATCAATCCATTGCGAGTCTACTTTAGGGGTTCGACTGGCTAGAACTATATTGCGCGCTCCTCTGCTGATCATCCAGCGGCAAACGGATTGCCCGAGATCGCCCGTCATGCCAACCAAGAGAAATGTTTTATTTGCTGGCAATCCCACCTGCGAACTCGCTGAGGAAACCCGAACTGGGAGCTCACACGCTTGGGCCCAGTCCAGGATCTCTGGCTCATCAGTTCTCATACCTCGCCCAGGAAGTTGTTCAATGCCTATTGTATTGGTCTCCTCACACGACTCCACGAAATGATTTGCCAAGACAAGCATGACTTCAGTGGCTACGATACGTGCGACCTTGAATATTTGAGTTACTGCGTCAAATTTGAACCCCGTTGAGAGCAAAGGGGAAAGCCTGTAAAGGGAAGTTGCGTTTTCTCGTGTTACGTAGTGAGGCAATAGCTGCTCAATCCTCGAAAAGACTCCATTGGGTGTGTTGTCGAAGTTTGCAATTACTGAAAGATTTGTAGGAAGAGTTTGAGCAAGGACTCGAGATGAACTCCTCTCATGGAAAAATAAGATGCTTGGACTCGATTTCTTGACAGAAGCATCACTTGTGCTGAAATATGGCTGGACACCTAACCAAAATGCCAGAGTCAGCATTTCCAAATCAAAATCAGATAGAAAAAATTTGCCCCAGACTTGGAGCCATTCGAAAATCGACGAGAAGTGCTCTGGCAGAAGGGTATAAAATGGACTGGTGGCTTACCTTTAGCAACGGCTTGACACCAAATGGCATGTTTGAGAAAACCATTCGCCCCATGAACCAAGAGGCCTGTATTCGTGTTTGCTTGTTGAACAAGATTTTTAGCTAACACTGCAGATGCCATGATCTTCAAAAACTGCGCCTCTTGGTTCTCGGCAATGTCGTCGGTGAGCTCCCAGCACCAAGCCGATGGTACCGAGACTCTCGACGTATTCTTGTCTGAAAAAGCGACCAAACGAATGTTTGAACTTTCGTGTATTCCCAAAATGAGGTTCAGGAAACCGGCTCCTTTGATTTTCAATGCTAGCGAGAGGGAATATCTGACACAGATCTGAATAGTGGATTGACCCTTACCAAAATGGTCTTTTGTGAAATCGTCACTGGCCTCCACGAGCTCAAAATTGCCTGCGATCGAACGAATGTGGACGGTTGACTGTTCCAAGTTGACTTGGTTATAAACTGCCCTTTTTGCTGCAGCATATCTGCGGTTTAATGATGTGGCATTCATGATCCGTGGGATCTTCATGATATTGTCTTCGAAGCGTAGCTCAAGCTCTATACTTCCAACCCCTGTGGAAAGGCTGTAGTCATTGCTGAACTCGGAGTGAACCATGCGCATTAGGGATGTACCGAGGAGCTGCACATTTACAGCTTTTGGGTCGACGATATTCAGATACTGGTGAAATGAGTCCTTATACTCATATCCGATACAGCTGAGAAATCCTTTGCTCATGCTCAGGTATGGATTCTGAGACTCAGAACCGGCTGTAACCCATAACATTCTTCGGCCGACCTTCAATAGCCTAAAACATTGGCTTCAGTATATAAATCAACAGAGAAAGGGGACGATTTCCAAAGGCCTTTGAGACATTCGGCTCTGAAGGTTCAAAATTTGAAGTGGCAGTAAAATTTCAGTCTTCCATAGTGTGAGAACCCCCCCTCCCCCCAAACGGACAAAGGGGCAAAAGTAGTGCAAGGAAGTGGAGATGTACCTCTTCAAAGAGCTCAGTTTCTTCTCGGTCAAGTCTTGGAAACTTGGCCAGTCCATGTCTGCTAAACACAAGATTGCCGCCAATTGTGAATTTTGATTGTTTATAGAGTCGATGGTTAAGATGTGAACGATATGCTGAAAAAAAGGGGCCAATAACCTTTGCAGAGTGGGCACAAGATGAGAAGTTTTATTTGTTGCACCGCCAATAATCATCAAGCTCTCGTACCTTTCCGATAAGTCTGATTTTGACATCACTGATATGGCTGGAGCGTAAGTCAAAGGCTCCCGGAGTTTCTCTATATGATCATCGACCGCCTGTGTGACAAAAGTCGAGTAACACCAATACGAATACTTTGTTTTTCCTGGTGCTGGAAATATCGTCTCCACACCACCAAAACCTGTTTTATTGAGAAGCTCTTCCCACTTTGGTACAGAGATCTTAGGACCCCAGAGTCTGTTATCATGTTTCCCCAGCCACCAACCATCGAAACTGCAGAAAAGCAAGGCGTCCTGCAGGGCATGCTCGTTTGTGATCTCTAGGGCGATGAGATGACCACCAGGCTTGAGTAGACGACGGACATTGGTCATAGTCGGCTGTAGGAATTTAGTAGCATGAAGCACATTTGCTGCAATTATCAAGTCGTATGTATTCCCTTCAAAGCCTTGTCCTAAGGGATCTTGTTCAATATCAAATACTCGATAAATCATCCGATCGGAGTACTCAGTAAAGGTAGCTTCTGCGTCCTCAAAGAAGCCGGCTGAGATATCTGTGAAGGTATAGGAATGAAAATATTGGCCGATATGCCGGAGAACAGCTCGAGTCGCGGAGCCAGTTCCAGCTCCAATTTCGAGGATCTTCATGCTTGGATACCGAAATGCTAATTGTCCGGCCACGTCACCAACTCGCAAACTCATGTACTTCAGCTCCTGTTCTTGATCGTAGAATCTAGTGAGAAGATTATCCTTGCGATAAACTTCTATCATTGGAGTCCCACCGCGTAAAAAGTCAAGAAAATTGTTTCTAATAGCCGCTGTCATCTCCACAATGATGGGTTGCGCGGTCTTCGATAAATGGGCGAGAGTCTCAGCTGGATTTTCGTCAACCCACTCCTTCATACAAAGGGGATGTTTTCCTTGACGTGTGAGCTCAATCACATGGTCAAACCATGATAATACATTGATTCGGTGCCCTTCTAGTCCCTCCCTGTCTTGAAATGTAACTTTGGAAAGTAGTTCCTTCATGACTAAAAAGCACATATGCTGTGGGTCGTCAATGTTTCCAAGCCAAAATTGTGAAGGCGGTGCATGCGAGGGCTTAGCGTTAGGTCTAAGATAGCCCCATGTAATTTCTGAGAACATTGGTCGATCATCGCTTGGCTTAGGTTGTATCAATGGAGTTACATGGACGCCTTCAAATTGGATCAGACCGTGACCGTGAAGGGTAAATAAGCTGACATCTCCCGAAGCCCCATCTGGACTCAATCCAGTGACAGCCGCTTCAAATTCAAGGGATTCGCCTGCTGAGATACCAATATTTTCGCAAAAGATTGGATTGATGCTTGTTGTCTGTATTCGGGTTGGTATTTGTAGACGTGATAGCTCTCCATCACCAGGCGCCCCAATAGCACCAAGTAGGCATTGCAATCCGCTATCCATTGTTGAAGGGTGAAGAAGAAGAGAATCACTCCTCACATTCTTTAAGAAGCCGCTAGATGTGTCCAGTTTACGTTTCAAAGACGTTATGCCGCGAAAGAGGCCTGTGTAGCCAAAACCCAATTCACTCAAGAAAGAATAGAACTCATCAGTGTCTATAACTGACATCCCAGTTGTAGAAAGAAGCTTTGAGGGCAGTAGATTGAAGTCCATCTCGCCCCATGTCACTACCAATTGGCCAGAAGCACAAGACTTGAGCGCCCCTCCAATGTCCGCATGACAGTTGAATGTTGCATAAGTGATGTCGCCCTCAGATCTTATTTGATACATTCGGAACAGTGTTTCAATACCTTTAGTATCTTCGAGGAAGGCGATGGCTTGGTCGATGCTGAGCTCATGAATTTGCACGAGGCGCATGGATCTTCCCTTTCCCATTATCCGGGCTGCTTCTAATGCCATAGCTATATAACCAGTAGCGGGAAATATAGTCTGAGACTGAATCTGATGCTCATCAAGATATTCAAGATTGCTTCTAAACAGGAAATTGCGCCAGCGCCACTCTCCTTCAGCATTTTCCTCACTTAGATCCCCAAGAAGTTCATGACGCGGCTCCCGGTTCAAGTAGGCTTTGGATCTTCGTGACTCGGTCCAGTAAGAGTGGCTATGATCAAAGGGATAAGTAGGTAAATTACTAATGTATTTCAGCTTCGTAGATGGATCACAGAGGGTCACATATCGTGCTATGTTTACCGCATCTGCTCCGAGATGCGTCCAAAGAGAGCCTATTGTAACTGCAAGTGCCTCCACTCCTGTTGAACCACGACTCAGTGTGCCAATATATGGGATTATGGAGGCTATTTGGAACCCCTCGGAAATTCCCTGGAGAACTGGTCCCTTTAGGGCAGGATGCGGCCCAACTTCGATGATTAAACCTGGTGGGGAAATTTTGATTGCCGTCATTAGGGCCTGGTAAAAGAGGACAGGGCTGCGCATGTTATCCTTCCAATAATCTCCAACAAGAGCGGTAGCATGGCTCAAACTGTCCAGTTTTACTCCCTCATACACAGCCGAGTACCATTCCGTAGAGGTTGGCTGTCCCAGTTGGATATTACATCCCGCCATAGCACGAATATAAGGCTCCGAGCAAGGCTCCATGTGATGGGAATGATATGCAGTGTCCACAAGAACCAGACGGGCAAATTTGTTCTGGTTTTTCAGCTGTATTTCTGCCTCTCGAATGGCATCTGCATCACCCGAGAGTGTGACACTGGATGGAGAGTTACATGCAGCTATTGAGATTCGTCCTGTAAGCTCAGGTTGTGCACAAAATGCAGTCGCTTCTTGTATAGATAAACCCGCTGCCAGCATACCCCCTGATCGGTTATTAGCACAAGCAAGGTGAGCTACCTGTATTTCAGAGTCAATACTTTGAAACCATGAACGGAGGCTTCCTTGAGACGGGATATTCTAAAGCTTGAGAAGTCTGGTTTTGTGAGAAATTATCGACTTACTCTACCTCTTAGATACGCAATTCGAATTGCGTCACGTGAGCTAAGGACACCAGCAGCATATGCAGCGCCGATTTCACCTGAAGAATGGCCTACAACTGCATCAAAGGAAATTCCAAGGGCGGAGAGAAATTTTACCAGCACTATCTGAACAGCTGTACATAGAGGCTGTGCGACGGCAGCGTTTTGAATTCTAGAAGATGATTTTGAAGCAGACAGCTCGTCGAGCAACAAAAATTCCGGTTGGTACTCGGTGGGCAGCTCATCTAGTGATGTTTGCAATTCCTCAAACCAACCTCGAGCGGCTGGGAAAGTAGAGATTAGATCAAAACCCATTTGCGGCCACTGTGCACCCTGACCTGTAAAGACACCAAGAATCCGTTTCTTTCTGTTGTCAGGTCGTGATATCACTGTTGATGGAGTATTAGCTTTCCGAAGTGTTAGTTCTTTCTGGATCTTGCTTTGTAGCTCTTCAACTGTAAGCGCGTAAAGCGTCAGCCGGCACATGAGAGCTGACCGTTTTTGAATCAGGGACCAGGCCAGATCTACAAGTTCGACATGAGGATTTTCTCTTAGATACTTCGCATACTGTTCGAGAACAGCCCCAAGGGTCCGCTCTGAAGCAGCCGAAAAAGCGAATGGGAGTAGAGCAGACGGAGTTCTGCTCACCCCATTTGGGACGCTTTTTGGACTCTTATGCAAATTTGGTTCGTAACTCTCAAGGATAGCATGCGCATTAGTGCCACCAAATCCACTTAAAATCAGTTAGCGTTTGTTTGCTCCACTATATTTTTTGATTTCGAAGCTGCTAAATAGGGCATTGGGAGAAATTAACTTACAAAGAATTTACTGAAACACGCCGTGGAACACCGGGCGGTAGTTTTGGCCACTTCGTAAGTTCAGTCGGTATCTTGAGACGCGATGAATAAGGTTCCAGCTTGGGATTCAACCGTTGGAAGTGGAGGTTAGGGGGGATCAGTCCGTGCTGTATGCACAAGGATGCCTTGATTATACCAGCCAAACCAGCACACCCCTCGCCGTCTTGGAGTCGGAATTTGATTAGTATATCTTCAAGTCAAAAACGATAATTGAGGAAGGGACCCGAATATGTGTCCCCAACCCGGGAA
Organism: Clarireedia aff. paspali H2; assembly: GCA_026770245.1. Classification (NCBI taxonomy): domain Eukaryota; kingdom Fungi; phylum Ascomycota; class Leotiomycetes; order Helotiales; family Rutstroemiaceae; genus Clarireedia; species Clarireedia aff. paspali H2. Next base: position 13,494 of record JAJCXA010000311.1, read on the forward strand.
AGTGAAGTGGGAAGCGGAACACTTACGACCGATAACCGTCTTAATTGATCCCACATGCAATACTTCTTCGGTAGATGCTTTGTGTGCCGTCCTAAAGAAGGCGTTGTAGATACCTGAAGCCTCCTGGTAATCTCCAGCTTGTGTACCCGCTATTATCCTTAGTAAATATGACTTGACAAGAGCGAACCATAAGGGCAGGAGGTGATCGTCATATGACAACAGATAGGCAAAGAAATACACTCACTGCCATGTGCTTCAAAATATTGCGGGCGATCCTCTGGACGATTCGGGTCAAGCCCAGCGAGGGCATAAGTCGAGCGTGTCAACTGCTCCTGAGCTTTACCCGAGGGCATGGTTAAGCCCAGTGTTCGCCCATCCTAGAAAGATCAGAGTTGGAACTTTCAAATAAGAACGTGCCTTGCGATGCCCTAACAAAATCACTCGAATAGGGGTTGTGGATAATAATTGGAAGTGAATAGCGTACCTGATTAACACCTGAGGCTCTGATCACACATTCTATTGGGTCACCATCAGCGATAGCATCACTAAGTCGCTTCAGGATCAAAGAGGCTAATCCTTCTCCTCGTACGTAACCATTCGCCTTATGGTCCCACATACGACCACGGCTGTCTGGTGACAGCATTTGCACATTTGACGCAGCAAAGTACAAGTTAGGAGACAAAATCAGGTTCGTTCCTATAGCTGCAACAAGCGCACATTCGCCGCTTTGGAGGGCGGAGATGCCCTGATGAAGAGCTACCATGCTCGAAGAACAAGCTGTGTCAATTGTCATTGATGGACCGTTCCAATCAAAAAAGTAAGAGATCCGGTTTGCTAAATTATTGCGTGCAAGCCCGGAAATGGCCTAAAGTCGAGATCTCGAAGTCAACATTGCTTGATGGCATGCATGAGAAAACTGAGAGGAATCTCAAGCAGTTCGAGACAACAATATTCGAATACTGGCGAAAATCATCCCAAGAATCCCCCAAATGAACCGAGTACTCACATATTCTGGTACAACTTTATCCAAACCCACAATCGCCTCCCAGTCTGCACACATGACTCCACAAAAGACACCCGTGGATGAGCCCTGAAGAGCTTCCAAACGTAAGCCAGCAGCTTCGAGTGATTCATAAACAGTTTCCAGTAGCAACCGCTGCTGGGGATCAAGGCTAACTGCTTCATTGGCTGCGATATTGAAGAAAGACGCGTCGAACAGCCTCACATTCTCAGAAAGAAAGTAGGATTCTTTAGCATTGGTTGTTAACGGATTCGTTGGATTTGGATGATAGAAGCCGTCGATACTGAAACGGTTTTGTGGAGGCTTGGAAGCTACATCCTTTGGCTTGCTAATGAGTTCCCAGAGACGTGATGGTGAAGTGGATGATCCAGGAAATCTGCAACCCGTTCCAATAATAGCTATTGGTTCTTGTGTCATGGTTTTGATTTGTCAAAACAGGAAGATTATCGACACCGAGATCAAAGACCAAGGCCTATAGGGAAATAGATAAAGCAATTGTTTAATTTATAACGACTACGGCAGGGCGAGTCAAACAAAAACTTCAATGTATATAGTCTCAAACTCCTCTGTGTATACGAGGATTCAAAACAAACTTTATACTGGATGGTATTGTGGTTAGTATATCTAAAGACTCCAGAGTTTTGCAATGATCTTAGTACTTCTAATTACCCCTGTCATGCTCCTGTAATTCTGTAGTGGGAAAATGGCACTGGAAATTCTAAAAAGAATATATACTCTTTCTTAATATCTAATATAGTTTTATATCTTCACGATCTTCTTTTTACTAAACTACCTCGGGCATTATATCTCTTAAGTCTATTTATTATTACTTTATAAAACGTTTTATAACTATCTACTTTAAAAAAATAAAGTAAAATATATATTATTATTAAATTATATCTGAATAATAAATTTATAAGATATATTTAATTGTTTAATTATTATAAAACCTTATTATTTTAAATTTAATATTAAAAGATTTTAATAAGATTATTATAATTTATAATATAAATACTAAATAAAAAATTATAT
>JAJCXA010000312.1:0-15439 GCA_026770245.1 Clarireedia aff. paspali H2
TAATATATTATTATAAAATCGAATATTATATAAACTTGAAAAAATAATTATAAATTAAAATTTTATTTTAATTATATAAACTCTTCTAATCTTTTTATTATAAAGAATTATTAATAAGTTTCTAAATAATATTTAAATAAATATTTATATTAAGATAATATTATTATAAAGAATTTAATTATTAAAACTTAAAAGAAATTATTTTAATTCTTTATTAATAATTTAATTAAAATAATTCTAGATAAATATAAAGTTGTTATTAAGTTAAATAAACAGATAATAAGCTATTAGAATAAATAATATTACATTGTTATTTAATAATTAATTATTGAAGTAATATTATAAGTATTTTAATATATTATAACTAAATGTAGGCGCGTGCCTCCTTGCCTCTCGGCCCGCTATACGGCTCGTACCTTAATCGGCTAGCCTCCTTGGTCGCATCCCAAGCACCCGCTCCCAGAGTCACCTCGACGGAACAACAAGCCCCCAACCTATTGGCGAGTACAGTCCCTTACTACCAACCTCAAGCCCGTTGAGCACCTTTAAAGGTACAATAAGCGAAGACCTATTCCGATAAATGTCGACAGACAGTATACAACCTCAAGAACAAACCCGAGCTAGCATCTTACTGCTACCCCAAACCGACAATATCGACCCATTCGCTAGGCTAGTCGACTCGCTGGCATCGTACATCTGCCTTGATGAACTGAAAGACAAGGGACAAGGAACAAGGGTACTAGAGATTACACTGGAAAATATATATAGATTCAAATCTTACTGTCTAGATTAGACGCTCAAGGGCGAGCTCTACTGAAGGGCGGGGTAGTGTGACGATTCGTACCCGAATCGGCCACGTAAAACTACAGCCTTATCGCCCGGCAGAAATCTCTTATATTAGCCAGCTGAACCGACCTAGGTTCAGCACCTTAGTATTCTAGGAATGGATTCAGTTCATCACAATAGGCAAAATAAAAAGCAACCCTCACTTTAGGGGATCACGTGCCCGGGAGAATATAAAAGGTAGCAAGCTGCCAATAAATAACTTCCATAGTTTATAGACTTCTCTATAATAGTTTATAGACTTCTCTATAATATCTAATAACTTCAATCAGTTTGGTCCCAGAGCGTACCGCCGTCCCGAGGAGCGTGGATCGAGGTACGGCTTCTCGCCACACCCACAGATACGATTCCCCACCCGCTTAGCTGTGTAATCAAAGGTAGCGCACTATTATCAACGTTATTCATGTTGGTCCATTGAGCAGAAAAGAGAGAAGACACGAGAGAAGAGGAGGATCATACGTGATATACCGCCCGGTTATCCCAAATAACAAGGTCATCAGCCGCCCACTTCACACGTAGTTGCAGCTGGTGATTATCGACGAGCAAGCGCTCCAGCAGCTCCAAAACCATGCGGTTCTCAAGATCACCCAGACCTTCAATAGCCTCGAGGTGGTGGCCCATCGCATACAGACTCTTCCAGCCTGTCACGGGATTAGTGCGTACGGCGGGGTGGCTTGCTCGCAGCTCAGGACCGACATTCTCGGGAGCACCGCGTGGCCCTTCCCACATACGATCGACGATATTTTCGGGACGATGGCCGGGCGGCATGAAAGTTGCCTGTCGAGGGTGTGAGCATATTTACTTCATTCAGTACACTTAGGAACACTAATGGATCATGAAGAAGAGGTCATACCTGACAACTCTCCAGCAGCTTCGCCATGGGAGGCGAGAGCAGATCGTAGGCTTCGTATGCGGAGGCAAACAGGGTGTCGCCTCCTGCGGCGGGAGTTACTTTCATGTGTAGTAGGGTGTAGTCAGCGGGTACGTTCTCGTAGCTACAGTCGGTGTGCCAGCCATCTGAGTGGGACTGCTTCTTTTCCTTCTTGCCGAAGCCGGCTTGTTGGACGAGCTTCTTCTTGGGGTCGCGTCTATTTGGAGTAATTTAGTTCTTTTTTGTTCTTACGCTTGCGATTCTGATTGAGCCAGGAGCCATCACCCATGAGGAAAAGAAGGAGCAAATACTCACGCCAATGTCGTCAACTCAGCATCAATCGTCCCATCTGGTAGTTCCGTCTGGTTCAATGGGTGAATGTTCAAACCTGAAGTGTATGGACGAGTCGTCAATTGGCCCAGTCGGTGGCAGAGCAATTTCTGATCGGCAACTGTCAAGTTCTTCTGTCCAGGGAAGACGCATACGCCACGTTGCGAGATAGTAATGGCCAAGTCGCGGATTATAGCGTCGGATTCCTGCCCTCCTGCTTGCAGAATCTTGGCAAGGTCGATGTCGTCGAAGGCTGTGCCTATCAAGGGAGTGAGCTCCCTCTGTTGATAGCGTGATAGGCTCCCAGTCAGCTGAAGTGGGAAAAGAGAGTTTTGAAGTCTCAGAGGCCCATAACTGCTAACTGCAGGTGAAGTGATGGTCTCGGTCAATGTAGTTGAAACTGCCATTGCGGAGGTGTGGAAAGAAGCTTTGAAATAATTCGTTACAAGATCGAGCTTATAAGATACTCTTGAGTTGGCTGAATGAGAGACGAAATTCGTTCTGATGAAGAAAGGTTGGAGGTATTTAAACCTTATGACTCTTAAGGGCGAGTCAAGGCAGGATGTTAACTCTGAGCTTTAAATGTCAGAACTTATCTCATCCGTATCTAAAATTGAAAGTTAAAACAACCTAGTTCTCCCAAATTACCCTGCTCTACGTCCTTATGACCAATGGGAATACTATGATCTGGAATGAGATGCAAGTGAGCATGCACATGTTTTTGACGATCGTCCGGGCATATACCAAGTACAGGACATAAGATACGACATCTGGCGTATCGTGCATGGTACTGAATGCAACAGTCAATTCGGACCGAAAAAGCAGCTACAAGTACATCGGTTATGTTGCATTATGGGTCATATTATATATGCTATCGAGGATCTATCCTCAAGAAGGTTCAGTTACCATGTAACAATTGCCGGCTGAATGTAGATGAAGTGCTAAGCAAGACTCCATTTGGACCAACAAGAGAAACTACCCCGATTATCTTACATTTGATATCAAGTATTCTATCTACAAAGGGGAGATGCGGCTACGTGGCAGAGACCAGCGGAGTTGCTATAATTCTGTATCCATAATTCACATGCTTACAATGTTGCAATGATGAGAGATAAGAGTACGTGCTTACAATGTTGCAATGCCGAGAGCCAAGAGTACGAAGCCGGCTTCGCTTCTCGATGAAGCGAAAACCACTTAATCGCGGTTTCTGAAAGTATACTTATATATAACTGTGACGCGGGGCTGAAGATTCTCATGTACCGGCTCCTCAACCTGGCTCCCCGATGCGTGTAAACGTAATAACAACCTTAAATGTTAAACTTGCTTAATCAGTTATTAGTTGTATTACTAGCGGTATTACTAGCTGTATTACTATCTGTATCACGGACTACATCATTAGCTAGCTTTATTACTAGATATATTATTAGCTGTATCACTAGCTTTGTTACTTAGAAACAGATAAATCTGAATATAGAATCAGAGAGGACAAGAGAGGTCTTTATATAAGCCAGCTTTGAGCCACTAGAAACTACTGTATATAGCTAGCTAGAATAGATTGAAACCCTTTTTAATCGACCGTGTTAAATGTAGTCAAGACTAGGCTTACAAGATACTTGTATAATATTATATCTTCTGATGAAATTATATATCGTGAATATACTACCCGAAAGAGATAACGATTCTATAATGCGTTGCTAAATAATATCGATTTTAAACCACTTTTTGATGATTTTGGCTAGATTGCGGGTGGCCAAATCTAGACTTTTAGCTAACTAGTAAATCGGTCTGATACTTATTCTTTCAAGCCCTTCAATTGTCGCTACTATACTACAACTTGTAGTATTATCTTGTATGTAATAAATAAGGCCTCTCTATAGATAATAATCCTGGACTATTAGTATAATCCTCTCTAAATACAATTGAAAGTTAATTGTACCCCAGCTCTTCTCTTAGAATATACTAGGTCTCTTCTTAAATAATCTTGAGATATAGCCCAAAGTATCTATCCGATCTTCCGTTGATATTTTAGTTCAATACAGTCTTTGTGTAATACTCTCCCCTCTTATAAATAAAGGTTAAATTTTTGTGCATCTTACCATCTAAAAATTTAACCTTTGTTCCTGGGAGGGGAGAGTACTAGAATAAATTTAACTTTTGTTTCCCCGGCTACTATGTATATTAGTCTGACTAATCTATAAATAGAGAAAGTATATACTTCGCTACCACCCAAATAAAACCAAATAGTGGGTCTTATAGTATTTGTAGTGGTTAATACTATCTTGGTAAAAGATATAATAAGACAGGATTGATTTGGGGTATAAAAGCTCTCTATCAGCTTGTATTACTACTATATCAAGCAAGTGCTAGAAGATTCGAGGATCCACTGTTTGGTTCCCTTCGGCCGGCAACTAAAGTACATTAGGCACTCAGTAAGACGTGGAACCATCAAAGTGGGCCTCAATCACAATGCTCCACCCGGGGGAATACGGGTAGCCCCATGCCCTATCATTCCTGCGTCGGGAAATACAAGTGAAATTGTGGTCCCTGGTTTGGGTGAGCGTGGGCCCTCCTCCAGCCACCCGAAGTCTAACGGGTCACCCGGCTTCGCTTAGTTATAGCACATCAAGAGAAATCTCACCAAAATTGCACTTAGAAGCACAAAAAGCTACTCTTAGAACTTTCTCAACTCTTCTAATTAAATTATCCAAAAATTATATATTTGTTTTTTTTTTTTTGAATGCTTAGTAGCTGACAACTTTCAGATATCAAATATCTCAACTTTTATAATATTCTCAATATAATACATGCTTTCAAGTACAATTTTGGTATGCCACGACTAAGCGGAGCCGGGTGCGGGTTCACCAACCTACCAGGGGTAGGTAGGTGAACCGATGTTTACCCGAACGATTAAAGATTAGAAAGCACGATTCCCTCTTCCTCTACAGATTGTAGGGCATACATATCCTCAACATTTCCACGTAGTAGGGCAAGGCAAAGAAGAAATTATCCACGCCGCACAGCATGAGCGAAACATCTCAGCAACAGCTTCCGCTGCAAATTTGCACTAACGATAACACCACTATTGCCAACTCGATCAACGACCATAGCAAACCATTATCGAAATCAAAAGATAGCGATTCAGCAGCTACTGTTCAATTTAACACCTACAAAGACCAGCAGTCTAACCATCTACCGCACAAGAAGCTGATGCAAGTGTTCCCACTCTTGGCTCTAGCACAGTTTACGGCATACCTAGACCAGACGTCTATCTCAGCAGCCGTGCCCATCATAGGAGAAGCGCTACACCTCGGCCCTCAGCTATCATGGGTAGCGACGTCCTACCTCCTGGCAACGACGGCCGTGCAGCTACTCAATGGACGACTCAGCGACATTTTTGGCCGCAAGCAGTTGCTGTTGGTCTCGCTTGGCATCCTTGCAACGGGTAACTTGGTGTGCGGGTTTTCAAACACTCCGGCTATGTTGTTTACTTTCCGTGCTGTGTCTGGGCTAGGGGGTGGTGCCATGTAAGCGTGTCCATCTTCTTACTCAAGTAGTAGCCTTCTTCCTTTCTTCCTTTTCAGCTGACTGATCTTTTTTTTAAAAAAAGAACGGCTCTAGTCCAAATCATTGCCAGCGATGTCACGACGCTACAACAGCGAGGCAAGTACAATGGCTTCATCGGTCTATCCGTGTCTTTGGGAAGTGGATTGGGGCCTTTGCTTGGTGGTATCATGGCGAGTAAGGTTTCTTGGAGATGGACGTTAGTATTCTCACCCATTATGACCACGTCTTAAGTGATATAGACTGCTGACGACAGCTCAAGCCTCTGGTATGATGTACCATGGCTAATTATCTTGTCTATTATGCTCTTCATTGTGCTTCCAAGCAGCAAAATGGCCGCTGGTACCAAGGCGAGACTCGGTATGATTGACTGGATCGGTGTTGCTGTGAGCGTTGCTGCTATTGTTCTATTGTTGGTAAGTCCTCCCATTTTCAAATTTGCTGTTTGCTTTGGCTGATCTGAGTCAATCAGATACCTCTGTCCCAAGGTGGCTCGGCCTTTGCGTGGAACAGCTCCCTTGTCATCGCTATGCTTGCGATCGGAGTCGTCACTTTTGCTGTTTTCCTGGCTGTGGAGTGGAAGGTGGCCAAATTGCCCATCATGCCTCGTAAGTGCTTGCTATCTCGGCTATTGTATGCCTTGGCATCTACTAACATAGCAAAGTACACCTCTTCCGGAATGGTCTATCCTGTAACATACTGCTCGTCCAAAATGTCCTTTTCGGCATCGTCTTCTGGGGCAACCTGTTTTACATGCCCATCTACCTAATCAATGTCCGTGGTTACACAGCTATCATGGCAGGTGCTATTATCATGCCTATGGTAGGATCTCAAGGACTGGGCTCCATTTTATCAGGTCTGATCATTTCACACACGAAGCGCTATAATCCCGTGATGATCCTGGGCCAATGGATCTGGGCTCTACTCCTCATCCCACAAGCCTTTTACTCACGCACGACGCCCATCTGGGCCATCTGCCTCGTAGGCTTCTTCCAGGGCCTAGGCACAGGCTGCTGCTTCCAGCCAAGTCTCGTAGCCATCCTGGCACACTCACGCCGCGCTGACCGCGCCGTGCTCAACTCGTTGCGCAACTTCCTGCGCACTATGGGAGGTGCGCTGGGACTGACGATCGCAAGTACTATCTTGAACAACGTGCTCAAGGCGCGCCTGCGAGGCGTGGTAAGCTCATCCGTCGCCGACACAATAACGACTTCAATCAATCAGCTTGACTCACTGGGTCTATCGGCTGTACAGCGCAGCGCGGTCCTGGACGCTTATATGGCTAGCGTACGCACAGTCTTCATGTTGTACGCGCCGCTGATCGGAGCTTGTGCTTTGGCTGCGTTGCTTGTTAGTGATAATGGACTTGAGGAGAAGGATACGAGTGTGACCCTGTCTCCAGCATCCCAGCGCTCCTAAGATAAATCTTAAATCAAACCTATATACATTACCTGCTCAATTGTGGACTACAGAATAACGACTTTCGCGGCGAAGAGAGTGGCGATTGCTTCTTGGTCGTCGGCAACTCATCAGTAGGGTTCTTGGTCACTTTGAAACTTAGTTTCGATCATGTTTTGGGATAACTCTGGAACCTCCGAATAGCTTATATTCACGATAGATCTACCGGACGTCTATGTTCGTATCGGATACCATATAGATACATTGGAAAGCCTTTTAATTTCATGTTTATAGTATATCATAGGATGTGATCTGGTACCTCCGAGGGAGCTATTTTCCAGGAACAGCTTTTAAACTATACTGGCGCTATTTATACTGACGCCAAGCCACGCCGCCGTTATCAACGCCATCAAGCTATATCGGCGTTAATAAATCTGTTTTACTTCCTACACAATTTTGTCGGCGCTATTATTTCTTCTTTGCTTTGTAACTAATATAATAGTTTTTAACTATACTTTCTCTCTTCTTGTAACGATTTGGACTGAATTGTCACGATGTTGCCCGATTTCTCAAGCAGGAACTCCCCGTTGGTGGGGCAGGCCTTTGAGAATGCCTTAGCGTACACGTGATTTAGCACGTGACTTACGTGACCTCTTCCTGTATATAAGCCTTCGGGTTCTTAGAATCCTCTTAGTTCTTTAGTTGTAAATTCTAAGAATATTCAGTGTCTTTTATTAGCAGTTTCATCATAGTACCAAGAATATCTTCTTATATTTATCACAACTGTTGGCTATTACCTCTTAGTATTAGGGATATCCTAGCTCGAACTTCATAACTCCACTACTCGATAGCCCCAGAAACCTATATCCTTCGACTCTCTATATTGCTATAACCACTACTCCCTGGTTACTGCTACAGCCCAGGGGATATCTCCACATCTTCCAGACTTTAAAAAGAATATCTCATGCGTATTGGCTACAGCCTTCTTCCGTCTCCATGGCCTCCCCCAATCAATTGTATCGGACCGGGGCACCCAATTCACATCCCGCTTCTGGCGAGCACTATGTAAAAGAATCAAGACTGGGGCCCGTCTATCTACACTATATTATCCGGAAACAGATGGGTAGACAGAACACTTCAACGCTGTTATAGAACAATACCTCCGGGCTTATATCAATTACTTACAAGACGACTAGCACTCCTGGCTGTCACTAGCAGAATTCGCAGCCAACAACCAGGTATCAGAAGCAACAGGTGTTTCCCCCTTTTTCGCAAACTACGGATACGACCCCCGGTAGCAGTTCGACCTCCTTCAACCTAGCCAGGTAACTCTAACAGCAGAGGAAACTAACGCCCAAGGAGTAGCCAAATCCTTAAGAGAAATCCATAATCACCTCAAAGCTGAGCTTTTGCGGGCTCAACACCGCTATCAGGAAACAGCCGACCGCCAGCGGGCTCTGGCTCCGGTGCTCAAAGCGGGAGATAGGGTATAGTTGAACGCCAAAAATATTATTACACGACGCCTTTTCCGCAAGCTCGATTATCAACGCCTAGGCCCCTATGCTATCCAAGAGGTAATCTCTCTCTGGGCCTACCGGTTAGAACTCCCCACTAGTATCTATATATATCCAGTCCAGTATATATCCCTCCTTGACCCTGCAAGCAATGACCTACTCCCTAGGCAGACGATATCCCCTCTACCCCCTATCGAAGTAGAAGGGGAAAAGTAGTAGCCAGTCGATGAGATTCTCGATTCCCGAGTCTGCCAGTGTAAATTGGAATATTTAGTCTAATAGACCGGATTCGAGCAACCGGATTAGCAACCCGCGGAGAATATTAGTGAACTTGATACTGTAGCTACCTTTCATCGCCTCGATCCTGAGAAGCCCGGACTCTAAGTGGCTCGCCGGAGTCTAGTTAAATATCACCCTGTCACCTTGCCCTTGAACCCATCTTGTGTGCTCCCTTGTATTACCCCGCCAAGCCTACGTTGCCGTTACATCCGGGCCCTGGCCCAACGTGTATTTGCCGAAGCGAGTGATAGGTTGAATTCGTTATCTCAGAGAGCCCCATTCGAAACAGCCGAGTATTCTTGGCCAGAAGAATGTAACGTACATAATGTTATTAGAGCCAATCATGTCTGAACTTGTGAGTATCTATGCAGTCAGCTAATATATTCAGTGATAGGACTAGTGTTTCCATATTTTATATACGCCCCAATATAGTAAGACGTATCGATTCTTGAGGATATACTCCTAGTAATGCGTATTGTATTCCATATCACCGTCGGTATACAGTTTCATTTTAAATATCACTAATATTGCTAATATACTGAAATATTACTTTTTTTGGTAGGGTGAAGCTAGGGATTCAGCGAATACAGAGTACTATAAAAATTGTTAAACTACGAATAATTATATTACCTTTCTTCAAGCCAAGAATGCAAGTAGGCAATCTATAGATAAATATACCAACTATATTGCTACTCCTCCTATAGGTTTAATAAAGGATATTCGAGTATAGTAGATGAAATCAACCCAGTAGGATCTCTATTCTAATCTTTCTGAAATAGTACTAGATCTATCCTCTATTCCTAGTACCTCTACTAACTGCAAATATCTCTTTTCTAGTATTGGGATCACTCTCGCAGATCGATGTAATCGGCTTACGCTATCGATAGTAGAAGTACTGGAATACTCGAAGTCATAGATAGGAATTAGCTAATAGATCAGCGAAGATATAGAAATAAGAGTTCTAAACGCTTTTTACTAGAAGCAGTAATAGTATAACATTCCTGAGCATTGGTAGCTTAATTTTGACTTAGAATTTCAGTATATCCTCAATATTACTAATTTTGGCTAATACACATTGGTGTAATATATATTACTGTTGTAAGTATATATATAATTAGTATGGCCTTGAAACCAGCTACTGTAATACGGCCGTACACTACTCCCATCACTGCACGCCCCCTGTAGTAAGACATATTCGACTTTTGAGGTTTATTCTGGTAATTATTAATGAATTTTCTACCACTGAAAATATATAGTTTCAGTTGACATACCACTAATATTGGCAATATACTGAAATACTGGAATACAGTACATTCTTAAGATTTCAGGAACTTGGACTTCCTAATCGGGTAATTTTGAAGCTAGAGAGAGAGAAGTGGGACGGGGAACCCCTCCTCGAGAGAAGCGGGGCGGGGAACTCCATCCGCCTACCCGCTTCCCTATCGCTCCACGATCTAAGTTTTAGACACTCAAATAACACAATAGAGGTTATACTAGCTAGCCGATTGGTTGACAAATAATAGGTGTAAGAACAGGGACTACAAGTATTCATCCTTGCGGCCAAGTATGTATTACTCAGCGCTAGCTGTATCCCCTTGACTGCTATACGCGACTTCCCCACCTTATTTTTGGTACGGTCGCGAGTAGTCGGCAGTCAAGGGGATAGATTCATTATTGCTAAGATTAGTACCCGAGATACCCTATCTTGAGACATTTCATCATTGCGATGAGAGTTTGCCTGATTAGGTTTAATCTCGGGTTTATCTTTTACAGTTACATCGATCTCGAAAAATTCGAATAGTCTTCTTTCCCGTAGGTAATATAAACGAATGTGGATCTTAGCGCAACACTTCTTCGGCTTGGCGCTACTATCTTATTGTAGAGTTCTCCTGTTATAAGTACGGCGCACGGTACCCACTCCAGATATATTGGACTAATTTATCATCACTAAATGTCTCTTTCAACACTGCAACCCAAAATAGGGTATCAGTTACTCAGCATAAGTTACAACCTCCTGGTTCATGAGTACTTGGACATGCAGCTAATCCTGCAACAGGTTGCAACCCGAAAATAATACTAATAAGAAGCCCCAGTTTTGGTGGGATTACGTTGTATTCGCCTTCCAGCTCAATCAAATTTAGGACAAACATCGTTTCTTCAGTCCAACATTGACTGAAACATCCACAGATACCGTTGTTCAAATACAGCATTTCCGGTGTCTTGAGCTCTCCCGTGCTTGCGTGAGCTCGACGTACAACGACTAACCTTACAACCTATCATATGAACCCCACTAGAGTAGCATCGTGCCGGCTCGGCGGCCGAGATTGTTGGACTGGGGAATTCGCGGGCGATTGCCCCACGCAAGGAGCATGCTATGGTCTCGAAACTTTCGTCATCGAAGCTTTCTGCAACGTCCAACGTTTGCATATGGAATCCTAGTGGTTTGCCGTATATCCGAAGACGCAACTAGCGCAACAGGCTGCTGCAATGAAGGCATTGGAATTCGATGATCTAGAGCCTTTGATTCGACGTACAAACGGGAGCCGGAAGAAACTTAGAAATAGGCCCCTACCAATATGAATGCTGGCTCCGATAATCTTCAGTCCCAGGATGCGAGCCTTCTCTAGCAACGGCCGTGTAACTTCCTTATAAGTACCGAATTTGGTACTTATTGGAACTTTGGCAACAAGATCTGGAACACAAATGCACAGCAGCAGCTCTATATCGGGACTGAAACTCTGTATCTTGTCTGGCTCATCGCCGTTATCAAAAGTCGTCCACCGGATTCCTCGTCTTGCAGCTATTTCTAGTGCAGATTGAGATTTACACGGATGAGCGAAGACGATGCGACGTCGATCCACTCCCCATTTCTAAAACTTGCTCAATCTCCGCAAGACATGCACAGTTAAAGCTGACACCCATATCAGCTAGCAATTTCAAAAGCATCCGGTCCGGGTTGCATTTGACGGGTGTCATTTTGTCATTCATACTTTTTGTGGACCATTTCCTCCGTCCGTCCGAGACTTGGAAGCCATATATGTGAAATTGATTCACTGACCGTAGAACGGATGGATACGCGGTAATGCCTGCGTCCACCTTTGATGTTGCCAAGCGATCTTGGCAGTGTCTGCGACAAAGAAGGGTTTGTCATTCTTCCACCCACAAGGCCCTTGACTGAAAACTTGAAGCTGGTTCTGTATGAGATCATCATGACCTGCCTTTCGGCGGACACTTTGAGGGGTTCCATGTTGTTAATGAATATTAATAGAGCGACTATTTAGTCGTATAATATTGAATCATTTCACTCATTGCCGACACAAGCCATTATATTTCTCTTGCGTCAGAATAACGCACAGATTGAGACTTACTAACAGCGTATTTCCGGCGTATTTGCGTGTTGTTATATTGATATTGGATTTATCTGCTAAGATCGAGGAGTCAGGCGTAGTCGCACCTGAGCTCGCATATCACAACATCAGAGTGACTACACTGATGAAAATCCCGGAAATCATAAACAGAATATTAGTGATATAAGATGATAGTAACTAAGCGAAACGCTAAACTAAATACGTGCTTAAAAGTAAAGATAGAGTAGGAATTTTTCATAATATCATTTCTAAACGTAACAACTTCCAACAGCGTTAATCTAAATACGTCTGCAAATAGCACAATATGCAACTACTATAGTCGATATCAGGTGACTACAATCTAGGCCTTGGAGGTTTGCATCATTTAATCGTGGGTGGCCCCACTTATTCTTAAATCCTGCTTGCATGCGCCTAAATGGCATGATTTAAGAATAAGTGGGGCAACCCACGATGATGACACCGAGCTTATCTATAACCTTATCTCTACTATTTTCAGAAAGAACTCGGCTGCAACGGCTATATCACTAAATCACATAAGGCTATGATCTACACTGGAAGGGTTTTGTACGCACTGAGCTGAATAACCTAGATTGAGAGACGCATGGTCTGTACAATATCTTTATACCCAAAGGACCTAATGCTATGATTGGTTACAACTCCTTATCCAGGACATACTTATACGAGATAGAAGTTTCGTACAGAAATCAAGTTTTTTTGAGTGTATAATAGAATAATAATATTAGTATATCCTTGTAAGCAGCATTGTGCTGCGGAATAGAATCGGAGTGCTTTTCAAGTTTCTGTTACGATGCCATGACAATAGAGTAATCGTCGGCAACTCCTAC
This sequence comes from Clarireedia aff. paspali H2, assembly GCA_026770245.1. NCBI lineage: Eukaryota > Fungi > Ascomycota > Leotiomycetes > Helotiales > Rutstroemiaceae > Clarireedia > Clarireedia aff. paspali H2. The sequence goes on from JAJCXA010000312.1 coordinate 13,010, forward strand.
GGAATGTGTCACTTCCTAATCGGTTCAAGCGAATTGTCCACTCCAAGCGAAGTGTCCACCTGAGAACAGATTTGTCTTCGCTTACAAATAAGGTTAACCCAACTTCGAAAAGATAATTCGAAAATTTTGGTACAAAAAAGTGATCTCAAGTGGATACTTCCCATGAACCGACTAGGAAGCAATGTATTCCGTAGGAGTGCACGGTAATGCCGACGATTAATATGGATCACAATAGAGTCTTCATACGAAATCTATCCCGATTTGCTGTACAAAAATACATGTAGCATTTGGTTACCGGGTCTAATGTTATTTCCAAGGTAAATTGACAGTACAACTATACAGCCCGCCATCAACGCGCCACCTAGACCTCTGAGCTGCCTGTTCCTGAGATGCCTGTTTCAAATTCTCTAATCTGACTCGCTTGAAATATCGGTTGGGATCTTTGACTTCATTGCGTGAATACAGCTATCGCCTATTATCCATTATGATAATTGATCTTCGAGGAAGAGTCTCTACTGGCAAGTAAACCTGCCCTTCTAAAACTCTGTTACTATACAGAATATCTTTCAACTCCGCAAATGCCTTAGCAGTATTAGCAGTTAAGGGGACTATAATATCTTCCCGGAATCGCAAGGAACTACCACGTCCCTCCGCGTTCGGCACTGTGAGTTATTGGAAGGCTATAGCTATGATACAGACAGAGATAATAGATCAAATCCTGCAGATATATTCTTTCGTCATCTTCGAATCCCAGTTGCAATAGAAGGATCCCCTTTTTTTCGAGTGTCTTATGAACTGCTTTCAAGTGCGAGGCGTGAGAGGCGAGACTCGGCTTGGCAATATCGATTAATAGGACGAGACTAGATATCCTACGATCTCCTTCTTTCGGTCAGCATTACACAATCAATGTAAAGAGCAGAAGCAGGTCGTACTGATAGGCAGGGTCCGAGAAAAAAGACTGGCAGCCACGGCCTCAGTCGCGTAACCAGCACGAAACGTCTTGGTTGCGTAACCAGCACGAAAAACTCGATGCATTATGCGTAGATCTCAAGTATTGTATAGATAAATTGTAGTGACGGTACAGTAAACTCAGTTCACTCTCTCTAAGTAATAAGCAAGAAGTTGGATTGAACCTCCTTTGACATTGGACATTAATCAAGATATCCCTTCACGTGCCATGGTGCATTATGAGTGTAATCTTCGCGACATATTCCGAGCCCACCAGTCATATTCACGGATGGCAGTGTAGATAAATTAAAATTTTACAAGAAACTGATAATACAACTCTATGTACAGTAGCGTGACAAAGTGTGAGACCGAAGTAGTACTTTCTTAGATGATCCTCAAACTGTGAACCACAATATGTACCCACTTGTATAAATTAAAATTGTCACAGTCCCATGTCCTACGATGTTACTGGAACACTATGCCGTAAGACTAACAATGGACAGCCTATGTATAAAATGTATATAAGACATTATTGAGCTTTACAAAAAGTTAACTATAGTAATACCGAGATGATCTGCAGATATCGAGCAAATGTCTGTTAATCTGGAAATAATCCATGAACCTGCATGATTAAAACCTGCAGATATCGAGCAGATACCTGTTAATCTGTAAAGAATTCATGAAATTGCATGGTTACAATGTATGCACAAGGAGAATTTGACACTATTATCCCCAACACTTACTTAGCGGAATGGCTCAAAAAGGCTGGCTGCTAGTACTACTCAGATTTTTTCAATCTTTCCTAGTTTGACTTCAAAGGCTATCGCCCCATGCAGCCAGATAGCTTATGCTACTCCACAAGGATCATTGATTTCCCTAGTTTTATATATGCTCCACTCAGCAGAACTTCTCAACTAGGATCACAGTTTGAGATTCGGTTATACGGATGATATATATCTCCAATTTCACTGAGCTACTGAATCCCTTCAAGTTAATATATAATTACTTGCTATAAATATCTGTAAAATCCATTAGTAGAGTATTTAAAACAAGGAAATTTTTATATTTAAAAGGCTAGAGATAATATATTTAAGCTAGTATTAATATAGCTATATACTCTACTAGTATTAATACTAATATACTTACTTGCAAAGCTTTTAAAATAAAGTTAAAAAGCCTTTAATTTAAATATTTAATATATTTTTTATATATAAATTATAATTTCTATAAACTTTATAAATAGATTAACTTTAGAATAAACTTTATAAAAGTAGTTAAAAATACTTTTAAAAAAAAGATTATCTTTTAATTTACTTTAAAAGATAAATATAATATTTTTTAATATAAAGTAAAGAGATATTTTATTAATAATAAGATTAATTAAAACTAATAAAGTAAAATAGTTAGAATCAATTTTATAATTTAATAAAAAGTAACTAATCTAATAATAATAATTTCTTTATTAAACTTGATTAAGATATT